>CM031392.1:4514171-5114171 GCA_018350135.1 Citrus trifoliata
ACTGCTGGTTTATGATAATTAAATAACCACCGGGCCCACCCTTGCTGACTCAACTTGCCACCTCAGCATGTATAACCGAATATAACTTTGATTCCCAAATCTCCACCTTAGTTTCGCGTTATAGCTCTACCATCACTGCTCCAAACACAGTTAACTCAACTTACAAGTTAACAATTCCATCAAGTTCAAGGAGTTCCTGAACTTGATTGTTGGCAAAGGTTTTGTTAACATATCTGCTGGATTCACTTCAGAGGAATTTTAATGACATTAATCATGTTAGGAAATTGGTGGGTGCAGCAGGACCGCAACTAAAATAAAATTGGAAATAAAATAAAGAATAAGCACACTTAAAGGACACCAGAAATAAGTAGTTCGACTTTTAGCCTACATCCACGGGCGAAGACAGAAGGAAATATTTTACTAATGAAAAGGAGTTACAAGTATTGTAGTATTTTAGCTCACTACCCAAAACCCCAATACACCCAAACTCTCAAATCACTAAAATAAGAGCTTATAAATACAAGTTCTTAAACTCTCTCTCAACTCCCTAAATTGATCTCTCAAGATTGGATGAAAAATGAGGGTGGAAGCCCTCTTTATATAGCCAAAATTTGGCTCTTTTTTTTTATGGAGTCATTCAACACGGCACCACCAATAATGGCGGGCCGTGTTGAATGTTGAATGGTTGGCACCGGCCATCTAGATGGTCGGCGTCAGCCATGACTTTCAACATTCTCCCACTTGGAGATTAAAGTGAAAAGCAATCAATCTCCACACCATCCTTTCTGCTTCGTCATAAGCATGTTGCCTACGTTTCTGTTAGGCCACAAGAGGATCTACTCCAGACAAACTTATCAGTATTTATTAGCTTGGTCAAAACATCTGCTAGGTTCTCTTTGGTATGAATTTTCTGCAAATCCACACTTCCATCTTCCACTACGTCTCAAACGAAGTGATACTGAACTCCTATGTGCTTTGTCTTGGAATGAAAGGCTGGATTCCTTGCAATGTGCAAGGCACTCTGACTGTCACAATACACAGAAATTTTATGTTGTTTGTGCCCGAGCTCCTCCAATAATCTTTGTATCCAAATAGCTTCCTTGCAAGCTTGTGTAGCTGCCATGAATTCTGCTTCTATTGTAGATAAAGCCACAACGGTTTGCAGTTTTGAAACCCAGCTTATAGCTGCTCCCGCAAAATTCTTAAATCGCTTCCACCGTTTCACGTGAATAGTACCGTATACGTGAATAGTATTATATACTGTATACGTGAATAGTGCCGTATGCCGTATACGTAAATAGTACCCCTTCGTGAATAGTTCCTGACTCCAAAAATACAATCAATAGCTCTGATACCACTGTTAAGAAATTGGTGGGTGCAGCAGGACCGTAGCTAAAATAAAATTGAAAATAAAATAAAGAATAAGCACACTAAAGGACACCAGAAATTACGTAGTTCGACTTTTAGCCTACATCCACGGGCGAAGACAGAAGGAAATATTTTACTAGTGAAAAGGAGTTACAAGTATTGTAGTATTTTAGCTCACTACTCAAAACCCCAATACACCCAAACTGTCAAATCACTAAAATAAGAGCTTATAAATATAAGCTCTTAAACTCTCTCTCAACTCCCTAAATTGATCTCTCAAGATTGGATGAAAAATGAGGGTGGGAAGCCCTCTTTATATAGCCAAAATTTTGGCTCTTTTTTTTTTATGGAGTCATTCAACACGGCACCACCAATAATGGCGGGCCGTCTTGAATGTTGAATGGTTGGCACCGGCCATCTAGATGGCCGGCGCCAGCCATGACTTTCAACAAATCACACCACTTCGAATTTCATCCCTAATAAAGTGCATCCTCACATCAACATGCTTAGTTCTTTCATGGTATTTGGGGTTCCTGCTCAACTGTATAGCACTTGAGCTATCACAATTGATAGTGATTGAATCTTGTTCTAAACCTTGCCGCTTCATTCACCTTACCGAGTGATTACAAGAGTGATATTGAAGACGGCCCAAATAGGGGCACTGCAATTATCAGTAAAAACGCAGCTTTCCAAGCATTTGTTATATCGGACGCCATAGCCATGGTCCTCTCACTTTCTGAGGTCTTTCTCCACTTCATTCTGTCACTTAAATTTTAAATAAAATTATCTTTTCATTTCTTTTTGCTCTTTTCGTTCACTTTCGTTGCCCTGGCAGCAATGATGGTAGCATTTGTTGCAAGCACTTATGCAATGTTGGCACCTTCTTTAGGGCTTGCCCTTGTTACTTGTATCATTGGCTTAACCTTCTTCCTCTTGGTTATTTTCAAGTTACAAGGTTATGTCAAAAGCGAGGAAGAGGAATCTGAACATTAGCTTATGGCTGCAATAAAAGTGTTATTGTATACCTCTCTCTAACACTATGATTACGTTAGCGTCATCCTTCTATTATGATTTAGAGTTATGATTGAAATTTATTACATTGATCTTATTTGATGTATTGTTTCAAGGTTGTATAACATTCTAAGAGCTTAAATGAAATGATTTCATCTATTTATGATGCTGAATTAGTTGTTACACAAGCATTCCAATTAATTCCAATGAGGATCAGAGGAATGATTATTAGTTTTCCGTTGGGTAAAGTTTCTTGCTAACCTAATTAAGTGGAGAATATCAAGAGAATTATGAAAAATTGTCGGGGGTGGACCATATCGAGGGGGCCTTACTCGTGTCGATGGATAATGGGATAATGGATTCGTCACAAGAGCCCAAAGTGCAGAAGAGTTGCATTTGGTTGTGGCTGCACTCATTGCAACAGTAACTTCCTCTGCAGCTTTCGCCTTACCCGGTGGCTTCGGCGAGCAAGACCCCCACAAGGCCAGGGCTGTCCTCATCAGAAATGCAGCCTTCCAAGCTTTTGTTAAATCGGATGCTATAGCCATGATTATTTAATTTTTTGGATATAGCTTAAAATTTAATCAAAAGTCACTTTGATGAACTCCCTGACAAGTTTTTTTTTTAAAAAGTATAAATGTTCATTGGATGGTAGCGTAGCTAAATTATTAGCATATTCCCCGTTGCTTTATTAGGATTATAGTTGGCCAACCAAATGAAATTTAATATTTAAAAAAATTCTTAAAATTGATTAGATGATAAATTTTTTTTCATTATTTTGTCATAGGTTTGTTCATTTATCATTGTTAAAAGGATAAATTTCATTGTACTCTTTTATTAAATTGACATACTTCAATTTACTCTCTAAAAATATAAAAACTTCAATCTACCTCAAAAACCATTTTCTCTATGTTAATTTTAACGATAGAAAATATAAAATTGTATCTCTATATTTTCTGTTAGGGTCAACTAAATAGTAAAGTCAAATTTCTATTTTTTACTTTTATTACATGAGTATTTTAATAAATTAAAGAATAGACCCCAAATATTTTAATAAATTTCACTTTACACCAAAATAGTTTATTATCTTAAAATTAATTTTTTGTTTAATTTTATTATATATATATAATCATTTGAAAATTTGAATGGTTGTTGGTGAGAGTTACAGTAGCAAGAAAGGAAGAATCAAGAAAAGAAGACGAAAAGGACAAAAGAAGACAAACAACTAAAAAAATAATGAAGAAGAAGAGCAGGAGACGAAGAATGAAAGAAAAAAAAGAGAAAAATTAAGAAAAAAAAGAAATTGAACAATTGAATTAAAAATTTAAAATGTTATCAGTTTTTTATTTTTAATATTTTAATCAAAATTTCTTTAAAGTAGAATTTTTTTTTCTTTAATGCTCAATTTCTTCTAATAGTCCAAACAATAAAATTATCCATTTAATTCTCGCAATTCCAATTTCTGTTCAAATCTCTAGATGGCATTTTATCAACTTTTTTAATTTGTTCTAACAATGGATTCATTCTCCACAAATTTTCTTGCGTGTCCCAATCAGAAATCAAAAACTCATTTCAAAGAACTAAAGATTCCTTTAGAAATGTAACAAAAATATAATCTGCTACACAATTAGTTCTAAAAAACAACCTAAATCAATGGACTCAAACCCTAGCTCTCAAATTGAAGCATTAATTGAAAAATAAAAATAAAAAAAAAGAAAGAAAAGAAAAACAAAGGAAGAGCTTTCGCCGTTTAAATTGGAAAAAAAAACCAATTTTTTTTTTTTCAAAAACCCTAGCCACCATGTTGTTACCAATTCCGTTTCCACCACTGTAATTCCACTATCCTTTCCACCATCAGACAACGCGACGACAATTGCTGGCCAAAACCCAACCTTCTTTTGCCCTTGGTTCGCCATGAAAATGTCGCGCAAATCCTCCAAATCACGAGCTCCGCCACCCGTTCGCTGTCACCAAGCCAGCCATCACTGCTGTCAATCTAAACCACCATTTGATTCATTTGATTCCAACGAGCACATCTGAGCAAACAAAATCCCCAATCGCAGCCAAAACCTTGTGTATGGAGGGAAGATTTTGGATGGGGTTGACGGAGAAAAACATGTTTTATGATAAAGGAGAAAAAAGATGGAAAAAAGAAATAAAGAAGAATTTGAACAGGGAAGGAAACGAAAAAGACAAAGCAGAGATAAATAAGAAATTCCCCTTTTTTATAATTTTTGAGATTTTAATTTTTTGATTGTGTTATATACTTTAATTTTGATTATAATAATGTTGATTGATGCAGATAATTATTTAATTTGATGCAGAGAAGAAGAAGAAAGAAGTAGAAGAACAAAGAATAGATAAAGAAACGAAGATAAAAAAAAAAGAGTAGAAGACAAAGTAATAAGAAGTAAATTTTTTTTTTAATTTTCATTGTGATGATATTGTGAATAAAATTCTTGATTATTATATTTGTTTTATAAATTAAAATATAAGTAAAAATTAATTTAATTTTTTAAAGGTCTTTGATTATTTTTTTTCATAGAGGGTTTTCATTAATAAATTTATTTTTGTCATTTAATTTGAAATATGTCGGACTTTAAGGGGCAAAATAAGATTATCTTTGTTAACTCCACAGAGCTGTTAGTTAGGGTTAGGGATATTCTCGTATTTTTCTAAATAAACATTGGTGAACTGTTATAAAAGACGGCTTTTGGGGGTAGATTGAAGTTTTTATATTTTTATAGGATAAATTGAAGTATGTCAATTTAGAAAGGAGGTATAGTAAAATTTATCCTTGCTTAAAAAATAATTAATTGACTTTATTGGTAATGTCATAAAATATATTATAACTATGTTAGAGTTGCTTCATCGTTGAGCCACACCGAAAAATAATAGTAACAAGTATAGATTTAATATTAATTCTTATAATCTATTTTCATTATTAGTGGCTACAATATGGAGTAACTCTAATATAGTCGCTGCCTATAAAATAATATTGGATGATTGGACTTGGCCGGCCAAAAAAATTGATAAAGAAAGACAAGCGACAAGTCTTAGAAAATAAAAATCGTAGTCTTATACAAGACAACTACTGGCCTAGTAGTGTTCAAATAAACCTACATCAATGTTTTTCTTGCGTTCGCATATGTTTTTTCTTGCATTCAATTCTATAGTACGTGAACATTATTTAAGACAGCAAATGATCCTTAGTTGAGTATAATAAAAAAAACTACCATATAATAAAAAACTCCGTATACATTATTTAATTGTCAAGTGGTCGAGGTGCAACTTGTTATTAGTTGAGTTACATACAATTATGAACCTCCAGTAGATTATAATTTTTTAAAAATAGAATTAAGGATCCACCTATGTTACATGCATGTAACTTACAACTTGCTCATTATTCATGTGAGAAGGTTGTAAGTTACATGCATGTAACTTAACATTAGCCTATAATCAAAAGTGTGATAGTTATTTTTTAGTTGTCAAATAGTCAAGCCGCAACTTGTCATTAGTTGAGTAATTGAGTTATAAACAATTATGAACAGCCTGTAAGATTAGAATTCTTTAAAGATAGAGCAAGTGGGCACGTTCACTGGAAAACGACCAACGTCGTAAAGTGCCGTCGTGAAGAACACGTGGTCTATGGATTGCCGTAGACTTAGAGAGTTCCAGAGTGTAGTTATGAAGCGAAGCCCGAGAGTGAAGGAAAAATACTTAGCTACATTTTTAATTAAGCTGGCTATGTTTCCATCACTACCTTTTCATCTAAATTCCCTTAAACATTTAAGTACTCTCAAGTCCCCAATTTAACAAGCCCATTAGTTCGTAGCTTCCTCTGCTTCAAACGCATCCTAGTCTATTGAAAGAAATTAAGAGAAAATATTGTTTGGTTGCTGAGAAAATATCTCAAAAAATTTCCAGAGAACTTTCAGATTTCTTTTATTTATTTTTACTTAAAAAGAAATGTTATGATTACAACTTATTTATACTCAAAGCTCAAGGATTACTAAAGCTAATGACTAACTAATTCAGTAGAATATTCACATGCATAACCACAGCTCGATATACAGAGTAATCACACCAGACTGTTAACTACTTAAGCTGATGTGCAAGCTGAGCTGTCATTCTGCTTACATTCATCTGACGTCACCAGCTTGCTGAATTTCCTTAGCTTGTGCAGCTTCCTCTTTTCTGTACAATGAGCTTCTCTAACAGCCCCCCTCAAACTCAAAGGACAAGAGTGAACATTGAGTTTGGCCCTCAAGTAATTAAACTGTATGAAGGAAAGAGGTTTAGTCATTATGTCTGCAACTTGATCTGCACTTGCTATATATTGAATGCTGAGCTCCTTATTAAGAACCTTGTTGCGAATAAAATGTATGTCAATCTCAATGTGTTTTGTTCTGGAATGGTAAACTGGGTTCTTGGCTAATTCAGCTGCACTAATGTTATCACACCAAATAATAGGCTTAGCTGTGCAGCATACTCCAACTTCAGCAAACAAGGACTGCAACCAAGTTAATTCTGCACTAGCTGATGCCAATGCCCTGTACTCACTCTCGGCACTTGACCTAGCTATTACTCCTTGCTTTTTAGAAGACCATGATATAAGATTATTACCCAAGTAGATACAATATGCACTCACTGATTTTCTGTCATCTAAATCACATGCCCAATCAGCATCTATAAATCCAGTAAGCTCCATATTGCCTTCTTTGATGAACTTTAAACCATAGTCCTGAGTGGCCTTTAAATATCTTAAAACCCTTTTACATGCCATGAGATGCTGTAGTGTAGGAGCAGATACATACTGACTGAGTTTGTTAACTGCAAAAGCAATCTCAGGTCTTGTCAAAACCAGATACTGCATACTTCCAATAATGCTTCTATAGTATGTAGGATTTTCAAGATAATGGCCAAGCTGTCCTTGAACAGACTTCTGTAACTTCAGATCAATGCTTAAAGGAGTATCAATGCCCTTACAATTAATCATATCAACCTTAGTTAACAAATCTTTGATGTATTTCCTCTGAGACAGAAATATGCAGTCTTCATCATATAAGACTTCTACCCCAAGAAAATAAGATAAAATGCCAAGATCTTTTAAAGCAAAAGTTGAGCTTAGTGTTGCAATAAAATGTTCTAATTCAGCACTGCTAGGACCTGTAACCAAGATATCATCCACATATATCAACACAAGAATCATGGAAGTATGACTCCTTTTAAAAAACAGAGATGTATCAGAAGTAGTATTAGTGAATCCCCACTGCAGCAAGCAGCTCTTGAGTTTATCATACCAAGCTCGAGGAGCTTGTTTAAGTCCATAAAGAGACTTGTGCAGTTTACACACATAACCAGGCTTTGTGTTGTCAATAAAACCTATTGGCTGAGACATATAAACCTCTTCTGTCAAATCCCCATTGAGAAATGCATTATTGACATCAACTTGTCTAATTTTCCATTTGTTCATCACTGCTAAGCTTAATACCACTCTGACAGTTGCTGGTTTGATAACTGGACTGAAGGTTTCAAAGTAGTTTACTCCTGCAATTTGTTGAAAACCTTTGGCAACAAGCCTAGCTTTGTATTTGGCTACACTCCCATTAGTGTTGTATTTAATCCTATACACCCACTTATTATCCACAATCTGTTGATCAGTCTCTTTAGGAACCAGTGACCAAGTATTATTGTGAACTAAGGCATCATACTCATCTTGCATAGCCTTCACCCATCTGGAATCACTTAAAGCTTCTTGCACTGAATCTGGTTCTTTGTGAGTGAGAATGGCTGCATACACTTTTGGTTTAAAAATACCAGATTTGCTTCTGGTGGTCATAGGATGAATGTTGGATTGTATTTGAGGTGAGTCAACAGGAGGAATTAATGAGGTTGTATTATCAGAAGCAGAGGCAGATAAGAAATGTTGTGTATTAACAAGTAGATGAGTTTGAGAACTTACTTGCTGTGAATTTTGATCATTTGTTATTTGTGTAGGATTTTTTGAGTGAGTTGAGTTGCTGCTGTCAGGGTTTGCAGATAAGGAATAACCAGTGCTATTTTTAGTAAATGATTGAACAACAGGCAAAGTGGAAAGATGATATACTTGCTGAGGAGAAAAAGAAGTAGAAGAAAGAGGTGATGATGATGACTCAGTGAAACAATGAAAGCTGGAATCAGTAGAGTAAGGAAAAATGAGTTCATCAAATATGACATGTCTTGCTATGTGAAGATGACCTGAAGGATGTAAGCACTTATAACCTTTGTGTGATGAACTATATCCTAGAAAGATACATTTGCTGGAATGATAGTCAAATTTGTGTTGGTTATAATCCCTTAAGTAAGGATAACATGCACAACCAAAACACTTAAGCATATCATAGTTGGGTTGGTGTTTGAAAATTTTCTCATAAGGAGACAAAAGTTTGAGAACAACAGCATGCAATCTATTTATGATGTACACAGCTGTATGAAATGCTTCCCACCAAAATTTAAAGGGTAATTTGGATTGAGCTAGCAGTGTAAGTCCCATTTCAACAATATGCCTATGTTTTCTCTCAACCAATCCATTTTGATGATGAGTGTATGGGCAGGAGTGTCTGAAAATAATACCACACTGATTTAAGAACTCAGTGAAAGGTCTGTACTCACCCCCCCAATCAGATTGTAACTACTTAATGGTGGTTTGAAATTGATTTTCAACCTGTGTTTTGAAAAGCTTAAAGACACTTAGAGCTTCAGACTTAAACTTTAGAGGGTAGATCCAGGTAAACCTGCTAAAATCATCCACAAAACTGATATAATAGTGATATCCATCTCTAGTATAGACAAGTGAAGGACCCCAGAGATCTGTATGTATCAGTTCTAAAAGCTTGGTTGTTTTGGTTGTGGATGAAGGGAAATGAAGCTTATGGCCTTTGCCCATTTGACAAGCTTCACAGATGTATTGTAGTGCTTGTGTTATTTGATTATCAGAAAAATTTACAGACTTGATATTTTTGAGAACATGCTTTAAGATATATTGATTGGGATGACCAAATCTATTATGAAACAAAGCAATTTTATTCACTGATGTTGTACAAGATAGTGCAGTAGATGAATAACAAGATTTTGAATGACTACAATCTGCATTATTAACATCAATTACAGAATTAAAAAGAAAACATGACAGCATTGATATTGGCTTATTTGAACTGATATGAGATAGAAAAGATGACTTAGACAAAGAGTATGGTTTGAATAACAGCCTGTATAATCCTCTTTCAGCAATACCCTGCAGCAGAACTTCCCCCTTCAGAGCATCCTTCACATAACAAATATTTCCAAGAAATTCAACAGACAAATGGTTATCAGAGCATCTCCAAAAGCCTCTATAAATTTAACTCTTCAAATATCTATTTGCTTATCTATGTGGCAAATAGAAGGGTAAAAAAATATAATAGT
This sequence comes from Citrus trifoliata, assembly GCA_018350135.1. Taxonomy (NCBI): domain Eukaryota; kingdom Viridiplantae; phylum Streptophyta; class Magnoliopsida; order Sapindales; family Rutaceae; genus Citrus; species Citrus trifoliata. The sequence goes on from CM031392.1 coordinate 4,523,997, forward strand.
CTCTAAAAGACTCTTCAAATTGAAATAAATTAATATTATTTTAATCAAATAATTATTTTTTTAAAGGAAAAGTCAATAGCAATTAAAGCACTTCTCTCTCTTTCTTTAATGAAAAGTAATAAAATACAAATTGAAGAGAGAGAAATTAACTCTCCAAATTTGAAGAGAGAGAATCAATTCTTATTTGAAGAATTTTAATTGGAGTATCTTTTGGAGTTTTAAATATTAATGTGACTCTTCAAATAAGTAATAAAATCTTATTTGAAGAGCCTTTTGGTGATGCTCTCAGATGTGAGTTTAGAAATACTCAATAAATTTTTGGTAATTGAAGGAACAAGAAGAATATCTTTCAGTACTATGTGTGGGTGTTTGTGTTGAGCAAATGAAGTTTTAAAAACAAATTTAGCATCACCAACATGAGTTATGGGCAAACCTTGTCCATTTCCAATGATAAGCTGATCAGAACCATTGAATTCCTCTCTGACCTGCATATTAGCCATGTTGTTGGTTAAGTGATGAGTTGCTCCACTATCAAGATGCCACCCTTCATCAGCAGGCCCTTCAAAATTTGCAAGATAAGCAGCTCCAGTAGCTCCAGGTGCAGAAGACATTTCAGATGAACATTGAGGCAGAGAAGAATATGTCACTGGATCCAGATTGTAAGACTGATAATTTGAGCAGTTCATAGCAAAAGAATCATCAAAATATGGTGCAAACTCAGCATGTGGGTCAAATGTAGTCATATAAGCTGACTTAGGTCCCCTTCCTCTGCCAAAATGCCTTGACTGTGGCACATAATTCTCAATATATCTGTGCCAACAAGCATCAGCTGTGTGCCCTGACTTATGACATATCTGACAAATAGGAATGTTATCATCTGATTCAGTTCCAGCTGACACAAAACATTGACCATGAGGCTTAGGATGTGATAAGACTTTGTGAAACTGCATTGGCATAGAGTTGCCTCTTCTAAAATTATAACCACTGTTATTAAAGCCTCTAGGATATGTATTAAACATCATTCCTCTTCCAGCATTTCTGTTTCCATTATGAATTTGTCCATGATATCCTCCATAACCAAAACCTCCTCTTCTATTATTCCCTCTGACTTGAGAATAATTGGAATTCATCACTCCATAGTTAGCATTGAACATGACTTTAGTATTCTGATTGGTCTGACTTTGTTCTAATCGTGCCTCATGTGTTAACAGTAAGGCATAAGCATCATCATAAGACATCTTATTAGCTGTGATAATAGATGCAAGATCTAGATAACCAGTCCCTAATCCATTTAGAACTTGTATTAACAGATCCCTTTCTAACATAGGACTACCAGCACAGGCAAGTTTATCAGCTAATATTTTGACTTTTAAACAATATTCTTCAACAGACATGGATTTCTTTCTAAGTACATTCAATTCATAACGAAGTTGCATTATTTTAGCTTCAGACTGAGCTCCAAATTGTTTCTCAATAGATCTCCAAGCATCTCGTGAATTGTCACAATTAAGAATAGAACTGAGAATACCTTCATTAACTGATGATAGCAACCAGTCAAGTAGTATTTGATCCTGAGCTCTCCAATTTATAGTATGCTGGATTATTTACTTTCTGCACTGATCCATCAGCTGTTGTTTGAATGATATGTTGCTCTGGTATGATCTGATTTTCAGATATGAAATCTTCAAGCCGATTTCCTCTGATTGATGTAAGAACTTGTTTTCTCCAGATTAGGAAATTTGATCAATCTAGTTTTATTGGATTACTAAATGAGAATGAGATCTGTGAAGGTTGATTTGCATTTGTTGAATTTGAAAGTGTTGTTGTGTTGCTGGAACTAGCCATATTGGCTCTGATACGATGAAAGAAATTAAGAGAAAATATTGTTTGGTTGCTGAGAAAATATCTCAGAAAATTTCCAGAGAACTTTCGGATTTCTTTTATTTATTTTTACTTAAAAAGAAATGTTATGATTACAACTTATTTATACTCAAGGCTCAAGGATTACTAAAGCTAATGACTAACTAATTCCGTAGAATATTCACATGCATAACCACAGCTCGATATACAGAGTAATCACACCAGACTGTTAACTACTTAAGCTGATGTGGCAGCTGAGCTGTCATTCTGCTTACATTCATCTGACGTCACCAGCTTGCTGAATTTCCTTAGCTTGTGCAACTTCCTCTTTTCTGTACAATGAGCTTCTCTAACAGTTCTCCAACTGAAATATCATCGCATTCAGAAATTAAGATGGATCCTGACCTGTACAAGGCTGCAGCTGAGGGTGAAATTGATCCGTTCATCAAAATTGCAAACGACCATCTTGGAAGCGTAGTGACACACAACAAGAACACGGTCCTTCATGTCAACATTGCATCCAATATCTAAGGAGAAAATATAACAACCAAGTTCGTGGAGCAGGTACTTGAAATGTGTCCATCACTGCTACTACAAGTTAATGCCAAAGGTGACATTGCTTGATTTGGGGGCAATAGTGATTGCTTTTGTTACGGGTGCATATGCAATCTTGGCACCTTCGTTCGGGCTTGAGCTTCTTCCTCTTGGTGCTTCGAATCCTTGTCAGAAAAGAATCGGAGAATTAAACTGCCCATGCCCATGAATGGTTCGGACAAAAGTTACAATGCCTAAACTTAAATATTCAGAAGTGGATTATATATGTTGTTGATAGGAACTATTGATTTATAATGTCGCTCGTGTATTCTGCTGCTTTTCTCGTTCATTCATGTTAGTATTTCAAATGTGAGAAAGTACAATGATATCACTTCAGAAGGGAAACGGTTTCAGCAGACTCTGTCCTCACATGCTATTTTCCTAAAAAGTTACAAACTGCAGCGCTGGCATATTTACAAATTAAACACTGTTCTGTTACTCAATTTCTGCGTTCATTCCTTAGCACTGCCTGCTTGGAGAGGGGCTGATAGGTTACTTAAGATATCAAGGGCAACAATATCCCCACTTGAAGCAAAAATATCCTCACTTGAAGAGAACTTGAGGTGGGGCTATTGCAAAAGGAATACCAAAATCACGTTTGAATATCAGGACAGTTCAGGATTCTCCTGAAATCTTCAGAAGTTACGGTTCAAGATTGACGCAATCAAAACTCTTTATATGTGCTCTCAACTAAGGAAAGACAATTGCTGGTTTACTGCTCAAAATTGATTCTCCATGATTGTAGCAAATTTTTGTTCTTTCCTTATTCCAGATTTTTTACTGTTGGTGCCTATTGTAAGAACAAATTGTACAATCTTTCATTAACAAGAAAAGGAAATAAAAAATTGTTTTCCTAATTCTTGCCTAATCAAAATTTTATTTGGATTTTGTCCACCTCTTTATTTTTTTCTTAAAAGGAAAAAAAAACGATTAATGCTTTCCACCCCATCTAGCAAAAGTACATAAATGTTTGTTGAATCATGACTGGAGAGGTCAACATAACTTCACTGAAAGCTAAGGGTGGGGAAACAAAGTCCCAAGTCATATTTGGTAAAAATGTTGCATCCAAGATTAATTGACATTAATGTCCTCTTTAGTAATTAATCTCACTTACAGTTTTGCGATGCTGGAGTACGTAGTAGAGTGGTTTTAAAGGTTCATGGAGGAATACAGGGCATATCATATAAAATAGATGCGGAGAATCTTTATTAATTATTAAATGGTCAAGGCATATACATATACATAGCTTTGTCAATTACTTGAGATTAAGAAGAGTTTGACCGGAGAAAGAGACGAATACGGTTGGACTCCACTCCATCACTCTGTTTATTTGGGTCGCAAAACACATCACGGCACTGTTACTAGAATTTGATGGATCTTGTGCGTTGATTCTTGACAAAGATCAGAAGATGACAGCTCTTCTTGTGGCAACCAGCCAAGGGCATGCATCGTTAGTGGGAACTATTATTTCCCATTATCCAAAATGTTATGATCTGGTTGATGACACAGGGTGGAATGTTCTTCACTTTCTTACGGAAGTTTATATGCATATGAGTTGAACTGTCTCCTGAAAGATCCGTTGTTTAAAAATCTTATAGATGAGAAGGATGTGAAGGGAAACACTCCACTTCATGTGCTAGCTAATCTCAGGGGAAGATCCTCCTATAAGATTGTCCATCACATTGGTAAAGGTGATATTCAGGCTGTCAATAAGCAAAATATAAGCGTCCAACATATTGTACGTTACGGATATCCGGAGCTCCAGGTAATATTATTATTATTATGATTTACAAGTATAAATACTATTGTTTTTATTAAATTTGATCAATATGTTGCAGCGAGAAATCCAAGAGTTGTCCGAAGATGTTGGTCGTGGACAATATCCAAAAGGTTTGTCAAGATGAGACAATACAAATCGCAATCGTTTTGGAAATTTCTGGATGAAAATGTCATTGGAATCAAAGATGCATCAGAATCATAGTTGGTAGTGGCAGCACTCATAGCAATAGTGACCTTTACTGCAGCATTCACACTACCATGTGGTTACAAGAGCGAAGACAGCCCAAACCAGGGCACTGCAATTCTCACTAGAAATGCATTTTTTCGAGCATTTGTTATAACAAATGCCATCGCCATGGTCCTCTCACTTTCTGCTGTCTTTGTCCATTTCATTATGTCACTTAAGGCTTTTTAACAATTGGTCTTTTTGTTCATTTTCGCCCTTTTCTTCACCTTGATTGCCATGGTAGCAACGGTGATTGTATTTGTTACGGGCACATACGCACTATTGGGACCTTCTTTAGGGCTTGCCATTCCCACTTGTATTATTGGCTTAAGCTTCTTCCTCTGGGTCATTTTCATGTTTTACATGGTTATTATATCAAAAAGGGAGGAACGGAATATTAATTAGCCATGTATTCATGGTTCCAATAGAAGTATAACTCATTTTCAATGAACTATATAAGTATATAGAAGTAATAAATCTCCATGTTCAGGAATTTGCGATTTTGCGTTCTTCTTGTCTTTAGTAACACCAATCCTTCCTAACACAATCCTGCACATTGATTACATCACATTCTCAAATAACCTAACTGCAAAATTATTAACCAATTTGGTGGAACAAATACTTGACTTGCTTCCATCACTTCATTGCACTCAGCTGTAGAGGGTAAATGTGACATTTTTCACATAGATTTTTCATAAAATTTCTTGACATTTTTATATACAATTACTTGATATTTTTTTAACAGCCAATTTCTTGATTTTTCAATTTTTGGTTCAGTAATTTAATTTATTTACACAAAATTGATTTTTTTTCCTTAATTAAAAAGAATCAAATCATTAGTTGGATTCAATTTTTTTCAGTTTTGAATTTTTTTTTCACTCCTATTCGACATTGGACATTGCATTTTTATTTTAATGAAGACACGGATAATAACAATTTTTCTGCTAACTGCATCGAATCATAGGGGTGTTCAGAATCCAATCCGATCCGCTCAATCCATCTGATCCGTAAAAATTCGATCCGTATAAATCCGATTTGTGGATCCATGGATTAGATATGAATTGAAAATTTAAAAATCCGTAGTCGATGGATTGGATATGGATTTACTTCTGTAAATCTATAAAAATCAGTGAATCTCCAAAAAAAATAAATTATATATATATTTATTTATTTAGTTAAAAATTATTATAAATTTAATTAAAGAATATTGTGACATTACATAGTTAGATAAGCACTATAACATATTTTAGCCATTACCAAATAATAATATTAAATAAAAAATAATTAAAAAATCGAATATACAAATATAACTTGTAAAAATTGTAAAACAAAATAAAAGCAAAGTCACATGCACACTAGCAAAAACAAAGTAACATACGTTAAGTTACCAACAATTTGCAAAGTCACCCAAAGCAAAATAATATAACGCCAAGTCACCAACAATTTACAAACAAAAAACCTAAGCTTCCCCGCCGTCACATGCACTAGCAACATCCAATACTGGTTCGATACACTCTTGACACCGATTTGAAGGACGTCGGCCGCTTGATTCTAGCGAGAGCAAGCCATCTTTTTCCCTAAGTCCATCGAGCCACTTCACAATCACTGGTTCTAACCAAACAATTGCACTATCACAACCTTCAAGATTGCCATCGGTACTTCTCCTGGTTCCCATCGTTGACGGCTCCGTAATCACCACTTTTCGACAAGTACAATAGTCGTGGTGAAGGATCAAACTATGTTTGGTTTTAGAAACTTTGTCATTTCAATTAATTGTGGCTTTATTTGAACAATTAATTTCGGTGTTATATTAATGTATTATTGTAACTTTATTTGAACAATTAATCTCGATGTGCTATATTTTGAAACTTTGAATGTATTATTTCAGATTTATTTAAACAATTAATTTGTTTAAATTTTATTCAATTTTAAATTTAATTGGCAGTAAAATTATTTTTATATTAGATTTTTTTTTAATTTCGTTAGTTCATGGATTGGGGAGAACTAAAAAATTTTAATTTGAAAACTAATGCGCAAAATAATGGATTGGATATGAATTAAGTTAAATCCGCATCCGATCCACAGACGTATGGATTGGATATGGATTGAATCAAATCCGCAGATATAGGGATTGGATTTGGATTGAGTTTAATCAATCCGTGGATTGGATTGAAAAATTATAATTCACAAAATTATGAATCGAATATGGATTAATGCCTAATCCGTAAAATCCGATCTACGAACACCCTATCAAGATAATTATCAAAAATTGTCGGGGGTGGACCATATCGAGGGGGCCTTATTCGTGTCGATGGACAATGGGATAATGGATTCGTCACAAGAGTCAATAGTGCAGAAGAGTTACATTTGGTTGTGGCTGCACTCGTTGCAACAATAACTTTCTCTGCAGCTTTCGCCTTACCCGGTGGCTTCGGCGAACAAGACCCCACAAGGCCAGGGCTGTCCTTATCAGAAATGCAGCCTTCCAAGCTTTTGTTAAATCGGATGCTATAGCCATTATTAATTTATTATTAAAATTTTTGGATGGATAAGATATAGATTAAATTTAATTAAAAGTCACTTTGATGAACTTCCTGACAAAAAATGAAAAAAAAGGTATAAATATTCATTGGATGGTAGCGTAGCTAAATTATATATATACATGCAATTGCATAAGTAATAAAATTTAGCATACAGTAGTTAAATAGTACGTCATTCAAGATGATGTTTGGTATCACTCAAAAATTTTGATTCTTTTTTTCTAATGCTATGATCAGAACTCATATATAGCATATTCCCTCTTGCTTTATTGGGATTATAGTTGGCCAACCAAATGAAATTTTATATTTAAAAATAATTCTCAAAATTGATTACATGATAATTTTTTTTTCATTTACCATTGTTAAAAGGGTAAATTTTATCGTACTCCTTTATTTAATTGACATACTCCAATTTACTATCTAAAAATATGAAAACTTCAATCTACCACCAAAAATAATTTTTTCTCTGTTAATTTAACAATTGAAAGGATAAAACTATATTTGTACATTTTCTGTAGGGTCAATTAAATAGTAAAAGTCAAACCTCAATTTTTTACTATCATTCATACCTGAGTGTTTTAATAAATTAAAGAATACACCTAAATACTTTAATAAATTTCACTTTACACCAAAATAGCTTATTATCTTAAAATTGATTTTTTTTGTTTAATTTTTATTATATATATATATATATATATATATATATATATATATATATATAAGATGGGAAATCGGATCGAAGGATGAGAGTGCTTTCGTATGAATTAATAACTCAAATTGAAACAAAGCAAATAAATTTAATTGGTTGCCAAATTTTAAATACAATTAAATCAAGTACGTGGCATCATGTAAGCCGGCGACGCTGTTCATACAGCCTTTAGACAGATCCAACTTAGAATAGATCTTATCTTTAGCACGCCTGCGAGTTATCAGTCGATATATTAGATTGATTTAATTGGAGGGTTTAATCTTTATTAGGGTTATGCTTTGGAACACGGTTGGTTCAATTTTAATTATTTTACCAAATATTTATTAAATTCTTTAGCAAGCCTAGCAACACATACATCTAAGGCGTGGGTACATACACAGTACCAGATCCGGAACCCGGAAATGGTGCTCTGAAGAAGGAGGGAGAAGAGAAATACAACCGAGGGGAGAGATCCGGTCTCTATGTCTCGGAGGAATGTAACAATTTATATGGCAGATCTGATAGAGATCAGTCTGCAGAACATGCTTTAAAATTAAATGACTGAAATTTAAAGTGCTTTAATTAAATAAATGCTATAAATAATTACAAGATAAATTGCGGAAATTAAACATTACATCGAAAATTGAAATTGCTCTGAATTAAATTACAAAAGATAATTGCCTCACATTTGCTTTAGATCTGATTGCTTTTTAAGGATTACAGAAAGAAGGGAAAATAATCTCAAGACAGGAAAAATTTCCGTGTTGTCTATCGATATCGGATTCCCAGAGAGAAGAGAGAGAGGAGAAGAGAAGAAAGAGAAACTAAAAATTGCAATCTGAGGAGTCTAAGTCTTCCTCTTGGCTTTTATACAAATAAAATTTAAACTGTAGACTGTAGCGGAGCTGTAGCATACAGTAATATTTGGAACTCTGCACTGTAGACTGTAGAGGAGCTGTAGCATACAGTAATCTTTGGAACTTTACACTGTAGACTGTGGCTTTGTACATACGGGTTACAAAATAAAATACAAAATACAAAATACAAAATACGGGTGAAGAGACATGTGCGCTCTCATTTGTGTCAGAGGACCACCCGAAAATACAAGGAAAATAAACTGTAAACTTTTGTACTCTTTTTTTTTTAAAGGAAAATAGCAATTATTTACAATGCTTTAAAGGAGACAGATACCGAAGCAATCATCTTCGTTTTCATTTCCGAGGGAAATGAATGGCTCTTCATCTTCTTCTTCTTCAGAGGAATCGGCTACTGAAGACTTCGACCTTGAGGTGAGGAGTTGTTCCATGACTTTGAAGTATTCTTCTTCTGTTTTTGGCCGCTGGCCAAAAGAGATTGGGCTTTGGATTTTTGACTAAGGAAAGTTTGTTGGGCTTTGGAATCTTTGATGGTTGGTGGTAAGAAACCTTGTGAACCAAGCCAATTTGAATAAGGGTTTCGGTTAACTTGGTTTTCTCATCAAATTTTGACCACCATTTTACTTTGAAAATTCTTTGGATAATGAGTTGTTTTTCTTGACTATGGAATCTGAGATTCCACATCCATACCCAGGGGGGAAAGAAATTGGTACAAAAACAAAGAAAGGGGGAGAACCGTTTCTCTGAATCTGAAGGGGTATAATGAGTTTTGAAAAGGTTTAAACAATTGGTGGCATTTGGAGTTAGGATTTGTGGAGTGTTGAGTTGGGCCAAAATAATTCCACCATTGTTGGAACCAATTTGGAAGGCTATGCACGGTTATTTAGAATTAAAGAAAATAAACATGAATGGGATTTTTTAGGGTTTTGGATAAAAATGTGTTAAACCAGGCCTGTTGATAGTCCCAATAAGAATAGGCCAAACAGTGAGGTAAATGCTTTGAAAATTTGGAGGGAAGTTTTGAATTTGTGGAGTTGGTTACCCCACTGGTTTGGGCTCAAGACTTTTAGAATAGTGGCTGTGGAATAAGCCGGCTCAGAATGGGATTCATGGAGAAAGAAATGTTTAAATTTTACAGACTCGGTAGTTTCTAAAATACTTTGATAATAAGACTGGGTTTTGTTAAATCCATGGTTTAAAAAATCAGCCTTTAGGAAAAAACTTTGAGATTGCTTTGGAAAGGATCAGTGTGGTAGAAAACCATCTTTCATAGTTAAAATGTTTTGAAAATGGGTTTTATCATACCAATCGGAAGTTTTCTTTGAAAGTGTTGGTTGTGAAAGGACAATTTGAGAGGATGAACTTTCACAAGAAAGAACAATATTTTGGCTTTGTGAAGAAGAAGGTTTTGTGATTTCTTTGGAAATTGGTTTTTCTTCCTCAGGATCTGAGAAAGGGCTTTGGATTTTGAAATGCCTTGTAAGGCAAGCATAAGCTCAGGTAATTTTGTAATGGATTCCATCCACTCTTTAACTTGTTGTTCAGAGGAGATAGATTTGTATGTGGTTTCATGTTCTTCTTCGACCATTTCAATCCAAGATTTAATGGGCATGGCAGAAGATAGAATTTTTTCTTTGGAGGGAGTAGTCTGGGGTTCTTTGGAGGTTTTTAAGGGCTCTGGATCTTTAAGAATACCTTTACATTTGTCTCTGCGCTTGCCGGCATTATCTGTTTTGGAGAAATTCTCGAGTTAGAAAATTAGGAATAGAATTGGTATCACCTTTAATAAATTCAATATCAAAATAAAAAACACTTAGTAATAGCTTGCCAACGTACAAAAATCTGTTTTGAACATTTAATCTTTTTCTAAAACATATTTTGCGGCTTTGCAATCAATCCTAAGTAAAAATTTTGATTTAATAAGTCGTTTGAAACTTTGAGATGCATAAAACAATTGAAATAATTTCTTTTTTAATAGTAGAATAATTTTTCTGACATTCATTCCAATGTGCAGAAACATATTGAACTATGTGTTCTTTATCATTTTCTTTTTGCTTTAATACGCCTCCATAACCTAAATCAGATGCATCAGTTTCAACTATTTTAGGTAATGCAGGATTTACAAGGAATAAACATGGGATACTTTTAACAGATGCTTTAATGATTTTAATAACTTTAGTATGCTCATCAGTCCATGCAGCAGGGTTCTTTTTTAACCTATCATGCAAAGGTTTGAAATTCTATTAATATTAGGACAGAAATCAAGAACATAATTCAAACTTCCTAAAAATCTTTGCAATTGGGTTTGTCAAGGATTTTGTCAGGAAATTTGTCAGCAAAGGCAAGAGATCTATCTATAGGAGTAATTGTTCCTTTGAAAATGTTGTGACCTAAGAACCTTATCCTTGTTTGAAACAAAGAGACTTTAGAGCTAGAAATTGATAATCCAGCCTTTCTGGTAGCAAAATAAAAAGTCTTCAAATGTTTGAAGTGTTGGTCGATGGTTTGCGAAAAGATTAAAACATCATCAATATAAACAATGCAAAACTCAGAAAAAGGGTTATAAATATCATTCATAATTCTTTGAAATTCTGAGGGTGCATTTTTTAAACAAAAGGCATAACAGTCCACTCATATGTCCAAATGGAACAGTAAAAGCGTTTTGTAACGGTCACTTGGATGAATTTGAATTTGCCAAAAATCCGATTTCATATCAAATTTTGAAAAAATGAAAGCAGAATGAGTTTTTGGAGCAAATCTTTTTTATTAGGTATGGGATACCTAATCCATTTTAAAGCTTTGTTTAAGGGCTTGTAATTAATTACAAGTCTAGGAGTGCCTCTTTCAATTTCAGAATTTTATTAACATAAAAAGTGGCACATGACCAGGGTGACCTGGATTTAACAATAATACCTTTTGTTTCTAAATCTTTTATTTCTTCTTTACAATGACGTTCTAAATCCATATTCATTTGAATTGGTCTAGCTTTAGTAGGTATCTGTCTTTCATCAAAAGAACTTTCATATGGCAAATCTACCAAGTGTTGTTTCCTATTCCAAAAAGCAGAAGGCAAATCAGCACATATTTCTTTTTGAATAAGATCTTTGAAATCAGATATTTTTCTTTAGATAAAATCATTTTGTAATTGTTTATCAATTCTTTGTAAACTCAAATCTTTTTGTAAAAACATTAAATCATGTTCTTTTGATTTGAGAAGATTATGAATTTGATTTTGATAAACAGAACATGCTTTGACAATATTTAAATTTCTTATCTTAGGCTTTTCTATAAAAGGAAAAACAAGCTTTTTATTTTTTGCTTTAAAAGATATACTATCGTAATTAACAGTATAGGAGTAATGAGATTTATAAAAGAGGTTTCTAAAATGATTGCATGATGAATATCATTTGTAAGAACAAAAGAGGTTTTGAATTCAAAATCATCATTTAAAATAGAGGCTTCAACTTTAGAAGTGACTTTAAGTTTTGAATTATTGGCGGCAGAAAGTCTTTCTTTTGTTTTCTCATGAAAACGTTTTGGCACAATATCCTCTCTGATACAATTTAAATCAGCACCCTGTGTCAAAAAGGGCAATAGCATCAATAGCAAAATCTTTGGAAAAAATTAAAGAAATTTTAATCAAATATTTTCTGGTGGTGACTTGTTTTAAAACAAATAAAAAATCATTTGGAACAGATTCAATGTTCCCTAAATTTTGATCATTATCACCATCAGACTCAATTTCTTTATCAGAATCATTTTCCAAATGCTTTTGTAAAAGAAGTTGAATAGTTTGAGAATCACATTTTTGTTTTTCTTTCAAATCTTTAATTTCCAGTTTGATATCTTTAATTTCTTTTTGAAGATCCTATATGTTGGGAATCGGTTTCTTTATTTTCTTATTACCCAAAATCTCAGTAAGGTCATAAGACATAAGAATTCTTTTTAACAATAGGAACTTTAGAAGATTCAGCTTTGTTCAAATCCAATGTTTTCAAAAGTTTATGAAGATATTTCTTTTGAAGAATAGGGTCAGAAATATGCTTTACAAGTTCAAGAAAAATTCTTGGTCTTTAGTCAAAACATTGATTTTCTTTAAATAAGAATCTGATTCAGAATCGCTGCTGCTGGATGCAGAGGTATCCGAATCTATCAACTCATCGACCTGGAGAGGGTCACTATCTCCCGACATGGAAGACTCAGAGTCAAAAGACTCTATAAGAAGATGAGAGATTTTGGAAAGGGTTTCCTCACCAAGGCCAAGCTCATGAAGCTTTTTATTCAAACGACAGTAATTTGCAATATGGCCTTTCATACCACATTTGTGACATATGGTGTCTTTGTAGTTAAAAGGAGTTTTGGGTTTGGCTCTAAACTCTTTTCTTTTAGAGAAATTGGGTTTCCTATAAGGCCTTGAAGGTTTCTTATTAGGAAATTCTCTAAATTCACGAGAGGGTTTCCTATAGGCTTTAGATTTGTAATGTTTCTTGTAAGGTTTGGAAAAACACTTACCATTACAATCTTTGGAAGTAGAAGTTTTAAAGAGGTCATAATTGAATTGTTTACAGAAACTACCTAATTCTTGCTTAGATTTCCTAAGCTCCATTTTAAGTCGTTTTTGTAACTTCAAATCTTGACAAATCTTTAAACCTTCTTTGTTGACAAAACTGACTAACTTATCATAAGTAAGTTCGTCATAAGGGATACGATTGTCATAGAGGGCTTTAATAGAATTTCTAACTTTCTCTCCTAGAAGGGTAGGTAAACCTGCAAGGAATTTTTCTTTTCAAGTTATATGATTGACATCATCCCTAAGGAATAGTCTAGTAAAGAAAGTGGTTTTGTAATCTTGGAATTCACTAAGTTTCCTACATCTTAAGTTATGTAGTAACTCAGCATTTTTGTCTCTAAGGTGCGAAGGGTCACCTATAAAATGGAGGGAAATAGTCAAAATCAAGGTAGGTACAACATCTTGAATTGGACTATTAGTTTCATCTAGAATGGGGATACCCTCTTGATAATTTTGAATGGAATTAAGGATATCTAATTGTTGCGGGTTGGTGAGGAGATGATCCCACCATCTTTTAAGTTGACCCGTAAAACCGGCAATAAGGATTTCTACTATGGCTCTATCAGAAGTTTCTGATTGGATTTTATAAGCATTAGCTGCCATGGTCATCTGTTGCAACAATCCTAGAATATTGTATTCAGACATGCCATCAATATTCCACTCATAGACTGAAGATGCATTAAACCGAGATTGATTTAAGGCACTTGGTCTATTATCTATAGCTAGATCAGGTGGAGTTCTGGCAGTAGGCAAGGCTAATTCCCAATGGATTTTGTTAGCTTTAGGAACATAATCATCTGTGAAGGCTTCTATATCAGAGGAGGCTATAGAAGAATGGTCATGTTCTAATACTCCAATCCTGCTAGATTGAGGAGTATCAGGGTTATTTGAACTTTGCTAGAAGAGGAAGAAACTTCTATCCTATCTAGTTGTTCTCTAATGGCTTTAGCAAAATCTGATTGTGACTCTTGAACAAGTTTTTGGCTAGTTTTCGAAACCTGGAAAGGTTTGAAAATAGGTTCCTTAAGCTTTTTGTCAGAATCCGATTTTGATGGAACAAGAGATGAAGAGGAAACAGTAATGGTTGACTTTGGAAGTGGTTCTCAATTCTAGTCAACTGCTTTCCTATCGTATTTAAGTTAGTATTACAGAAATTATTCTGTTGAATAATACTACTTAAATTCGATTCGGAATCATTAGGCTTAGGAATTTTGTAAGGTGAGACTCTAATTTCTACAGGAGGGTCACCATATTCTATGTTAGACTCCTAAGAGGAGGGTGTTCGGATTCAACTTTTCTATTAGTATCAAAAAGATTCCACTCAGGGGTTTTCTTCCTAATAGTAATTGGGTTTGACGCTTTAAAATGATAAGAAATGTTGTTGTTGGAAGAATAAAGCTCGAACCAATCAAAAAACAATATATGAACTTTATGAGAATTTACAAACTCATAATAAATTTCTTGAATTTTTTTTCTTTGGTTTAAAAAGTGTTTAAAAAACCAAAGTCTTTTTTCTTTGTTTAATTCAGAATAAAAAATCATTATGTAGAAAAGTTCTATCTATTCAAAATATTTTTCAATGACATTTATGACATTTTCTGTGACTGCAGAAAACGTTGGGGAAATTAGAGGAGAAGGTTCCTTCTCTTCCTGTCTCTGTTCATGTTGACTGCTAGTGTAGATTGGATGAGGGACACTAGTGGTGTAGTCAACAGAATGTATAGAGGGTCTAGGTATATCCGAGGTAGAAAACCTAGGTTGATTTATAATAGAAGGGATTTTGAGAATTTTCTTTCTAGGGAAGAAATGCTTTTGGAAGAGCTTGCATCAGAGAATCTAGAAGATGTAGATCTCTTAAAGGACAGTGTAACTTTGCCATCAGAATACTGAGTCACATTTTGCAACTCTGTATTTGGTTCAAGTTGTTTCGGAATCACTGGTGCAGTGGCTCCTTCAAGAACCCATTCGTCTGGAAGATTGATATCTTTCCATTGGATTGGTTTTGGGATGACAGTATTGGCTTTAGACAAGTCAGTCTGCGAGAGAAGAGTTTCATCTCTTTTTGACTGGAATTTATGCTGTGTGCTAAATGCAGAAATCATGGCTTTATAAGAAATTTTAAAGATCAATGCAACTGGAACAGATCCGTCAATCATGTTGTAATTGTGGATTTTAATCTGTAAAATCATACTTTTTAAAATGTTCTTGTCTTTAAGAGAAATGGTAATATTTGGATAACAATCAAAAGAAATTGGGCCTTTACACAGACTGGATTAATGTTACATAGCAAAGAATCATCAAAAGAGATGAATCGACCATCTCTAAGGACAACTAAAATAGAAGTGTCAAGGCCTTCTTTGGTCAATGGTTTTATTCATACCTGAATTAAATAAATATGAATATAATTAAAATTATTTTCTCTTAATTTCTTTAAAGATTTTTCCGAAAATAAATGAATTGTCTCAAAAGGTTTTGAAAGAGTTATATCACGTTCTTCAGTCTTTATAACATAATCATTCTTTAAAAAATCAAGCTTTTTTGTTTTGTAAATCATTTCTTTATTGACCTTTGGTAATTCCCAATTATCAATTGCTTTGTTGAAATCTTTGATTACAAATTCTTCCGAATTCACAACATTATTTGAATCACTAGTCCTTCCAGAAGAAGAGTTAGAAAAGGACGATGCTCTACCGAGCAGAGGATTCATGGGTAAAAACCTATGCAGTATTCTAGGTTCTGTTAATATGGCTACAGGTATGGATTTACAGCCCTATGCGGAAAACTTATCCTAAGACGGGACTTACAACCAGTAAAAAACTCACCACACAAACAATAAATTCAAATAAAACACAAGACTTTCAACACAAAACTCTGAACAGTATAACACTATCCTCCACTTAGCTCTGATACCAGATGGGAAATAGGATTATATATATATATATATATATATATATATAATTATTGAAATTTTGAATGGTTGCTGCTAAGTGTTACGGTACAGAAGAAGAATAAGTAAGAAACAGAAGCAAGAAAAGAAGACGAAATGGACAAAAGAAGACAAAACAATTGAAAAAATAATGAAGAAGAAGAGCAGGAGACGAAGAATGAAAGAAAAAAAGAGAAAAATTAAGAAAAAAATAAATTGAACAATTGAATTACAATTTTTTAAAACTAAAAATTTAAAATGTTATCATTTTTTACTTTTAATATTTTAATCAAAATTTCTTTAAAGTATAAACTTTTTTTCTTTAATGCTCAATTTCTTCTAACAGCCAAACAATAAATTATCCATTTAATTCTCGCAATTCCTATTTCCGTTCAAATCTCTAGATGGCATTGTATCAACTTTTTTAATTTGTTCTAACAATGGATTCAATATCCACAAATTTTCTTGCACGTCCCAATCAGAAATCAGAAAACCCATTTCAAAGAACTAAAGATTCCTTTATAAATGTAACAAAAATATAATCTGCTACACAATTAGTTCTAAAAAACAACCTAAATCAATGGACGCAAACCCTAGCTGTCAAATTAAAGCATTAATTGAAATAGATGTTTTAGCATTCCCCTTTTTTGTAAGAAAGAAGAAGAGATAAATAAGAAATTCCCCTTTTTTTTGTAATTTTTGAGATTTTAATTTTTTAATTGTATTATATACTTAAATTTTGATTATAATAATGTTGATTGATGCAGAGAAGAAGAAGAAGAAGAAAGAAGCAGAAGAACAAAGAATAGATAAAGAAACGAAGATGAAAAAAAAAGAGTAGAAGACAAAGAAATAAGAAGTAAAAATTGATTTTTTTTAAAATTTTCATTGTGATGATATTGTAAATAAAATTCTTGATTATTATATTTTTTTTATAAATTAAAATATAAGTAAAAATTAATTCAATTTTTTAAAGGTCTTTTATTTTTTTTTATGGGGGGTTTTCATTAATAAATTTATTTTTGTCATCTAATTTAAAATATGTCAGACTCTAAGGGGCAAAATAAAATTATTCTTATTAATCCTACAGAACTGTTAGTTAAGGTTAGGGGCATGCCTGTATTTTTTTAAGTCAACATTAGTCAGCTGTTAGAAATAACGGTTATTGGGGGTAGATTGAAAATTTTATATTTTTAAAGGATAAATTTAAGTATGTTAATTTAATAAGGGGTACGATGAAATTTATATTTACTAAAATAATTAATTGACATTATTGGTAATGGTATAAAATAGAGTCCGATTACGTTAGAGTTGTCACCTTTGAGCCATTAATGATGACCGAAAGATAATAGTAATAAGTATAGATTTAATATTAATTCCGATAATTGTACGATCATTTTCAGTGGCTCTAATATCGCTGCCTATAAAATAATATTGGATGATCGGACTTGGCTGGCCAAAAAAATTGATAAAGAAAGACAAGCGACAAGTCACAGAAAATAAAAATCGTAGTCTCATACAAGACAACTAGTGGCCTAGTAGTGTTCAAATAAACCTACATCAATTTTTTCTTGCGTTCACATTGGTTTTTTCTTGCAATCAATTCTATAGTAACGTGAACATTATTTAAGACTGCAAATGGTCATTAGTTTAGTATAATAAAATAACTACCATGTAATAAAAAAACTCCGTATACATTATTTAATTGTCAAGTGGTGGAGGTGCAACTTGTCATTGGTTAAGTTATATACAATTATGTGTTGCCTGTAAGATTAGAATTCTTTAAATATTTAGCAGGTGGGCAAGTTCAATGGAAAAAGACCAACGTCGTAAAGTGCCGTTGTGAAGAACATGTGGTCTATGGATTGTCGTGGACTTAGAGAGTTTCAGTAGTGTAGTTATGAAGCGAAGCCCGAGAGTGAAGGAAAAATACTTCATCACTGCCCTCTATTTTCATCTAAATTCCCTTAAATATTTAAGTATTCTCAAGTCCCCAATCTAACAAGCCCATTAGCTTTGTAGCTTCCTCTGCTTCAAACGCATCCTAGTCTGTACTCAAACTGAAATATCATCGCATTCAGAAATTAAGATGGATCCTGACCTGTACAAGGCTGCAGCTGAGGGTGAAATTGATCCGTTCATCAAAATTGCAAACGACCATCTTGGAAGCGTAGTGACACACAACAAGAACACGGTCCTTCATGTCAACATTGCATCCAATAGAGAAGGAGAAAGTATATCAACCAAGTTCGTGGAGCAGGTACTTGAAACGTGTCCATCATTGCTACTACAAGTTAATGCCAAAGGTGATGCTCCACTCCATGTTGCGGCCAAATACAGGCATGCTGCTGTTGTGGGAGCTCTGATTGAATTTGCGGAAAAACAGCCCGACCAAGAGCTAGAAAGTGGCGTGGAAAGTACAACAAGGCATATGCTAGGGATGAAAAATGATGAAGAAAACACGGCATTGCACGAGGCAGTGCAAAGTGGTAGCCTTGATGCCGTGGAAATTTTATTGAAAGCAGATCCTGATTTTCCGTATTCAGCCAATGGTAGCGGCGAAACTCCACTTTACTTGGCAGCTGCGAGGGGACATAAGAAGATAGTAGCTGAAATATTACAACAGTGCGAATCACCGGCCCATGAAGGCCCCAATGGAAAGACTGCCCTTCATGCAGCAGCCTGCAGTGACTCTAGAGGTATCGATGTGCATGCTTTCATACAATATTTAATAACATATTTTTAAAAAAAAAAATTTGTTGTTGTTCTTTTTTAATAAAATTTTAAAAAATTAATTAAATTATTTTATTTTTATTAATAAAAATTTAAATTTAATGTTTTAAGAATAGAGGGAGATTTTTTTAAAAAATATTCAAATGTCTAAAATATTTTTTTATTTGTTTGATAATTTATTTCATAACATAATTTTTAAAAAATTTATAGGTAAAAATGACTTTATAATTTTTTCTAAAATTTTTTATTGACAATTAAATAATAAAAATTTTTTCATAGAAACTCTGTTAACAAAAACTGTTCTTAAATTTGAAAAATTAAACCAACGATAGGCTGAGCTGTTTAGTTATTATTTTATTTTCAGGTGTGCCAAAACTATTACTTGACAAAAAGAAAGGTTGGACCAGAGAAAGAGACCAACACGGTTGGACTCCACTCCATTACGCTGCGTATCTTGATCGCAGTTTCGTCTCAAAGTATTTACTAGAAGCTGATAAATCTGCTGCGTTGATTCCTAATGAAGATCGGAAGATGACAGCTCTTCATTTAGCAGCCGGCCAAGGGAATGTTTGGATGGTACAAGAAATTATCGACCATTGTCCGGAATGTTGTGAAGTGGTTGATGACAGAGGATGGAATGTTCTTCACTTTGCTATGGTTAGTTTTTATGAGCGTGACTTAAAACATCTGGTGGACAAATATCCGGCAGTCAGAAATCTAATTTTTGAGAAGGATGTAAAAGGGAACACCCCTTTCCATGTGCTTGCTGCTGTCTGTCCACAATCATACGAAGCCCGCTATTACATTGTCCCTTGGAAAATTGCTAAAGGTCATTTACAAGCGGCCAACAAACAAAATATTAGTGCTGACCGTATATATAGTTATGGATTTCCTGAGCTCGAGGTACTTGATTCCTCTTTTACTCCTCAATGTTATAGTTTATATATGGATATGAGTAATGAAATTAGATTTTGATTTGTGGTAAATTTTTTATAAATCTTTTATCATTTGTGCATTTACAATAGTTATTTATATAGGATTTAATTATACACATTTCTTATTTGATGTATAAATAAAACATTATTGATTCTGATACCATATATGAAATTAATATTTAGTATGTTAATTGATAAATTGTATAGTCCAGTACGTAGATGTCTATGCCGAGTCAATTTTTCCTTCCCGTTCCTTCTTCTTCTTTTTTCCCCTTAAACTTACTTTCTTTTAGTTACGTTTACAATTTAGCAAATATGATTGCAGCAAGAAATCCAAGAATTGTCCAAAGCTGATGGCAGTGGACAATATCCAGACGGTGTCGTCAAAATGAACAAAACAAAAAGAGTGTGAATTATTCGTTTTGGAAAGATTTAGATGAAGATGTCATTGGAATGAAAGAAGCATCAGAGTCACATTTGGTGGTCGCAGCACTCATAGCAACAGTAACATTTGCTGCAGCATTCACCTTACCCGGTGGTTACAAAGGTGATACTGAAGACGACCCAAACAAGGGCACTGCAATTCTCAGTAAAAATGCAGCTTTTCAAGCATTTGTTATATCAGACGCCATAGCCATGGTCCTCTCACTTTCTGCTGTCTTTGTCCATTTCATTCTGTCACTCAAGTTATTTCGAAAATTCATCTTTTTGTTCGTTTTTGCTCTTTCCTTCACCTTCGTTGCCATGGCCGCAATGGTGGTAGCATTTGTTACAGGCACATACGCAATGTTGTCACCATCTTTAGGGCTTGCCATTGTCACCTGTATCATTGGCTTGACCTTCTTCCTCTTGGTGATTTTCATGTTCTACAAGGTTAGATCAAAAGCAGAGGAAGTGGAATCTGAAGATTAGCTTATGGTTGCAATAAAAGTAATTACCATATAGCTCTCTCTCATACTATGATTATGTTAGAGTCATCCTATTATTATAATCTGGAGTTATAAGTTGTGATTTAGATTTATTACACTATCTTATTTGGTGTATTGCTTCAAGATTGTATACCGTACTGAGAGCTTGAAAGAAATGATATCATCTACCCATGATGCAGAATTAGTTGTTGCATAAGCATTCCAAATTAATTCCAATGAGCAATCTTCTCTACTCATTTTAGGACCTGCGGAATGAGTATTAGTTGTTCCAATGGGTAAAGTTTCTTCTTATCCTAATTCAATGGAGAAACAAATTTGATATTTCAAATTGTGAAGAGCATATACCATCAAAATTCGATTATACAACTCTAAACAAATTCTAGTTTTGCAATGTCTACAGTCTACTTATGAATTGCATAAAGAATAGAGCTGGAGTCAGACATAAGTCGAGAAAATTAAGATGTACAGCCAAATTCCAACTGCTAACACTTGTTCTAAATTTAAAAATCAGATAAAGTAGGACAATATTATTATTACAAACCGGATAACCAGATGCTAACAGTTTCCACTTTCAAGAGCTTGAGAAGGTCAACAGGAAATTGAAAGTAGCATTCCAACATTTCTAATTATCATTTTAAAAATTTCCATATTAACATGCTTTTCAAGTACTGAACAAACCATAAGCTTAAAAGTTATTGCACAGAAGCTTCATAAAGAAACCCGTCCTAGACTTTAACTCTCTAAATGATTACTTACATTATCACCTTAAATGTTATATTGTGAATTGTATGAGATATTCATGTGTATGCTATGTTATTTGTATCAAATTTTAGTGAAGCATAATACACTCCCTCTCTCTCTCTCTCTACACACACGCGCACGCACACACGCATGTTATATATATGAAATAATTAAAGCTATCTCCTGTGCTGCCCTTGAAATTCGTCCCTTTTTTATTTTTTCATTACTTTTCTTAGCTCATTATATGATTTTATTTGATCAACATGTCATAGCAAGAAATCCAAGAGTTGTCCAAAAATATTGGGTTGGATAATAGCCAGATGGTGTTATCCAGGTACAAAAAGAGAAAATGCCGCTTGAAGAAGAAAAGGATTAAAAGAAACTGAAAACGCGACATACTGTAGTGGCCAAACTCACAGAAGATGTTGTAACCTTCTCTAGGGCTTGCCATTGTCACTTGTGTCATTGGCTTGACCTTCTTCTTCCTTGTGATTTTCATGATTTACGAGGTTCTATCAAAAGCGGATATTGAAGATTAGACACATGGTTGCAGTAAGAGTATTATTATATCCTGCTGTTATGATCTGGAGTTGAAAGTTGTGAGTTTGAAATTTATTGCCCTATCGTTCTTATGAGTTTGTTGTGTTATGTACTAGCTAGTTTCCTAATTGATATTTGGATATTTCAAATTGTGATTTGGATACTTAACCATCAATTATAGAACTTCTAACACAACTCATTGCATAAAGAATAGAGCTGCAGCCAGACATAACTTGAGAAAGTTCATGTGTACATGCTAAATTGCTGGGAACGTTGTAATGGCAATTCTTATTTCCCAGCAAGGTTTGAAAATCAAGGAACAGAGGAATGCCACCATCTTAGCACAACTCTCATTAATACGTGGTCTATTTATCCGCAAATCCCTGAAAGATGTAAAACCACAAGGCAAATGCCATTTGCTTCTTGTCATAAGAATTTCATTTTGTATAAAAACTGGCATCGACCAAGGAAATTACAGATTTGTAATTAAAGTCCCTGAAATATCATAATTCCGGCTGATAACACTTGCGATGTATTTCAATAGCTGCTAAACTAGGACAACAATATTTTTATAAACCTGCTACGGTTCAAAAACTTGAAATTACAACATCCACAGAAGCACAAATATAGCAGTCCCCAGAAGGATCCACAACAAGAAAATGTTGTGCGCGGAATGTGGAATCAAGCGCACCAAATAATTACAGAAAAATAAAGGACACAAGAATTTACGTGGTTCGGTAATTAAACCCACATTCACGGAGGCTAGAAAGAATAATTATTTATTTAACAATTAATAGAGTACAATATTTGAGTAACGAATCTCACTTCCCAGAAACCCAAATATCCTCTGTACTCTCACACTCTGCAGGAAAGATAAATTCCCTATACACATTTCTCTCACTTCCCAGAAACCCAAATATACCCAGTACTCTCACACTCTGCAGAAAAGATAAATTCCTCAGACACACTTCTCTCATTTCTCTCAAAAGCTTAGAAACTTATAAGCTTAACAATTTTGGGATGATTTCAAATGAATGAAATCCTTAGCTATTTATAGGAGAAATGAATTACTATGCTAAGAATAAAATAATTAAAAATATAATTTTTAATTATTATTATTTTTCAAAACAGAAAAGAGGCTATATGTGACCGTGTTTGGAACCACAAATATAGCAGTCCCTAGAAGCACTAATATTTGGACGGTGAAAAAGGGTCACAGAGAAGGAAAGAAAAAACATTGTGTAATATATATTAAATATGAAAAACATATATAGGCGATGATCTGATCTATTTATTATGCGCAATTAGTAACTGCATATGCATTCCAATGGATAAAGCTTCTGCTTAACCAACTTGCGTAGTGATCAAAACGCTCACTTTCATATTGTGGCCATATCTTTTGCCGATGTGATTAGATTGAAATTGATTTGAATAAAAGCAAGCGAAACAAATTTGATATTTCAAATTGAGAAGAGCTTGTTTGGATACTTGACCATCAATTATAGAACCTCTAATGCATTCTAGTTCCGAAATATCTACTAACTGCATCAGTAATAGAGCCGCAGCCAGACATAAGTCCAGAAAGTTCATCCGCACATGCCACATTGCTGGCGAATGTTGAAATAGCAATTCTTTTTTTTTTTTCCAGCAGGGTTAGAGAATCAAGGGAACAGAGGGCCCCCTCCATTTTAAGGCCTAGGCTTTCTGTGATTTATCATCGCGGGATCACACTTCACACATAACTTCATAGAAGTAAGATATATGTACTTGATTCGCCCACACTTCAAGTTCAAGAAAAACCCATGCTTCATTCAGCACTTTTATGTACAATCCCCTCCCAGACCTCCCCCACGAAAATTTTGAAGGAGATGCCAATGAAAACAACAGGAAAGACCACCTCCTCTGTACAAATCCCTGTTGTTTTCTTAAAGCAACAGAGCACACAAGGAAACAAGTTGGTAGTGGTGGTGAGTGGCAGGTTACGTGGATCAATATAGATAATATAACATTTAGGTAGTGGAACTCAAATGGGCAATCATAATTCGGAGCGGTGCCATGATAAAGTGATAATTTGTGGAGATGGCAAGCTCTCACTTATTTGGACGGCGACTATATAGCTTGAGGACTATAAAGAAAATAAACTAACTCATGCAAATATATGCCTGTAAAAAATAAAGATTATATAAATCTCTTCAGCTAGAATGTTCGGTGAAAGAAAGTTTTAAAGTAAGAAAACAGCCCCCATCAGGGCAGCCTCTACTGTTGCACACAAAGATCTTTGAGAGCCTCAAAAAATGTATCAAGGGTGGGGGATTTAATAAAGTTGATGGTCGGGATAAAAGACACTTCTTCTCAAAAGCTCCTCTAGGTCTAAACAAGGATCACGGTCATCCGTATAGGCTTCGGAGATTTTTTTTTTTTTGGGAAAAAAAGAATTCTCATTAAATAGAAAAAAATCTAAAAATGACAAGCTAAGTGTTGCGAAAGATCTTCCATCATTATAAAACAAATACGGAATGAATTGTAAATTTAGCTAAAGCAGTTTCATTACAATCAGCTTAGGAGAAAATTTTAATTTCTAAAGAGTATATTAATTATCAAATAAACAGAAACACCTTTAAAAATATAAATAAATAAAATAAAGACAAAATCTCTAAATATGTTATGCTTGTTATATGGTAGAGCAGGAACCTTATTATGAATCATAAATAAATCTTAATTTAGAATTTATAAATTTCAATATTAAAAAATAATTTATATACAAATGACGGAATATAAGTCGTTAGTCCTTCAATTGAGGAGATAGGCCGGCTGATAGATGTTTTTCTCATACGTAACTACCCTCTTTGATTAGAATTAAGATAAAATCTTCTTGATTTTCCAGAAATTCAACATCAATTGTAGTTAGTGTTAAAAGTTAAAACAAGTCTTACCATTGGTGTAAAATTCCAACTTGAACGCTTAATTTACACATTTCTTACTCTAATCTCTCTCAACACAAAAGACAACTCAAAACTTCAATTCCTCTTCTATGAATGAAACTAGATATGAAAGCATGATGATGACTAAGTTTAAAACATTAAAAAAATCATCACCTCCTTTCTTTCCCTTCTCTGTTGAGTGGGTTCAAAATCTAGTAGTATCATGGCAACGCGGGCTTATTAGCTGTTGGACCAACTAAAGAGAAATATGATCATAACTTGAATAGAAAATGGGCAACGGCCTTGGGTTATTACGTACAGAAGGTAACAAAATTCTTCTCAGCCACTTCCTGCCTTCAACGGTGGCTTCTGAATGATCTTTTGTTATAAGTGTTGGCACAATAAAGGCTGTTGATAATTTAGCCGAAAAATAAATAAATAAAAGGACGGTTGATTGATGCCATCAGTAATAAAATAGTATTGGATGGCTAGACTTGGCCGTTGACACCAAATACGGGAGAAGAGAAAAAAATTGAAGAAGAAAGAACAAGCGAAGCGAACCGGTAACCTCGATATCTATATATTGGCGTTCAGATTCTTCGCACTCATAGAAAATAATTATAAGACCGTCCACGGGCTTTAAACAAAACTACTACTCCACGCACCTTTTCCTGCCCTCACATTTGTTTGTCTTTTTTCCGGACTTGACCTTTCCGTGATTAGTTTTTCAATATTTTTTTTTTCACTTATCATATGGTTTAAACTTATATTAACGCATGTATTACTATTCATTAATTAAGATAGGCTTTAATTAAAATAATAACTAGTAGGACTATTAACGCTTGACTATTTCATCAATTATAAAATATTAAATTAGTATTCTAATCTACCATTTTATTATTATATTTTTAAAAAATCTTTTATTTTACTATATTTTTGTTAACGGTCCTTCATTTTTACATACAAAACTAGTTTAAAAAATTAAACCCCTTATTGTTTGTTAAAGTATAGCGAAAAACCCTTAATATTTGAAAATCTAGCAAAACCTCCCGTCGTCACTCGTCAAAACGGGGCCACACCTTAATATTTTTAACCTCCTCGATGCTGTCATGTGTACACCACCAAATTGGATTAACAAATTTGATTTATTCAATAATTAACGGTAAAACAGTTGCTCCTCCGTATTTTTTGGGGTAAAAAGAATTCTTATTGAAAAAAAAATCTAAAAAAATGACAAGCTAAGTGTTGCAAAAAAATCTACCATCATTACAAAACAAAAAAAATCTTCCATCATTATAAAACAACTACCAGAATGAATTGTAAATTTAGCTAAAGTAGCTTTATTATAATTAGGTCCATTGCATTGAAGTCAAGTTATCTCGTGAAAACGTGTGATCTATGTATTGTCGTGGAAAATGCGTCATATCCAGCTGTACAGCGAAGTCCGCTAGTGGAAGTCTAAAGAAAAGCAGCATTGTTGATTGACGTCATCGGTTATAAAACAATCTTGGACGGGTAAACTTGGGTGTCGACGTCGAATACAACAAAAAGAGAAAAAAAATTGAAAACGATTGATCTATGTGTTGTCGTGGAAAATGCGACGTATCTTAGCTGTAAAGAGAAGTCCCGATAGTGGAAGTCTGAAGGAAAGCAGCGTTGTTGATTGACGTCATCGGTGATAAAACAATCTTGGACGGCTACACGTGGGTGTCGACGCCGAATACAACAAAAAGAGAGAAAATATTGAGAGCGACAGTAAAATCGAACTTGTGTGTATCTTGATATCTGTAATTACTGGTAGGCATTTCCATGCTTAGTTCGGTGTGGGTTAATCCTTAAAAATTGATCGGATTAAACTTTTGCTTCGTCCACCTCTACTATCTTTAATTTCCATATTAAAGAGAATAGGTTACAAAAAATCTTTAATTTAAATAAAATCTTCAATTTATTTAACTTAAATATTTACTTTAATTTAAATTATCTTTAATTTAATACCAAAATTTTCTATCATTACAAAATAATTACTAAAATAAAGTGTAAATTCAGATAAAATATCTATAATATTATTATTAATGGCTTAAGAAAAGATCTTAACCTCGAAGAGCATAGTAATTATTAATTAAATTAAAAGTTACTTAATTATTTAATTACTAAGATGGAGCGTAGACCAAGAATCTCTATATATATTATTTAATCAATAATTATAGATATACAATATACCAATAAATAAGTAGTTATTGAACATTATTATTTCCTATTTAAAAGATAAATTTTAATTGGTATCATATTAAATTCATATTCAGTAATTAATTGTAAATAAAGTTCTTTAAAGACAAACTCAAAAGAGAGGTCGTTACATTATGTGGTAGAAAATGTGGCCAAGTGCAAAGTGCATAGGGACAAACTTATACGGTCTATGGATGTCGTGGGATAGTCTATAAATGGGAGGCCAAGTCTAGCTTTGTCGTTGTAAGGCAGCGGTGAAAGAAAAAGTATTCAAAAAGCTCCACTTGTTATGTAAAATCTCAGTTAGCAACTTTTTCATTATTGCCCTCCAGCTTTAGCTAAATTAGGTAAGATTGTTGGTAGTAATTTCCACGTTAGCCAATCGAGCCCAATAAATTCCCCTGCCTCAACACAGCAACACTGTACGCAGTATGTAAATAAAACATCATCGCATTCACAACCATGAAGCCTAATCTGTACGAGGCTGCATCTACGGGTAAAATTGAACCCTTCGAGGAAACTGCAAAAGATGAACTTGGGAGCATAGTAACTTACAGAAAGAATACAGTCCTGCACGTCAACATTACATCCCAGGCACAGAATGGAGAAGCAGCAAGTGTATCAACCGAGTTCGTGAAACGGATACTTGAAATGTGTCCACCGTTACTGGTACAAGTTAATGCCAAAGGTGATGCTCCACTCCATCTTGCGGCCAAGTATGGGCATGCTGCTGTTGTGGACTTTCTGATTGAATTCGCGAAAAAAACAGCCAAAAGAGCTAGAAAGCGATGTCGAGACCGTACGGCACTTGCTAGGAATGACAAATGACGATAAAAACACAGCGTTGCACGAGGCAGTGCAACATCAACATCATCGTACTAGCTTGGATGTTGTGAGAATGTTAATGAAAGCAGACCCTGATGTTCCGTATTCTCCAAATGGTAGCGGCGAAACTCCACTTTACATGGCAGCCGCGAGAGGATCTAGGGTGATCGTAGCTGAAATATTAAAATCCTGCCCATCAGCTGCCCATGAAGGCCCCAATGGAAGGACTGCCCTGCATGCCGCAGTAAGAAGCTATGCTGCCACTGATATTTCTGCTTCAAATTTACAGCGTACTGCCCTTAAACCTATTAAAAATGTATAGTTAATTTCACAAATTAACCATAATTCTGCATAAAAAATCTTGAAAAATTTTTCCTAGGAAATTATATAGTTGAGATTGAGATTTTGACCAATGATCAGGTGATCGACTATATATGCATCCTCTGTAAGCTTACACATCTGGTTGCTCATTAATTAACAATTTTAGAGAGCAATTCAAGGTTAATTACCATTAATGTGCATGCTTTAGATATAGAATTCGTTAATTAATTAATTATTTTTTTTCTTTAAGATATGACGAAACTATTTCTTGACGAAAAGAAAGATTTGGCTAGAGCAAGAGACCATCATGGTTGGACTGCACTCCACCATGCTGCGTATTTTGGTGCCGAAAGCATCCCAAAACTGTTATTAGAATCCAATACATCTGTTGCGTATATTGAGGACAATGATCGGAAGATGACAGCTCTTCATTTAGCCGCCGGCCGAGGGAAATTCCAGGCAGTGGAAGAAATTATTTCCTGTTGTCCAGATTGTTGTGAACTGGTTGATGACAACGGGTGGAATGTTCTTCACTTTGCTATGGTTAGTTTTTATGCTAGACAATTGGCGCGTCTGCTGGACAAATTTCCGATAGTCAGAAGTCTTATAAATGACAAGGACGTGAAGGGGAACACTCCTCTTCACGTGCTTGCTGCTGTCTGTCGAGACTCAGCCAGTATCTCTTACGTTTTCCGTAATCTGCCTGGTAAAAGTTATTATGAGGCTATCAACAAGCAGAATATTAGTGTTCAACACATAGCAAGTTACGGATATCCTGAGCTAGAGGTAATTCCCTCTTTAGTTATCATCAATGTTCTCGAAAGAGAAATATATATATATATATATGGGCAAATCAATTATACATGTCATCTAATCTGCACCTTTTATTATTCTCTAATTTAAAGGCTCAAAATTCATGTAAAAATGTGTCTAAAAAGTTAGCATGCTGATCCTGCCCTTAGCCAAGCACTTCTTACTGCTCGCACTTCCGTGGCGTATGGAGCTTGCCATTTGGGCAGAATAAGTAGGTCCAATGGGATCCATCAACTTTAAATTATCAAATTTTTCGAAATAAATTGGCGATCTAGTCCGATCCTATAATGGGACTAGCTTGACCTCTCCAAATGACAGGTTGTGATTAGTCGGTCTCATCACTTTAACAAGTTTTTCTCATTAATTAAAAGCATCTCTTACCAACTCTTGATGCTAAAGCTTGTCTCTCTCTCTCTCGCTATGTTTTCATATATCCTCTTTAGTTAGTCATACAATTTTCCAACTATGATCGACATATCGCAGCAAGAAATCCAAGAGTTGTCCGAAGATGTTGGCAATGGACAATATCCAGGTGGTCTTATCAAGGTGCAACAACAGAAATTGATAATAGAAGAGCCTAGCAGGTTTTGGGAATATCTAGATAAAGAAGCCTTTGAAATCAAAGCAGCAGCAGAATATCATTTGGTTGTGGCTGCACTCATAGCAACAGTTACCTTTGCTGCGGCGTTCACATTACCGGGTGGTTACAGGGCCGTAGAAAGCCCAAACCAGGGCACTGCAATTCTCAGCAGAAATACAGCTTTTCAAGCATTTATTATAACTGATGCCATAGCTCTGGTCCTCTCCCTTTCTGCTGTCTTCGTTCACTTCATAATGTCACTTAAGGAATTTAAGAATCTCATCAATTTGTTTGTTTTTGCCTTGTTGTGCACCGTAACTGCTATGTGGGCAATGATGGTTGCATTCGTCACAGGCACATACGCAGTGTTGGCGCCTTCTTTAGGGCTTGCAATTGCCAATTCTATTGTTGGCTTGAGCTTCTTCCTCTTTGTGTTTTTCATGATATACATGATCGTATCAAAACCGACAAAAATAGTCTATTCATTATTTTTGCTCACACCTTCTCGTATAAAGGTGCATTGAGCAAGTTTCTATCAAAAGAGATAAAATTAATCGATTTCTTATTTTTTATCTCAGCTTGTTTGTATAACGGTGTGTGGTGGCCAAAACCGAAATCAGTTTCTAGCCCTCTATTTCTTTTATGATTTAATCTCATATGGCAAGTGAAAAAGAAAAAAACTATTTGAAAACCACTCAATTAATCTGAATAATTAAAATTAGAAGACTGTTTTTCAGTTTCCACAAACACTATAGAGAAGGAGAATGCTTCTCAACCAAGTTCATGGAACGGATACTTGAAACGCGTTCATCATTGCTGCTATGACGAAGGTGATGCTCCACTCCATGTTGCGGCCAAATGGGGCCATGCCCGCTGTTGTGAATTTTATGATTGAATGCGCGAAAAGACAGCTGACAGAGCTAGAAAGCTGTGTGGAAAGCACAGCAAGGCGAATGCTAGGAATGACAAATGGTGAAAAAAAAAAAAAAAAAAAACGCAGCATTGCACGAGGAAGTGCCATGTCGTAACTCGTAATGGCCTTAATCTGTGAAACTTTTAATGAAAGCAGACACTGATTTTCCGTATTCTGCTAATGGTAGAGGCGAAACGCCCCTTTACATAGCTGCCGCGAGTGGAAATGACAATATGGTAGCTGAAATATTAGGAAACTGCCCATCGAGGCCCATGAAGGCCCCAGTGGAAAGACTGCCCTTCATGCAGCAACCACCACTTAATCAGATGCCGCTTAATTATATATCTTGTTATCCACTTCAAATATAAAGATGCCTATATGTACAATAGCTATGAATTAAATCTGTATTTAAATGCATCTAGTTTAACGTCTGTATGAATATTAATTAATGTTGTTACTTTTACAATTCTAGCTTTCCGAATTGACTGTGCTTCATATAATTATGTATTTAGTTGGCTGTTTATTATTATTAATTTTTTATTAGGCTTTACAAAAAATTTACTTGAGAAAAAAAGAAGAGTTTGACCAGATAAAGAGACCAAGACGGTTGGATCGTTGGTCCCCACTTCACTACGCTGCGTATTTTGGTCGGAGTATCATCGCAGAGTTGGTAATAAAACTTGATAAATCTCTTGCGTTCATTGTAGACAAGAGCTGACAGCTCTTCATTTAGCAGCCAGTCAAGGGAGTTTTGCCAATTTTGATATTAAATTCGGCCAGCTTACAAATTATAATATTAAATAGTTTGGTGAATAATAATTGATGTATTTTAAAAATTAAATCAAGTTAATTAATTACTTATATAATAAAAAAATTATAATATCTTTATTTTTTTAATTAAAATTTTTATTTAAAAATCATATTTACTACACAGTGTTAATTTTTATTTCATAATTATAATTTTTTACCATAACAACACAAACATAAAAGTGTACGACATCCAAATTGTCCAATACCAACCATGGCTTCTGCCGTAGTGGATGATATTATTTCCTATTGTTAAGATGTTGTGAATTGGTTTATGAAAGAGGATGGAATGTTCTTCACTAATAGAGAATTGAAATATGACAAATATAGGATAGTTAGAAATCTTATAAATGACAAGAACGGGAACACTCCTCTCCATGTACTTGCTGCTCTCTGTCGACAATCATCCTGTAGCAAAATAGTGCTGCTGAACACATAACACGTTATTGATTCACGACCGAGGTAATTAATTGCCTTTTTACTGTTAATATTTCAAAGACGACAAATTTATTCTTATATCATCTCATCAAGAACTCATAGCAACAAACATGATTAATATATTATAGTATAGCAAGAAATCTGAGAAAGCTGATGGCCGTAAACAATATCCAAAAGGTGTCATCAAAATGAAGGAAGACAAAATTTTAAAAGTTTTCGCATTGCAAGTATGTAGATGAATATGTCGTTGGAATGAAATAAGCAAGAGATCGTCACATTTGGGTGTGGCAGCATTTATAGCAACAGTAACAGGGGCACTGCAATTCTCACTTAAAAATGAAACTTTTCAAGCATTTGTTGTATCTGACGCCATAGCCAAGGTCTTGTCACTTTCTGCCATCTTTGTCCCTCTTCATTATGTCAGGTAGAGATGGCCAATGGGTTGGGCGGCACATGGCATGGCACGTGTTCGTATAGCATGGCGCAACACAAGCACATTTCAGTGGGGTATGCAATATGACATGGCACGCACACAGGCTGAGCTGGGCTTAAAATTTTAGCCTCGCAGGCCTTAAAACCATAATACAATTAGAGATGAGCTAAAACACAACACGAGAAAAGGCATAAGCAAGTTTAAATTTTTTATGGAAGTGAAGTAAAAATTTTATGATTTTACAAATAATTTGAAATTGAATCTTTTTAATATATTTTATTAGCACAAGTTTTATAAATATATATTAATATTATTATGGACTAGTCAAAGTTAACAAGTTAATCCTTAAAAAAAAATTATTATTGTTGTTGTTAAGTATTGCAAAGGAATTTTAATACCGTAGGGTCTAACTTAATAATTAGTATTACATTCTCTTACTATTATTAGTTTATTATTATTGAATATAGACTTATACTTTGAATTTTTAATTCTATTGAATTTGACTAAAGGCACATAGAACAAAAAAAGTATATAGGCTTGAAAAAAGTATGTCAACAACTTGGTATGCCCTCTTAAAAAAAAAGTTTGTCATGTTATTTTTTTTAGGCACGACATGGCCCACGGGACGCCACTTGTAGGTAAGCCACAAGTGGGCATAACACATGTGCTAGATCGAGCCTGAGTAAAAAAAATTGGGCACAACACAAAGCACATATTGGCACGGAACGACATGAGTATGAGCATGCATAGGCATTCTTTTGATGGCCAGCTTGACCCATTGGCCATCTCTACTATCAGTTAATTAGTTATCTCCTTTCGTTTACCTTGGTTACCACAGTAGCAATGGTGGTAGCATTTGTTCCAGGCACGTCCACAATATTGGCACCTGCTTTAGGACTCGCCACTGTCACTTGTATCATTGGCTTTGTCATGACCTAACCCAAATCTGATAAGATATTGTCCGCTTTAGGCCTTCACAAAGCTCGCACTGTTTTGTTCTTAGGGCACCCAAACACCCTAAGAACAAAACCGTGCGGGTCTTATTAAAATCCAAAACGGACAATATCTTACCAGGTCTGGGTTGGGTCATGACATGCTTCATCAGAAACCTTGTTTCTTTTATCAATGAACTTTAAATGTTTTCGTTTTGTCATAATGAGTGTCAGCTATTGCAATGGCTAAAGTTTCTTCTTAATCTAATTACATATAGCTCATACAAGCTTCTTCTTTTGTGTTGCGCTATTAGAGGATTAAGTGCAAACACAACATCTTTCTCAATCTTTGGCTTCTTGTCAAGGGTAATTTTTAGGGACCTCCTATGAGGTTTAGTGTATTGATAGTTTGATAGAAAGCATTAACGTAATTATAGGGACCTCTCCCGACGTTAGTATTCCATTACGTGGGCTGTTAGATGACTATTGAAATTTCAAAAATACCCTTATCGTCAAAATATATCTTTATTAATATGATAAACTGATGGGTAATAGAATTCACACCAAAATATCCAATGGATAAAAAAAAATTACATTGCATAGCTAAAAAAAAATTGATATTGTGCTCCCAATATTACTATTGTAAATATACGGTAATATGTTCAGCAGCAATACCTATAAATAGAGCCTTTTGTAGGCTTAATAAATCACCATAGCACACTTTTTCTTCTTCTTCTTCTTCTTCCTCCTCCTCTTCTTCTTTTTAAAAATTCTTAAAATCTCTTGTGCTGTAATTTTTCAAACTCATGACCGATTTAGTTCAATTCATCAACAAAATCATTAAAACAAATCAAGCTTAAACACTGCCTGAAAGCCCTAGATTCTCAAAGCTTTAATATATCATGCACATCAACCATTGATTGAATTCATAGGCTATCTTTTTTATTTTATTCTCCAATTTGAAGAAAAATAAACTTTCCATATTTCTTTAGCATATGTCATTTCCGTGTTTGTTCTTATGAAACCTTGTTTTCTTATTAGAGGACACAACAGATTTGTCAGCTGAAAATATAAAGCATAAGCTTCGTTTACAGGCTATGGAACAAGAAGCTCAATTACATGATGCTAAGTTTATTATATGCCTGGTTTTATTATTATCGTTACAGTCACTTTCCCATAGTTGGCATGTCAAGTTATCCAAATTCTAGCAGCCCCCATGATAAAGCAAACTTTTTGTTTTGTTAATTAGAACACCGATCCTAAATAAAAAAAAAAACAAAACAATATCCAAGAGTTGGCTTGCACAAGTCATGCCCACTATATGGCCTATGCTCATAATTCATAAAGTGGAGTCCCATCCCTTCAAAAAATCAAAATCCATATATATATAAAATTAAATACCACTAAGATGGTGAGGGGTTAGGTTGTACCCCTACCTGTAGAATATAAGCTTGGCAAAATCTAGGTCCGGTCCAGGTTTTGGTGTTGCCCAAGACCGGATCGGATGAGTGAACCTCAAGACAAGACCCAGGTTAAAACCCGATTTTTTTGGGTGCGGTCCGGGCTCAAGCCCGGCACCCTTGGGCCGAGTTTTTTAATCCGGGCTTCTAAATCCCCATGTGATAACTTCAATTTTTTTTCTTCAATTTTTTCTTTCATTTCTCTAACATTGCAAATTTTAGAAAAGAAAATAGTCAAATAAACTCATCCAATCTCAAGCTTTAAAAAAGAAAAAAATCAAATACAAATATATAACATACTAACAATGCAAATTTTACACCAATAATAAATAAAAATTGTTTCAATCTACTTTCTAATACCTAAATTCATCCAATTTATAACCTAAACTCATTCAATCTATATAAAAAATAAAATTAATTCAACAACACAATAAATCTAAATAACATCCAACATATCATAAATTCATATTTATATATTTATATATAATATATCATATATTTATAATTTTTTTAATTTATTAAGAAACCGGGTCTAGGTTCTGGGTTTTTGGTGTTGAGCCCAGACCTGGGCCCGAAAACGTCCAGGTTTGAGAATTTCAAACCCGGGTTTGGTTTTTTTGTGTATGCACCAGGACCGGATTGCGCAGGTCTGAGCCGAATCCGGTCCGGACTGGCCTTTTTGACACCCCTAATAGAATAAATCAGCTAATGAAAGAATATAAAGAGAGGGACCTAAACATCAAAATCCATATATATATATATATATAATTAATTAATTGGCAGGAATAGAAACTGTAACTCCAGCAGCCCATTCTTCATTAGCACCTTTGCTTCTACTCATTCTTCCCTTGAAACAGAACATATATGCATAAACTAAAACTAACACACTACTCTTTGGGGAAGATCCTCCTACAAAATTGTCCGTCGCATTGGTACAGGTGATATTCATTCTGTCGACAAGCAAAATATACGTGTCCATCATATTGTACGTTACGGATATCCTGAGCTTCAAGTAAAATTATCAGCCTATTTGGGATTGAAGTTAAGCAGGTAGAATTAAAATGTTTAGTAAACACTATCTGTTATAACTTGAAAGTTAAGTTTGATTTGTTTTATACATACTTATATGATGAAAAATCATTATATCTTTACAAATTTTGTCAAAATTATTATTTACAAATTATATTTACTACATAATATTATCTTTTATTATATATATATATATATATTTCAGCAGCTATAACTTAAAAGTTTTAATGTCTCAATCTCAAACGGAGTTTATTATTACAATTTGCAAAGTACAATTATTATTCATTTTATTACTACCACTTTCTTTTTAGTTATTGTGATATAATTTAGCAAATTTGAACAATATATTGCAGCGAGAAATCCAAGAGTTGTCCAAAGATATTGGCCGTGGATAATATCCAAAAAGTGTTGTCAAGATGAGACAAGACAAATCGTATTCGTTTTGGAAATTTCTGGATGAAAATGTCATTGGAATCAAAGATGCATCAGAATCATAGTTGCTAGTTGCAGCACTCATAGCGACAGTGACCTCTACTGCAGCATTCATTGTACCGTGTTGTTACAAGAGTGAAGACAGCCCAAGCCAGGGCACTGCAATTCTAACTAAAAATGCATCCTTTCGAGCATTTGTTATGACAAATGCCATGGCCATGGTCCTCTCACTTTGAACTGTATTTGTCCATTTCATTATGTCACTTAAGGCATTCCAACAATTGGTCTTTTTATTCATTGTCGCCCTTTTGTTCACCTTGACTGCCATGGTAGCAATGTTGATTGCATTTGTTACATGCACATACGCAGTGTGGGGAACTTCTTTAGGGCTTGCCATTCCCATTTGTATCATTGGCTTAAGCTTCTTCTTCTGGATCATTTTCATGTATTACGTGGTATTATATCAAGAACGAAATATTAATTAGTCATGAATGCACGGTTTCAATAAAAGTACATGTTTACCCCCTCTTCAATGAACTATATAATTATACGGAAGAAATAAATCTCCATGTTCAGGAATTTGCATTCTTCTTTGTCTTTAGTAACGCCAATCAATACCACAATCCTGCAGATTGATCAGATCGCATCCTCAAATAATCTAACTACAAAATTATTAACCAATTTGGAGGAACAAATACTTTACTTGTGTCCATCACTTCATTACACTGTTGAACATAGTAAATGTGACATTTTCTCATAAAATTTCTTGATATTTTTACATATATACAATTTCTTCAATTTTCGGTTCTTCGATGTTTGGTTCAATAATTTAATTTATTAAAACCGATATAGTTAGTTTTTCTCTTAATTAAAAAGAATCAAACCATTAGTTCGATTCAATTTTTTTGGTTCTTAATTTATTTTGCATCCCTATTTGATATTGTACATTATATTTTTATTTTATTAAGCATAGGAATCATAGCAATTTCTATGTTTAAATTATAATGAAC
Organism: Citrus trifoliata; assembly: GCA_018350135.1. NCBI lineage: Eukaryota > Viridiplantae > Streptophyta > Magnoliopsida > Sapindales > Rutaceae > Citrus > Citrus trifoliata. The sequence goes on from CM031392.1 coordinate 4,561,073, forward strand.
GCTATAGTGTGAGGAAATAAGCTGCTGGTCACCTGCTGGTCATTGGGTTTAAGTGCAAGATTTGAAGAAGTCTGGGGGTATTGTGCAGATCAACTTCAGCTGGAGGGGTCTAGTTGAAATCTTAAAGCTGATGTGGCAGAATTCGTTATGAATTCGTTATAGCTTTCCAGAAATACCAGAATATAAACACGTGTTTTAGCCTCTGATATCATATGAATATCTTCTTCATTTCTTGGTCATTTTGCTAGCCATTTGGTTCTTTGTGATCCTTGTAATTCCTTCTTGGTGATTAGCTTGTATTTCTTTTTGTTGAGATCAATAAAAGAGCATTTTTTCCTTCATCAATTTGTGTACTTGAAACTATGCTCTGTTCAGTTTCTCTTGTTTTTTCTTTCTTGATGAATTTGTTTTGATTTGTTCTTTAAAAGCTCAATACGTTAATTGAGTTATAACATATAGCCATGATTATTTAATTTTTGGATGGTTAAGGTATAGCTTATAATTAATTAAAACTCACTTTGATGAACTCCTTGACAAACAAAAAGTATGATTGTTTACTGGATGGTAGCATATTTAAATTAAATATATAAGCAACTGCATAATTAATAAAATTTTATCATTCAATAGTTAAATAATATATCATTTAAGATCATATCCTGTATCACTTAAGTATTTTGATTCTTTTTTTATAATGCAACAATCAGAACTCATATATAGCATATTCCCTGTTACGTAATTTATTGGGATTATAGTTGGCCAGCAAATGAAATGGTGGCCTTTGTGCATACGCATTGCTAACTTTATTTTCTCCGACTAATTACACAATACCGAATTGGCGATTCCAAGACGCAATGAGGCCACACAAAGCGTAGTTAGGCTTGAAGCTAATGGTGGGGAAACAAAGGACCCATTTGTTACTATGGTAAGATAATTGTGGTTTTAAAGTTACAACCTTAAAGTTTTGGATAAACACTTAGAGCCGCAACTAAGCACTTAGATATGCAACATAGAAGTTGAAGTAATTTTATCTAACAACGATAGGTAAAATACTTATAATATCCCTGTAATTTATCAAAAATATAATTAGACTTTCAAATTTTAAATTTTAAATAAATATTTACATTTCATTATAGCAAAATAAAAAACTAAAACCAGTTGTTACTGTCGCCATCTAAAGTTGTCCAAAATATAATAAAAAACCACCCAGAGATTACACCGTTGGTAGCTTTAGAATCCTTTTCTAGTCATCTATCCAACGGTGCATCCTTGCACCTCAATCTCAATCCTATGTATGTCATTATAGGATCCAGCTTGGGCACCGTACCCCCTCTTTTTTTGTCGTTATTCTGCCAAGCCGTTAGATTTTAATTACTTCAATCTAACGGTTGGGATTTGTAAATGAATAATGAAACGATGTTTGGTGATTTTTTGCTTTCTTCTCTGTAATGCTTGACTATTTCTGGAAATATCAACCGCCATCGACGAAAAATCTGAAGCAGTTATCATTTTTTAGTTGTGGGCAAACGTAACAGCAGGGACGACGTGCGAGTTCGGGTTGGAGGTGTTCACCGTGAAATTGTTTTTTAGTGTGCTAATCTAACGAATTTCGAATACATTCATTCAAATATTAAACGTCCTAGTATATAGATTTATGTTTTACAAATTGTTGCAGGATAGCAAAAACTGTAATCTTCCAAATGATCATTCCTAACACGGCAACACCTATGGCTCTTTTGCTTTATTTGCCTCTTTAAATTTTCTTTTGATTAATCATTAAAAAACTGCTTTTTTTTTTTTTATCATTTGTTGTTAACATTTACATGGTTAATGTCATTGAAATATGATGGTTGTCATTTATGGAAAGAGAATTGCCAGAAATTTTGTTAATCCCACTGCAATAAGATATTGTTTAAATTGTATTGTTTTTTTTGTCATAAGTACAATAAAATTTTGATAAATTAATAGTTTTCGGACCGTGAAAAAGTCTATTAAATCTAACGAACATCAGTTAATTGATAAATTAATAAATTATTAATTTATAAAAATATTCATTATTTTCAATATTGTGTCGTGTTCAAATTTAGAATATCGTGAAAAAGTCTATGAAAATATTCATTATTTTGAATATTGTGTTCGTATTGTGTCAACTTCGTGTCGTATCAAATTTAAATCGACCCAAACACAACACATTCAATAATCGTATCAAAATATTAAGACCCAAACTCGACATGGAAAATAAGTATGTTACTCAATAATCATTTTAATATCTATATATTTAATAAATGTTTTATATATATAAATTAAAATATTACATATTTACACTATTAAAGTTTTAATTATATACAAATAATATTATATATCGATATCATAAAATATATGTATCTATCAATATTTTAAACACTTATAATATAAAAGTTCTAAATCTATATAAAATGATATAAATAAAACATTGTGTATATGTTCATCTTTCCCCAAAAAAAGATAATAAGAGAAAATCATGTTTAACATTTGAGTTTTAATGGCAAGAACTTACAAATTAATTTAAAATAGAAAATATAATTATGTTATTTGTTGGATAAATGGGTCAAAAACTTTAATTAGGAATGATAAAAAAGCCTGGCCCGACCCTGTCCATTCTTACAGGCTTTGACCCGGGCTTCCCGCATGAGGGTCTGGACAAGAGCTTAAGAAAAAAAAGTTTGGGCCAAGCCTAAGCTCTTTATTTCTTTTAAAAAATAAATTTATAAATTAGAATAATAAATTGAAATTTGAAAAATAATGGAAAAAAAGATTGAGTCCCTAATTTATATATCAATAATGAATCAAAATACTTAAAATTATAATACTAAACTCTCTTTTAAGTATTAATTAATTAAGAGAGTCCGTGAATTAGAGAATCCAGTACAAAAAAAAATCTCTAAACTTTTATTTGCTTCATTTTCTTTATTTATTATTTTATTTTTAAAATATTATTTTCTTTAATTCATTTTTAATTATAACAACTTGATTATTATTAACTTATTTCAAGTTTACAGCAATTGTAAAAAAAATTGAAAAAAAAAAGTAAAAGTCCAAGTTCAGTCTAAGCCCAGCCCTTACACTTTTACTCTGTTGTGCTTGGGCCTAGGCTCCAACTCCTTAAATTGCCACCCCTAACTTTAACCCTTACCAAACACAAAAAAATATATATATATTGTGTCGACCTAAACCCAACCAATTTAATAATCATGTCAAATTTGATGACTTATACCTATTTATTCGTGTCGGTAATTGGGTCATATCAAATTTTGCCAGGTCTGTTTCTTTTAAGAAGATTTCTTAATAGTTAGCTGCTTTATATTAATAGTAATAAGATTATTGTACAATTTTTATTTTTCTATGTTAAAGATGATAATTGAACTAGACAAACCATTTCAAACAAAAAAGTAAATGATATTGACATTGAATAATTTATTGTTGCAAAATGATAAAACCAACTATAATTTCTTTTCACATTACAAAAAGTCAAAGGTGAGATCCAAGTCGAAATTAATTTAAGGGTCATTCTATGACGCCTTGATTAAATTTAAAGCATTAATATCGTAATTAAACATAAATTATGTAAATGAAATATAAAACTTGTAAATTTAACATAAAACTCGTAAATCAACATTAATTGTAAAATAAAACATAAATTTTATAAATTAAACATAAGAGTGTAAAAGGAAGGTAAAACAATAAAATTAATATAAAACTAATAAATTGATGTATTATTAGTAAATAAAACAAAAACTTACAAATATAACATAAAACTCGTAAATTAACATTAAGTGTAAAATAAAACATAATTTTTAGAAATTAAACATAAGATTTGTAAATGGAAGATACAATAAATAAATTAATACACTAGTAAATTAGTGTACTATTAATAAACAAAACAAAAACTTGCAGATATAATTTAAAACAATTAATCAACATTAACTATAAAATAAAACATAAATTTTGGAAATGAAACAAAAGACTTGTAAAGAAAAGGTAAAATAAGTAAACTTTTATAAACCCGACAGATTGATTTATTGCTAGTAAATGAAACAAAAACTTAGAAATATAACATAAAACTAGTAAATTAACGTTAAGCGCAACATAAAACATAAATTTTAGAAATATGACATAAGACTTGTAAATGGAATATAAAACAAATAAATTAATATAAAACTAGTAAATTAATGTATTAATGGTAAACAAAATAAAACTTGCAAATATAACATAAAACTAGTAAAGCAACACTAACTGTAAAATAAAACTTAAAATTTGAAAATAGCACATAAGGCTTGTAAAAGGAAGATAAAAACAAGTAAATTACTATAAAGCTGGTAACTTGATGTATTACTGATAAATAAAACAAAAACTTACAAATATAATATAAAACAAGTAAATCAACACTAAGTGCAAAATAAAATATAAATTTTGTAGATTATGCCTAAAACTTATGAATAAAAGGAAAAATAAATTAATTAATATAAGAGTTACTGCAAAAAAAAAATGGTTCACAATTGCAAAATAAAAACTCGTTATTATTTATATCTATTACGGTATTGATGCCATAATTTTCATTACTACATTATAGAATTTTCCTTAATTTAAAAAAGAAGCAAACATTGGTGAGAACATATTTTACACAAGTCATATAGACATATCATATGGATTTTGATTTATACCATGTAATTATTAATTTATATAGTAAGTGGATCCCATAAGAAAATACGAATTTTTAAAAAAAATTATGGAATTGTTAATTTATCACTTTGTCCCAAATTAGGACCACAAAAACTATTATTTAATCCAAAGTATCAATTTACTAAGAATTAATTTATTGAGATTTTACTGTAAATAGTTACTGATTGTCATGTTTACTTTTCTCAACCAATAATTGCTTCAATTTATTTTTGTTTAAACATATAAATTTATTGTAAAGATAGATCAACATGTATCTTTCTTCTAGTAACAATTTCTTGCTACAAAAATAATTCCCTTTGCATGACCAAATTCCCCGGTATTCTATATGTGCCATGTGCTTCATCGTATGAGCTATTTGCGTTTCAGTGGATTGGACTACATCTGAACATCCCTAAATTCCTGTATCTACTTACTATCCTTTCATTCTTAGTTCATTTTTTCTTTTATTAACATTACAGTTTTAGTAATTCGATTACTTCTTGTATACTGTTACGTTCACCTGCATTTTATGCCAATTGCAACAAAAAAATTGTAACTAACCTACATTGTATTGTTCCTCACTAACTACTTGCTTCTTCAAATACTTGTTTCGGCTAATTAATTGATTGTTATATACGGCAACATTTTCTTGTTCCCTTAAACAAAATAATTGCAACATTAACAGTTCCTATCCATTGACCTGAATTCTCATTTTGCTTCATGTGCCGTGTGGCCACTACACACATGCACAACATTGCTCATTTTCATCCAACGACGACTTCACTATAAGGCAAATAAAGGGAGTATAGTGCCCAAGGGACACAATAGATGGAGCCGTCATTTTAGGCCCCATTTAGGATTGAGATTGAAATATTATAAACAGTTTATTTTATAAGATTTGATAAATATAATGTTTAATAAATTTTTTAAAATTATTTATTATATAAGTTTTTTCTATTTTGACAATAAGTTGTTTTAAATTAGCATATTAAATAAGTCATGTTCTAATCTTAGTATTTTAATTAAAAAGACAATGATATCTTATTTTTTCATAAATAAACCCTAATATATAAATAAAACTCCATTTAAACTAATGTATATTTTTATCATTACATAATAAACAAGAATTTTGTAGTAAATTTACTAAATACATGCATGTACTATATTTTTGAAACTTACAATAGTTGCAACAATAGGGCATGTCAAACACAAGCTACTTTTTTAATCAGTGATTCATTTTATCCACATAGTAGAAACATCTTACTGCATTAACCACCACAATTATAAACTTGCCCTTGACAATTACTTCAACGCTTGTTGTTTGTGGAAAGAAACTAAAAAATTAAATGTTCTTAAAATGGATCACTTAAATCTTTTTAAATTTAAGTTCTTTTCATTCAAATTCTTGATTGAATTTATATAGTCATTTATTTAAGTCATATTCGAATGAGCTATCTCGTATATTTACTCTGTGACAAGTGTCAAGAGTTCAAGCTATAATTAAAGGAGAAATGATGTGTTTAGGGGAGAAAAATTTGATGAAACTCCCAAGTATTGTATAATTAATTTTTAACACTATAAAAAGCCCAAAAAAAAAAAAATACAAACAAGGTTAAAATAGACTTTAAACTAATAACGTGAGTTATAGGGGTATAATTAACTTTCTGTTTCATGTCTAATTATGTAAACTTTTCACAATTTTTTCAAGAAATTCAGTACTTAATGACTTGAATGAAATAAATTTGAATTTGGAAGGAGTTGAGTGATGCATTTAAAAAATTTGTGATATTTGACACTTAATCCTATTCCCACCTATGTGAGTAAGGTTCCAAGAGACGTATTACTTTCAAGATAAAAGAGTTTTACTATGTCAAGTGTCAACTAAATGTCACCCATATATATATAAGCGGTTGTAGGGTCTTAAGCCCATACCCTCAACATATTGAGAAGCATAGGTTATCACCGAGCTATAAGACTCAGTATGCACACAAAATTAATTAACTGAATGAAAATTTGTAACATTAATTAACAATTAATGTCCTTTTTAGTAGTCTTAGGAATTGTTTTGAGATGCTCAATTCAATTAAAGAGGTTCACGAATGGATGAATAAAGGAAATATTCTATAAAATTAAGGCAAAGAATCTCCATATAATTTATTTATTAATTGTTGGATGGACAAGGTATGGCTTGTCAATTAGTTAAGAGTAAATTTGATTCTTTACTCGCCAAGACAAAAAACATAAATGTCTAAGGAATCCGATTGAAATTTGATGGGGAAGAAACAAGCAGCAGCTGCTGTATTTAACAAATTGAGAGCCAGGATTAGTATGCGCATGCGTGCAGTCTGTATGCACATTCAATAATCCTCGCATTTACAACCAAAACAACATGGTCATGAATCCTGTCTTGTACGAGGCTGCAGCTAAAGGTGAAATTGAACCGTTCAAGAAAATTTCAAACTATGAACTTGGAAGCGTAGTTACTCACAACAACAAGAATACAATCTTGCATGTCAACATAATATCACGAGATCGAGAAACAAAAGTATCAACCGAGTTTGTAGAACAGATACTTGAAATGTGTCCATCATTGCTGCAAAGTGTTAATGCGAAAGGTGATGCTCCACTCCATGTTGCGGCCAAATGCGGGCATGCTTCTGTAGTGACAGCTCTGATTGAATTTGCGAAAAAACAGCCTAAAGAGCTAGAAAGTGGTGTGGAAAGTACGGCAAGGCAGATGCTAGGGATGACAAACGATGAAAAAAACACAGCATTGCACGAGGCAGTGCAACATCGTAGCTTGGATGTTGTGAAAATATTAATCAAAGAAGACCCTGCTGTTCCATATTCCACAAATGGCTGCGGCGAAACTCCACTTTACATGGCAGCCGAAAGAGGATTTGAAAAAATGTTAACTGAAATATTAGAAAACTGCCCTTCAGCAGCCCATGAAGGCCCACATGGAAAGACTGCCCTGCACGCAGCTGCAGTCAACATCAACTCTATTGGTACTAGTGCTTTGCCTTTTTGCATGCTTACAAATTAATATTATCTTGTTACATAACCAATTTTGGTTTACCATGCATGTTGATTGTGCATGCTTCATTTATTTATTATTGACGTCAGTTTGTCGTTTACCATTATTATTATTATTTTGATTTTGTTTTAGATGTGGTAAAACTATTACTTGATAAAAAGAAAAGTTTGATTGGAGAAACAGACCGATACGGTTGGACCCCACTCCATTACGCCTCGTATTTTGATCGCAATATCATCGCAGAGCTGTTACTACAATCTGATAAATCTCTTGCGTACATTGTGGACAATGATCGGAAGATGACAGCTCTTCATTTAGCAGCCGGCAAAGGGAAATTACGGGTAGTGGAAGAGATTATTTCCTATTGTCCAGAATGTTGTGAATTGGTTGATGGCAGAGGATGGAATGTTCTTCACTTTGCTATGGTTAGTTTTGATGCTAGTGACTTGAAACATCTGCTGAACAACTATCCGATAGTCAGAAATCTTATAAATGACAAGGACAAGGAGGGGAACACTCCTCTCCATTTGCTTGCTGCTCTCTGTCGAGATTCGTTCTATCGCATTGTCCCTTGGAATGTTGGAGGCGATTATCAAGCTGTCAACAAGCAAAATATTAGTGTTAAACAGATAATACCTTACGGATTTCCTCAGCTTGAGGTAATTGCCTTAATTTTGACTATTAAGATTATTTAATTGCATACGAATATGTATATACACATTTCATAATTTCATCAAGAACTCAATATGGCATGTATAGCATCGTGGTTCAACACATTTCATATGAAGAATTTGGTAGAACTTAATATACAACCTTTATTAAACGTATTACCTAGTTGTAGATGTTGATGCCTTTTAACTTTTTCCGTTCTAATTTCCTTCTTAGTTGTTCTATTTTCAATTACTTTCTTTACTTTGGTAAGCAAATTAATATGGCTAATATATTACAGCAAGAAATCCGGGAGTTAAGCAAATATATTGGCAGTGGACAATATCCAGAAGGTGTTGTCTCAATGAGAGAAAACAAAATCGTAAAGCGCACTTCGCACTGGAAATTTATAGACGAAAATTATATTGGAATGAAAGAAGCTTCAGAGTTCCATCTGGTAGTGGCTACACTCATTGCAACCGTAGCCTTCTCTGCAGCATTCACCTTACCCGGTGGTAACAAGAGTGAAGGCAGTCCAGACCAGGGCGCTGCAATTCTCAGTAAACAAGCAGCTTTTCAAGCATTTGTTATATCAGACGCCATAGCCATGGCCCTTTCTCTATCTGCTGTCTTTGTTTATTTCATTCTGTCACTGAAGGCATTTCAAGAATTCATCTTTTTGTTCGCTTTCGCTCTTTTTTTCACGTTGGTTGCCATGGCAGCAATGATGGTAGCATTTGTAACGGGCGCATATGCAATGTTGGAACCTTCTTTAGGGCTGGCCATTGTCACTTGTATCATTGGCTTAAGCTTCTTCGTCTTGGTGATCTTTATGTTCTACAAGGTCCTATCAAAAGCGGATGAGGAATTGGAAGAGCCATGGTTCCAATAAAAGTATTATTATATATTTCACTATACTTCATCTACTAATATTTACGACGTAAGCGTTATACTAACATTATGATCTGGAGCTGTAAGTTGTGACTTAAAATTTATTATATTATCTTATGAATTATGTACTAGCCAACTAGGTTGTATAATATACTTAGAGGATGAAAGAAAAAAATATTATGTGTTGGATTTTTTAATTTAACATTGTTGGATCCTTAATTTAATGTTGGATTTATATGTGAATAATTATGTATTGTGGATTGTCATATAAGATTAAGCCCAATTAAAAGTAATCTATTAAGATTTTTTAATTTGGACTTTAATGTATTTAATAGGGTGTGGGTCTTTAATGTATATAGACTTAAAAGGATAATTATTATTTTTATGATAGACATAAATAAGAATACCTAAAGATAATAGGAAAAGTTGTTTATATAAGTAGTTATGGTCTCAGGTTACATATATCATTCTATTCTCTTCTGACATCCTATCATCAGTAAGAGTGCAGTGAGAAGTTTAAAGGATTCTCTAAGAGAACGTGTTGACCTGGAAGGTTAACCATACAACTCTAGAGAGCAATCAAGTATCATGGATTCAGGTACGCTTCAGTATTTTGTATTATTGATTCTTGGCGATACAACATGAATGTTCTTAGATTATAAGTACTGGATTTCACTAGGGGTAGGCAAATTACCCAACCCGACCTAAAAAATTTCGGGTTTGGTTCGGATCGAGTGTAAACAGTGAAACCCGATCAGGTTTTGTACCCGATCCGATCCAAAAACCCGATCGGGTTTCTTTAAAAAAAAAAAGCCTAACCACATACACGCATGCCACACATGGTCACACAAACACACACAACACAAATCACGTATTCACTTACAGTACACACACACAAACACAAGGTTGCTGCTGCGCACAAAACACATCCACGAACCACGGTCAATCACACCCAATGGCCAACAGCAAGTCACCAACGGAGTCCACACCTCAAGAAGCGTCTGATCTGTTGTGAATCTGCCTGTGTGCTCACTGTTGCTGCAAGTTCGCTGGTCCGCGATTGCTGCTGCCTACTACGCATCCGATCGATTCTCGATCTATTGCTGCACGAGTGCGCGTCATCCCGTTTGCTGCTATGCGTTCGTGGCCACCGATTTGTAGCCAAGTGCCAAGTGCCACCGAAATTCAACCGTGATATTCTTGATAGAATGTTCCTTTAATATCATCTTCTCATCTTATCTTTCTCAGCGACGATTATATATACATATATATATATATATATATACATACATGTTGTGCAAATTTTAATGTACTCGCAAGCGCACGAATGTATTGTAGTATAAACTAATGGTGACGATTGTCAATCCCACGAGAACGTAGATTTTAATTGTGTGTAAAATTAATTTTGTAAATGGGTGATTGGATTTGTGGTGGAAATGATTTGGAATATGCTAAAACTTAAATTAAAATGGCGAGAATAAATTGAAGAGAATTCTATTGAAATGACATACTTGGGTATCTGGATCCGTATCAACATGCATCATGCGCTAAATAATCCTTATTAATGCCAATTAAATCATGAGGGGGTAACCCACACCTCATGAACCACAATCTAATCAATATGGTGATAAGAGCTTATCGTGTCAAATAATAATAACCTTGTACTAGAAAGCCGGTGTAACCAATGCGGTATCTAAACAAGATTAATATTATTTGTCGACGAAAAGTCAAATCATCCAGAAAAATTAGAGGGGAAAAGAAAGTAAATTTACCAAATAAAGCCCATGACACATGTTGAGACTTCACTTTCAACCCAATCTTGAAAGAAAATTAGCTACTTATAATTGAACTAGGGGCAAAATGGGAATTTATTAAAATACGTAGAAAATACAAGATGGAGAAGGAATTACAGAAAATTGATCCTAAAAATGGATTCAGAGCTATCAAATTAGGGGGTGGAGGCCCCACTTTTTATAAATACATGGAGTAAATTATGGCCATCGGATTAAAAACAGTTTGGACGCTCAGGATTGCGCCACGTCATCAGTCAACAGTACGCGGTTTGATCACGCGGATGAACAGTAACACGGTTTGACCTGGGTTGAACAGTAATGCGGTTTGGTTGAAAATAATCCTGTGTGATGTATGTACCGTACGCGAGATTTTTCGTCCATTGATATGCTGCCACGTCACCATCAACAGTACATAAGAATTTTAGCCCAACAGGATCGTGACACCTCATCAGTCAATGCCACATCATTGGTCAATGCCACGTGATCGATCCGTCTATGTGAACAGTGTCATGAACAGTAACGTAGACAGTACCGTACACGTGAATAGTATCGTACATGTGAATAGTGTCATTTTTCTTTTTATGCTCCTCCTAAGGTTTTCGACCGTCCTGAGTTCAAAAGTGATGTCCGTTTAGCCGTCTGATCTCTCGTTTATTATTAAATGACTATGATGCCCTTAAAATATATAAAATACTTAATTAAAATCAAACACACATAATTAAATTGCAAGAAGCTTAAATACATAAAAGTAAGGGTTGTTAGTAAAACTTAAAATGTAAAATGATAATTGTCTCCTTTATAAATATACATTTTCTAACATTCAACACACCCTCCAACCAGCTTATTTCTAGTCCCTAGCAAATAAAGCGAAAACAAAATTCAAAACCAGAATGATTTTTTTTATTATTTAGAAACACTCGTGTTTATTCAATTAAATTAATGATAGCAATCAAATAAAAGTATAAGCATTATCTCCAGTCTAAAGCAGCATCACACCCACATCAACCATCCACATGAATCAGCCCAGTAGACTTTGTTATAACTACTTTCAAGAGTGACATGTCAAACTCCAAAATCTCACTGGAAGTAGTGACACTCTCACAAAGAAATTAAACCCACTTTATTTATCTTTTTTTTATTATTATAAATCACTACATCTTTTTAACCCATATAACTAGCTTTTACTTCATACTATAGTTCCCTAAAATCAAGAAGGACTTTTATTAGGACGTAACGTAAGCTAGGGACATGGCAAACAAAGAAATGAAATAAGGAAAACAAAGTGTATGTTTGAGAAAAAATACACAGAAATAGGATTTCACCTTTTATTTTTTTTTCTTTTGAAACAACAATTTTTGTTTTGTTTTTTTTTCTTTTTTCTTTTTACTTTTATTTGGCATAGCTTCACTGAACAAAATAATTATTTACATTTTCCTCAAATATAAATAAGTGATGGAACTTATAAGATATCCGGTAATACTCCAAATCGGAGTGGGTCAAGATGATAAGTTGACAAAGAAATTTTTTTTTTTAAAGGCTCAAAATGGTTAACTGTGGATATTTAATAAAAAGGATGGTTAAAAAGGCTCAAACGGATCAAAGATGGCATTTCCATCGTCTTTTAGGGCTCTAAATAATCATCAATATCTACTAGTTAGACCGGCCTCCCAATGTAGTAACACACATTTTTTTATTTTTCTTTTTTTATTTTACCTTTTTTTTAAAGGTTAACTCAAAAGAAATCTAGAGATCATATATAAAATAATAAACTGCTAAGCTGTATAGAGAATGGGTAAAAGGGTTGCTCTCCAAGAAAATGATAGGCTCAACAACTCACTTGATACTTATTTATGACATGTTCATTCCTTCAAGCAACACAGAAGAAAATATTTACAGGCGGAGAGTTAAATATAATTTGTACTTCTTACTGCGGCTACTGTTAACATCATTATTTGGACGCTCTAACACAAAGGTCCAGGAGTCTGGCTTCCTGTCTATAAGCTTGTAACAAATCAAGTAGCTCATTAGCAGTGTGAGTACAAATAAAGAGTTTTTTCGCATGGGAAGGAATGAAGTATTTTTTTATTGCATGGTTAAGAAATGCGATAAAGCCATCATAAAATTCATTGACATTTAACAAACCGATGGGTTTCTGGTGAATGTTCAGATCGGCCCAAGATGCTAGTGTGATAAGTGCCTCTAGTGTTGCAAGATCTCCTGGAAGGAAAATAAAAGCATCAGTATGATTAAGCATTTCAGTTATTCTTTTTTACATACCTGAGACGACTAACTCTTCTCCAGTTGATAAGTCAGACGAACTGCCTGTTGTGCAAATTTTAATGTACTCGCAAGCGCACGAATCTATTGTAGTATAGACTAATGGTGACGAGTGTCGATCCCATGAGGAGGTAGATTTTAATTGTGTATATAATTAATTTTGCAAATGAGTGATTGGATTTGTGGTCGAAATTATTTGGAATATGTTAAAAGTTAAATTAAAATGGTGAGAATAAATTATAAAATTGGAATTGAAATAACGAGAATAAAGTGAAGAGAATTCTATTGAAATGACGTACTTGGGTATCTGGATCCGTATCAACATGCATCACGGGCTAAATATTCCTTATTAATACCAATTAAATCATGAGGGGGGTATCCACACCTCATGAACCACGCTCTAATCAATATGGTGCTAAGGGCTTATCGTGCCAAATAATAATAATCTTGTACTAGAGGGCCGGTGAAACCAAGGCGGTACTAGACAAGATTAGTATTATTTGTCGACGAGAAGTCAAAACATCCACAAAAACTAGAGGGGAAGAGAAAATAAATTTACCAAATAAAACCCATGAGACATGTTTAGACTTCACCTTCAACCCAAACTTAAAAGGAAATTAGCTACTCATAATACGAAGAAAATACAAGATGGAGAAGGAATTACAGAAAATGGATCCCAAAAATAGATTCAGAGATATCAAATTAGGGGGGGAGGCCCCTTTTTATAGATACATGGAGTAAATCATGGCCATCGGATTAAAAACATTTTGGACGCTCAGGATTACGCCATGTCATCAGTCAACAGTCCACGGTTTGACCACGCGGATGAACAGTAACACAGTTTGATTCGGATGAACAGTAATGCAGTTTGGTTGAAAATAAATCCTGTGTGATGTATGCACCGTACGCTAGATTTTTCGTTTACTGATATGCCGTGAATAGTATCGTACATGTGAATCATGTCATTTTTCCTTTTATGCTCCTCCTAAGGTTTTCGACCGTCCTGAGTTCAAAAGTGATGTCTGTTTTGCCGTGTGATCTCTCCTTTATTGTGAAATGACTATAATGCCCCTAAAATACATAAATTACTTAATTAAAATAAAACACACGTAATTAAATTACAAGAATGTTAAATACATAAAAGTAACGGTTGTTAGTAAGACTTGAAATGTAAAATGACGATTTTCTCCTTTATAAATATGCATTTTCTAACACTCAACACACCCCCCAATCAGCTTATTGCTAGTCCCTAGCAAATAAAGCGAAAACAAAATTCAAATTCAAAATGATTTTTTTTTGAAACACTCGTATTTATTCAATCAGATTAATAATAGCAATCAAATGAAAGTATAAGCATTATTTCTAGTCTAAAGCAACATCACACCCACATCAACCATCCACATGAATCAACTCAGTAGACTTTGTTATACCTACTTTCAAGAATGACATGTCAAACCCCAAAATCTCACTGGAAGTAGTGACACTCTCACAAAGAAATTAAAACCAATAAAAATAGTCACTCCAATGAATGATAATTGAGAGAGAAAATAATACAGAAGTGATATCACATGCTCTCACCAAGATGAAAGAAATATGCCCTCAGCTTAGAAATAATACGATCTCAAGTCAAAAAAATGATAGTCAACCCAATTTATTTATCTTTTTTTTATTATGCACCACTACATCTTTTTAGCCCATATAATTAGCTTCTACTTCAGACTATAGTTTCCTAAAATTAAGAAAGATTTTTATTAGGACGTAACGTAGGATAAGGGCATGGCTAACAAAGAAGGGAAATAAGGAAAACAAAGTGTATGTTTGAGAATGAATGCAGAGAATATTTTTTTTTTTTGAAGTTGCAAGGTGGATTTCACCTTTTATTGTTATTTTTTTTTTGGAAACAACAACTTTTGTTTTATTTTTTTCTCTTTTTTTTGCTTTTATTTGGCATAACTTCACTGAACAAAATAATTATTTACATTTTCTCAAACATAAATAGGTGATGGAACTTATAAGACATCGGGTAATACTCTAAATCGGAGTGGGTCAAGATAATAAGTTGACAAAAAAAAATTTTTTTTTTAAGGCTCAAAAGGGTTAACAATGGATATTTAATAAAAGGGATGGTTAGAAAGGCTCAAACGGATCAAAAATGGCATTTTCATCATCTTTTAGGGTTCTAAATAATCATCCATATTTACTAGTTAGATGGGCCTCCCAATGTAGCAACACACTTTTTTTTCTTTTTTTTTATTTTACAATTTCTTTTAGGGTTAACTTAAAAGAAATCTAGAGATCGTGTATAAATAATAAATTGCTATGCTGTATAGAGAATGGGCAAAAATGTTACTCTCCAAGAAAATGATAGGCTCAACAACTCACTTGGCACTTATTTATGACATGTTCATTCCTTCAAGCAACTCATATTCGTCTTCGACATCAATATGTAAAGTAGCAAATATAGCGTAACATCACTTAAGACCAAAGATAATACAAATACTAAAATTTGAAATTAATCATGTCATCCAATGTTAAAACAAATCACACAAATTATATTTATTTTTTTAAACAACATTCTACCCCCCAACCTATTCTAAATATGAAAGGAAAATATGAATGCAGAAATGTGAAAATGATGTAAAAAACTAATTAGAAAAGTTACACTTAAAATGATAGAAAAAGAAAATGGTTTTTTTTTTACTAAGAGGATGCGTTTCTAAAGGCACTACACTCCATATTCAGCCATTTTCGACTCAAAAGTTGAAAAATGTATATTCATAGAGGATAAATTAAAAGGAAGAAGAGAAATGAACATAAAAACTTAATAAAGAAAAAAGAAAATGTCTGAATTTTTTTATTTTTATTTTTATTTTTTTTAAACGAAGAAGATGCGTTTCTAAAGTCACTACACTCCATATTCAGCCATCTTTAACACAAAACGTTAGCAACAGTTAGTTTCTACAACAAAAATTCAGTAAAAACTTAACCAAAATTCCACAATTGTCGACTATTCCCTCCCCCCAACCAGAATGAAACATTGTCCTCAATATTTTAAAAGAAAGAAGTAGAGTTTAGAAGACATCACCTGGGTGGTGCAATACAGAAGAAAATATTTACAGGCGAAGAGTTAAATCTAATTTGTACTTCTTACTGCAGCTACTGTTACCATCATTATTTGGATGCTCCAATACAAAGGTCCAGGGGTCTGGCTCCGGTCTATAAGCTTGTAACATATCAAGTAGCTCATTAGCAGTATGAGCACAAATAAAGAGTTTTTTTCACATGGGAGGGAATGAAATAGTTTTTTATTGCATGGTTAAGAAATGCGATAAAACTATCATAAAAGTTATTGACATTTAACAAACCGATGGGTTTCTGGTGAATGTGCAGATGGGCCCAAGATACTAGTGTGATAAGTACCTCTAGTGTTGCAAGATCTCCTGGAAGGAAAATAAAAGCATCAGTATGATTAAGCATTTCAGTTATTCTTTCTTGCATACCTGAGACAACTAACTCTTCTCCAGTTGATGAGTTAGACAAACTGCCCAATGGTTTTAGGACTCTTGAGATGATGCTTAACACTTGACTTCCTTTGGTAAAAGTTGCTTCTGAGACCATTTTTGATAACCTTCGGTTACCTTCTCCATACACTAAGTGTAATTTTCTCGCTGCTATGCTTCGACCAAGATCTATGGCTACCTTCACGAACTCTTTATGTTTGCCCTAGGTAAATCCAGAAAGCACACAAATGTTCTTGAATTGTCTATTGGGAGTAGCTGCCATTGTGATACTTCACAAAAATAATTTGTGAGTGCTTGACAAAGAAAATCACATTTAAGAGTCTTGGTGATAGTGGGTCACAGTTGTATATGAGGTAACATGGCAGTGTCAAATAACGTATAAAGTACATGGCTCGCGAGTCAAGAGACATAAGGATATCATCCAATGATTCCTTATTGAAGCCATCCCTAATGAATTGAATCTTATCTTCTCTGTTATCAGACACTATTCCTAAAGAACATGGATTTTTATTGCAACTCATTCTGGCACACTTATGACAAGCCACAGAAATTCTTCGAGCTCGTCGTTTTGTTGCATAATTTCCTTTACCACAACCAGGCATGTATGCAATAAATTTTGGAGGTAACTCACCTGCCAATCGTACTTTAGCTTCGATTAACCAACGGATGTCAACAGGTATGTTATTCCTTATGAGTAATCGCATGCGTTCGGACCGAGCTTTATAGATCGTAAGGAGGGCATTATGAGGAAGTGAAGGGAATTGCTTGTGAAGTTTCGCTAGAATCTCGTTTCTGTCCATACTTTCGCCTCAGAATATCAGTTATTATGGGAAACTGAAGTAACCAACTTGATTGTCACGGAGTACCGTTATTCGCCACTTCACCGGGGTAACAAACTAAAGCACACAAGCAGAAAAACAAATTAAAACACAAAGAAAATTAAAATCGTCCTCTTATTGAATTTACCTCAAGCTCCAACTGGATGTCGTAAACACTTCTCTCAATGTCTCTGAGTTGGTGTTCTAAACCCTCAACATAGGCTATTAACTCTGGTGGTTATAGAGCCCAAATGCGATGTGTCTTACAAAAGTGAATCTGCCTTTTGAGATGAGTTTTGACACGTTAAAGTGGTTTAAGAATGTTCAGGAGGAACGATCTAAGTAAGATACTCATGATTAAAAATGATAAGAGAAAACTTAATAGTTAAACAAACACAATTATGCAAAAATAATTTTAATTAGCAAAAGAATAATATAAAGAAAAAAAAATCAAATCAACGAAAAAAAAATTCAATTCAAATTTGGTGGGTCACTCAAATTTATTTCGGTGTCTTCTCCATGTGGTTGGTACTCTAGATATGGCTTTAATATTTGACCATTAACTTTAAACGTGACACCGTTCTTTGGGTCCTTAATTTCAATTGCCCCATGTGGAAAAACAGTATGAACAATAAAGGGACCAGACCAACGAGAGCGTAACTTACCTGGGAATAAGTGCAAGCAAGAATTGAATAAAAGTACTTTCTGACCTGGAGTGAAAGATTTTCTCATAACGTGCTTGTCGTGGAAGACTTTCATTCGTTGCTTGTAAATTTTAGCATTTTCGTATGCATCATTGCGAATTTCTTCAAGTTCTGCCAGTTGTAATATTCTTTCTGAGCTGAATTGCTGCATGTCAAAGTTGAATTTCTTGATGGCCCAATACGCATAATGTTCAAGTTCCACAGGTAGGTGGCAAGTTTTTCCATACACTAGCCTGTAGGGTGACATCCCAATCGGTGTCTTGAAAGCCGTTCTATATGCCCATAATGCATCATCAAGTCTTAATGACCAATCTTTTCTGTCCGGCCTCACCGTCTTTTCTAATATGTGCTTTATTTCTCGATTGGAGATCTCAACTTGGCCACTGGTTTACGGATGATACGGAGTCGCCACTTTGTGAGTGATTGAATACTTTGTTAAAAGTGCTTTGAATGTTTTGTTACAAAAGTGGGCACCACCATCACTGATTATTGCTCGAGGGAATCCAAAGCGTGAAACAATATTGCTTTTCAAAAATCCTATCACCACTTTGTGATCATTGGTTCTGCATGGAATTGCTTCTACCCATTTTGATACGTAGTCAACAGCAACCATCATGTTCCTTTGTGTAATGCTCCCTATTCGTTGACACCTATCACATGAAGAATAGAAAGTGTAAGCATCTCGAAATATAGTTGGCCAATAAAAATCACATTGTAAAACTTTAGTCGCTGTTTTCTTAGCACTAAAATGGCCTCCACAAGCTTGTTCATGGCAGAATGAAAGGATATTCTGAATTTCACTTTCTAGGACACATCGTCTAACAATTTGGTCTGCACAATACTTGAACAAATACGGGTCATCGCAAAAGAAATTCTTTATCTCCGCATAGAATTTAGCCTTGTCTTGCTTGGTCCAATGCTCTGGAAGTTGACCTGTAATAAGATAATTCACGATGTCAGCATACCATGGTAATACTTCCACATTCATTAATTGTTCATCTGGAAATGACTCATTCAATATTAATGGCTTTGTAATTGTGTCAAAATGAAGATGAGAGAGATGGTCCGCCACAACATTTTCTGTCCTTTTCTTATCTTTGAATTCCAAGTCGAATTCCAAGTCAAATTCCTGCAAAAGTAATACCCAACGAATTAGTCTAGCTTTTGTATCTTTCTTTGTGAGAAGATATTTAAGAGCAGCATGATCCGTGAATATAATTATTTTACAACCAATGAGATAAGATTGAAATATCTCTAATGCAAACAATACTACTAGCATTTCTTTTTCAGTAGTTGAATAGTTCAACTGTGCATCATTCAATGTCATACTAGTATAGTAAATAACATGGGGAACTCAATCAACTCTTTGTCCTAATACTGCTCCTATTGCATAATCAGATGCATCACACATGAGCTCAAATGGTAAGCTCCAGTTCGAGGGCTGAATAATGGGTGATGATATCAACAAATGCTTTAATTTTTCAAATGCAACAAGACATGAATCATCAAAGACAAAATGTACATCCTTAGCAAGTAAATTGCATAAGGGTCTAGAAACTTTGCTAAAATCTTTAATGAAACATCTATAGAAACTAGCATGCCCAAGGAAAGATCTTACTTCTCTGACTGTTTTGGGTGGAGGAAGATTAGAAATGAGATCCACCTTATCTTTGTCAACCTCAATACCTTTACTCGAAATGATATGACCGAGAACAATACCTTGTTTTACCTTAAAATAGCATTTCTCCCAATTCAAGACTAAGTTCTTCTCGGTACATCTCTGCAGAACTAGCGTTAGATGATGTAAACATTGATCAAATGAATCACCAAAGACAAAAAAGTCATCCATAAAGACTTCAAGGAATCGTTCAACCATATTAGAAAAAATGCTTAACATGCATTGTTGAAATGTGGCAAGTGCATTACATAATCCAAATGGCATTTTCCTATATGGAAAAGTGCCAAAAGGGCAAGTGAAAGTGGATTGAAATAATTTTTATTTATCATTTGTGCAAAATTTGCATTGTTAATATGTTATATATTTGTATTTGACTATTTTCTTTTTTAAAGTTTGAGATTGAAAGAGTTTATTTGATTATTTTCTTTTTTAAAATTTGTATTGTTAGAAAAATGAAAAAAGAATTAAAGAAAAAAATTAAAAAAAATAAATTTATCACATCCAGGTTTAAAAAGCCTGGATCAAAACCTAAATCCGGAAGGTGCCGGGCTCAAGCCCAGACCGCACCCGGAAAACTGGGTTTTAATTCGGGTCCGGGTTTACATTTTTCTTATTCGGTCCGGTCCCGGGCAACACCAAAACTCGGACCGGACCGGACCGGCATTTTGCCAAGCCTAGTTCCCTATGCTGCATGAGATAGTGGAGGGGCATGAGTCTTTGCATTTTAGAG
Source organism: Citrus trifoliata (assembly GCA_018350135.1). Classification (NCBI taxonomy): domain Eukaryota; kingdom Viridiplantae; phylum Streptophyta; class Magnoliopsida; order Sapindales; family Rutaceae; genus Citrus; species Citrus trifoliata. The sequence goes on from CM031392.1 coordinate 4,581,865, forward strand.
TAATTTTATGTTGGAGTATAGAACTAATGTTTTCTGTTAAAAATGCTTTCTTTTAAACATGAATGTTTCTCTTTTTAGTACAAAGGTCTTTAAGAAACTTGGTATAAGATAGAACTTGCTTTATAGCATCAAGTAAAGGGATGTTAACATTTACCTGTTTAAAGATTTCGAGAATCTCACCTGTAGATTTTCCCTTCTTTCCATTAGCTAACCTCTGAGAAAATTGAGCTTTCGGAACATATTCTTGTGGGTTGGTTTCTTCTTTCTCCTCTAGTGATGAGTCGTCAACATTTACAGGTATAATTTAATTTTCTTTTGTCACCGGCATCTCCACTTTGTTGTCGGCTTCTTTTCTTTTTCGCAAGGTCATGACTGCTTTGACCTCTCCATGCTGTTGTGGTAAACTGATACTTGCTTCATGTACTCATTTAGGATTAGACACTAGTTGACTTGGAAACTTTCATTTCTCAACAGTCATTGCCAAGGTCTGAACTGAAGAAGCAAGTTGTCCCACCATCGTTTCTAGGCTTGAAACTGATTGGGCTTGTGAGTTGAAACCTGCTCTCAACTCATTTCGTAGTCCATCAATGGTGCGGTTCTGTTGCTCAATCATAGAGTGAGTAACATTCTTGAAATTCTGGAATGCATCCTCCCATGGTCTGAGTTGAGAGTAGTTCTGGTTCTGATTGTATGGTCTAAATGGTGGCTGAAAGGCTTGAGGAATTTGAGGAATTGGTTGCATTAGTGGAGCTGGAGCTGCTGGTCCATTCTGTTGGAATCCTTGAGACTATGAATTGGGGTGGTCTCTCCATCCAGGGTTATATGTGTTGGAGTATGGGTTGTAATTAGATGGCTTTCTTATTACACCTATGCCATTGGCTTGATCTAAGTATGAGTCATGGTCATGTGGTTCTGTTGATTTAGCAGTCGATAACAATACTATTTGTCGAGTGAGACCTTCAACAATCTCCTTGACTTCTTTGATTCCCGAAGTTGACTCGTCAATGTGAACCTCATTCACTCCCTTAATTCTTCTAGTATTCCTGAGTGATCAACTCCGTTGTTGGGAATTATCTGCTTGTCGCTGGAAAAATTCCCAAATTTCTGAGGCACTTTTTGACATTAGCCTCCTCCACTTGTTGCCATTAGCCATTCTTGCACATTCGGCAATAATTCCCCCAAAAAGTATTAGCATTGGTGCCATTTCTCGTACCCATGATGTGGATACTTCAAGAGTAGCCCGTTGAATCGCTCCCATGTTTTGAAAAACTGCTCGTCCTCTCTTTGAGTAAACTCTAAGATTTCCCTGCGAATAACATCGGTTTTATACACTGGGAAATATTTATTCAAAAATTTAGTTACCATTTGTTCCCATGATGCAATGCTATTAGCAGGTAATGTATTAAGTCATGAACGAGCTCTATCCTTTAAAGAAAATAGGAATAGTCTAAGTTTTACATCATCATCTGAAAAATTCTCATATTTAAATGTTTGACAAATAGCATAAAAATCATTCAAATGATTATATGGGTCTTCATTTTCTAGGCCATAGAATGTGGGGAGACAATTTAGCACATTAGATTTTAATTCAAAACTCCTAGCAGCTACATTTGGATATCTTATATATGATGTGCTCAAATTAGCTAAGGAACTAAAATAGTCCTTAAATTGCCTCTCCTGTGGTGCTTGTAAATCCATTTTATTTTTAACGTGTTTGTGTGTGGGAAGTATTTTTTTTAATTCAAGGTCTATATGTTCAAGATTAGGTAATAATGACCTACAACCATGCATGCAAAACAAATAAAATAAAAATAAAGATGGGAACAAAACAAATAAAAATATAAAAGAGGGAGAAATTATGATACTAACCTTATTACGCTATTACAACCTTACTATAAAAATACACAAAAACAAATACGTGAAATAAATTAACTAAAAATAAATTAATAAGATAAACCAAAAAAAATTTACAAAGAAAAATAAATCGAAAATTAAATTACAGAATTTTAAAAAAGAGAAAAAGAAAAGAAATACTAACCTTTAAATGTAGATTCACTTTTTTTTTCTTTTTTTTGATAATAAAAAAATACAAGAAAACAAATAAAAGAAATTATTCACACAAATTAATTCTATGAATTAAAATTACTTACCTCCCCAGCAACGGCGCCAAAAACTTGTTGTGCAAATTTTAATGTACTCGCAAGCGCACGAATCTATTATAGTATAAACTAATGGTGAGAGTGTCGATCCCACGAGGAGGTAGATTTTAATTGTGTATAGAATTAATTTTGCAAATGGGTGATTGGATTTGTGGTGGAAATGATTAGTAATATGCTAAAAGTTAAATTAAAATGGCGAGAATAAAGTGAAGAGAATTCTATTGAAATGACGTACTTGGGTATCTGGATCCGTATCAACATGCATCATGGGTTAAATATTCCTTATTAATACCAATTAAATCATGAGGGGGGTATCCACACCTCATGAACCACGCTCTAATCAATATGGTGCTAAGGGGAGATCGTGCAAAATAATAATAATCTTGTACTAAAGGGCCGGTGAAACCAAGGCGGTACTAGACAAGATTAGTATTATTTGTTGACGAGAAGTCAAAACATCTACAAAAACTAGAGGGGAAGAGAAAATAAATTTACCAAATAAAGCCCATGAGACATGTTGAGACTTCACCTTCAACCCAAGCTTGAAAGAAAATTAGCTACTCATAATTGAACTAGGGGCAAAATGAAAATTTATTAAAATACGTAAAAAATACAAGATGAAGAAGGAAGTACTGAAAATGGATCCCAAAATGGATTCAGAGCTATCAAATTAGGGGGAGAGGCCCCCTTTTTATAGATATATGGAGTAAATCATGGCCATCAGATTAAAAACAGTTTGGACGCTCAGGATTGCGCCACGTCATCAGTCAACAGTACGCGGTTTGACCACGCGGATGAACAGTAACACGGTTTGACCCGGGTTGAATAGTAACGCGGTTTGGTTGAAAATAATCATATGTGATGCATGTACCGTACACGAGATTTTTCGTCCACCGATATGCTGCCACGTCACCATCAACAGTACATAAGAATTTTAGCCCAACAAGATCGTGACACCTCATCAGTCAATGTCACATCATCGGTCAATGCCACGTCATCGATCTGTCTATGTGAACAGTATCATGAACAGTAACGTAGACAGTACCGTACACGTGAATAGTATCGTACATGTGAGTAGTGCCATTTTTCCTTTTATGCTCCTCCTAAGGTTTTTGACCGTCCTGAGTTCAAAAGTGATGTCCGTTTTGCCGTCTAATCTCTCGTTTATTGTGAAATGACTATGATGCCCCTAAAATACTTAATTAAAATCAAACACACATAATTAAATTGCAAAAAGCTTGAATACATAAAAGTAAGGGTTGTTACTAAAACTTGAAATGTAAAATGATGATTTTCTCTTTTATAAATATACATTTTCTAACACTCAACAATACACCCATATGCTTGAAAATATTTCCCGGGTAATGAAATTCTTTAAGTCTCTTGGCACCATCTTTTAGTCATTAAAATTGCATATAAGGTTAATAAAATCCTCCTCGTTCCTTCCGAGAAATTAATTCAAAATGGTCCATTATGATAACTGAGGTTCTTAGAAGCTAAACTTATATGAAAAGAAATATTAGTAGATTACACGCATTGTAGTTGAACTTTTACAGTTGATGTTTAAAATCCTGAACTTGATCTGAATTCTGCAGCTCCAAGACCCGAACTCAACCCAATTTTTTGACCCGATCCGAACATATATCGGATCGGGTCGGGTCGAGTTGTAAGTTAGGGTTGTATTCGGATCAATGTTTGACTAACCCGAAATCCGATCGGGTTGACCCGAACCCGATTTTGTCCACCCTTAGATTTCTAACAAGTGGTATCCGAGCTATTTCATTGGTGTTCTTGAATTTGACAATACCGAAATTATTAAAATTATTGAATTTTAGAACAAATTTGTGGTTAACTTCTATTATTAAGCAAAATGCATTTTCAGAAAATTCATAATCAAGGAAAATTAACTAAGAAATTCATAAAATACATATTTGTTTTTCATGCTTGGTGTCTAGCGACAGCTTTGCCACTACCGTCAGTCGTTGATCGTTGACTGACCTGAATTTTATTTTTTAAAATTTTTAAGGGAAAATTTTATTACAATTTTAAATTTAGATATTGGTATGTTTATATATATTTTGAGATGAATTAATTAAAGCAACATGTCACAAAAATGACCTCTCTTCTGGGAATTGATTTGTTTTAGAATATAAACAGTTTTGTGTATGTAATTTTTGTAAATGTTGATCAGCCCAACATGAAAGTCTGTATTTGACAAGAATCGCATGTGCACCTATGGTAATAAACAAGTGGTGATTATTTGGTTTTACATGTGAGCAATAAATCAGCCAAAATGAAGATTTATTGTTTGACATGTTCTTACCATCATTGTTTGAATACTATACCAAGATATCACTTACAAGTTAATATTTTGTCCAAAGATGAAATATTAATGGAGTGCCCGATATCTTCAGATAGGGTTTACCTTTATTTGGATTTATTTTTGTTTTAAGACTTATATGAGCTTGTTTTATTTGTTTGTTATTCTCTGTTCAATTATGTCTGTTGTCAATATTACTACCAACATCAATTCTATTTCTATGTTGAATGGATCTAACTTAAAGTCACGGCAAGAAAACCCCTTAATAGTTCTTTCTACCATGGATCTTAACCTTGTTTTAAGGGTTGGTTCTCCCCCAACTCTTACGAATGAGAGTACTTCTGATGACAATAAGGATTTGGAAAAGTTGGAGAAATCAAATCGCATGTGTGTGATGATCACGAACAAGATCATTTCGGAAGCATTCGGGGACTATAAGTCTAAAAAGATAACTATGGTTAAAGAGTTTCTTGCATAAATTAAAAGAAGACTTGTCAAAAATAAAAGAGCAGAAGTAGGTGCACTCTTGACAAATCTAATTTTAATAAGGTATAAAGGCAAGGGCAAGACAAGAAAAGAAACAAAAATAAGGAAGCTGCAGACATAGCACCCTAAAAGAAACAACAACAAAAATCGGATGATTTGAAATATACTAATTGTTTCTTTTACTGAGTTGAAGTGTATGGTTTGGTTTGTTTTGAGATTAATTTAACTTCAATACCAAGACACACGCAGTGGATAGATTTTGGTGCAACCATTCACAAAAGTGTGTCTATGCACGGTTGTCTGAATTGCAAAAAACTCAATGATGGCGAAAAATACATCTATGCGGGCGATGGTAAGACGGTTGAAGTTAAAGTAATTGAAAAAAAATTAGATTATTATTAAGGACTGGATATTATTTGGATCTTCATAAAACATTTATTGTTCTCTCTTGTAGATGGAATTTGATTTTATTTCTATTTTGAACAAATATGACTTTTCTTGTTCATTTGGGAATAGAAAATTTAGTATGTTTCATGATTTAAAGCTGGTTAGCTCTAGTTCTTTGTCAGACGATGATAATTTTTATATGCTTGATACAATTGCTTTATTTAATGAATCACTGCAATTAAGTACTTGATGTGTAGAGTGAAAATTAATCAATGAGAATTTAGCTGCATTATAGCACAAAAGATTAAGTCATATCTCCAAACAAAGAATAAAGGACTTGTATCAGACAAAATTCTCAACTCCTTAGATTGTATAGATTTTGATGTTTATGTTAACTGTATAAAGAAGAAATAAACCAATAAGAGGAGATTGAAAGCCAACAAAACTATGGATGTCTTAGAACTCATACATACGGATATTTATGGACCATTCCTTATAATTGCTTAGAATAGTCAACTATATTTTATGACATTCATAGACATTTTTTTCTAGATATGGCTACATATATCTCTTCCATGAAAAGTCATAATCCATGGACATGTTCAAAATTTTTAAGGCTGAAGTTAAGAATCAATTGAACAAAAGAATCAAAAGCGTCAAATCTAACTATAATGGTGAGTACTATGGCAGATATGACAGTTCGGGTGAACAACGTTCAGGACTGTTTGCTAAGCTCCTAGAGGAAAGCGGTATCATCCCACAGTACATTGTACCGAGTTTGTCCACCATGAATGATGTTGTTAAAAGACGAAACAAGACACTTAAGGACATGGTAAGGAATATAATTTATCATTTAACTTTACCAGAATTACTCTGAGAAGAAACACTTAAGACTGAAGCACATATCCTTAATAGGGTTCTAACTAAAGCAACTTATAAAACCCTTTACGAACTTTAGAAGAGCAAGAAGTCTAATTTAAAGTACTTGCATGCTTGGGGATGTCCAGCTAAGGCAAGACCTTATAGGCAAAATAAAAAAAAAACTTAAAGAAGGTGAATTGCTAATTTATTGGATACTCTAAAAGATCCAAGGGGTATAAGTTTTATAATCCCATGACTAAGTCAATTTTCGAGTCAGGAAACGCGTGGATCTTTGAGAATGTTAAGTTTGTGGGCGAAGATATAGTAAGGACTTAGTCTTTAAAGAGAAATATGTTGATATTTGCATAGGTGTTATTAGTATTAATCAAGGTCTCATTCTTACATTTGTTCAAGACACATCAAGTTAAGATAATGTTGGAAAACCCCTTATTCTAGAAATTGTTCCAAAAGAACAAACTCTACCGCCTTAAGAACCTATGTTATTAAGGAGATCTACTAGAGAAATGAGAAGTGCAATGCCTGGTAGTGTCGTTGAGTGCACTAAATTTAAAACCTTAATACTAGTATAAATAATTAGTACAGAACGAGTAAGGATCGATCTCATAAAGACTATGCTAGTTATATTTATTATCAGCTCTAAAGCAAGACTTAAAACAAAATAATAATAATATAAATAATTAATATAAATTAATCTAACTAAAGAAAATGTCAATTATAAATGAAAGGGGAGTTTTTGAATTTTTAACTAAATAGCAAGAAATAAAGAAATTAAACTATAAAAATAAAAATTTAATAAAAACTCTAATTAAAAGAGAAAGAAGTAATAATGATGAAAACTTTGGTTAAATGATCATTCGCCACCACCAAACATGCACATAATATATCAATTATATCATCAATTTATATTGAAACTATCAACCGTAGACAACAACAAGCTTTGTTTGTCTCAATCTTTACTTAGTGTGTCGTTAGGCAAAACAAACTCTTCACCTAATCTCTAACCATTAAATAATTTAAAACAAGCTCTTTAAATTTAAGATAATGGAAGCATTAAGTAGAGAAAGATATTAGATTGATCTAAGCAATAAACACACAAGCTCAGATTATTTAACCTAGGTTATATTCTCCAATTGAAATCACTGATTCCAACCTGCTACTTATGATTAAAATCTCAAGACAATTACGGATCAAGAATTTTAAATCTAACAATAAAATTTATTCAAGTACTATCTAATTGGCCACTCAAACAAGACGAGAATAAAATCATAAACATTAATTATAGAAGAACATACACAATCTCAATTAAATAAATTAAACATTAATCATATGACATGTTTGGGGTTTTGAATTCACCCTCAACCAAATAGAAAATCTAGCCTAACATAATTAAATTGGGAATAAGAGAATTGATAAAACTAATCATAGAGATTAATTTAAGCGGCTGCCTTTTTCTTCAATTCCTTTCGACTACTAATTTTTTTCTTCTCCTTTGCAGCTGCAAATTGTTCAGTTTCTCTTGCTGCTGATTCTCCCTTTGTGTTGCTTTCGCTTTATCCTTTTATAATGCTTCAATTGTGGCTTTTAAATCCTTGCATGGAAATAATTAAATCCAAAGCCAAAACTGCCCATGCCATAATGTGCTTGCCATTTAAAGCCATGCAAAACATTTGCTTCCTTTAATTGCCATGCACATGCCGCCCACTTTGCCAATTTCCTTTTTCTTCAATTTGCTTTCCATAATTTAATCCAATGCACGCAATCTTTTTAAATTGGTCAAGTAAATCCATGCACATTAAACAAGTTTCCCTTTTATGCATGCTTGTTCCCAAAGTCTTTATTAATCTCCATGAAATCCTATATGCTTCCAAATGTGCATCAATTAATTAATTGGCTTCCAAAAAATCTTAATTATTTCCTTTCCTAATTCCTTCAAGCAGATTTCTTCTTAAATGCTCCGATTTAATTTATCTTTAATCCCAAAATATACATAAAATAAAAAAAAACTAAGATAAAAATTAACACAATAAAAATATAATTTACTAAATTAAAAATTAACTAAAATAATTAGAATATTTAAGACTAAAACAAGAAAGAGATAGAGAAATTAATAGCAAAATATATAAAAAATATGCACTTAACAATGCTAGACAATTACATTGTATTTCTACAAGAACATGAGGTAGATATTGGAGTGATGGAAGATGATCCAATTATTTTTCGTCTAGCCATTAAAAATTCTACCTCTTAAAAGTGGATTGACGTCATGAATGAAGAGATAAAGTTCATGAAGGACAATGACATATGAAATATTGTCCTATTACGAGAAAGTACGAAACTTATTGATTGCAAATGGATGTTTGAGACCAAGAGGGATTCAAAAGGCAATTTGGAGAGGTACAAAGCACATCTTATCTCGAAGCACTTTATATACAAAGAAGGCATCAACTATAAAGAGAATATCTCTCTAGTATCTTTGAAAGACTCTTTCAGGATAATAATGGCGTTGGTGGCACATTTTAATCTTGAGTTATATTAAATGGATATGAATACAACATTTCTCAACAGAGATATTGATGAAATGATCTATATGGTGCAGCTAGAAGACTTTATGTCAAGAGACCCAAAAAATATGATTTGCAAACTTAAGAAATCCATTTATAAACTCAAGCAAGCATCTTGACAATGATATTTCATGATTGCTAGCACTTGTGTCAAGATACCATGTATTTTCTTGACCTTCACTTATGTCATTGCGTGCTAGTAAAAGGATGCCATCTTCATCATTTTTCTCTTCAACATAATTCACTTTCTCCTCAATTCTGGTGCTTAGAGCTCTACATTCTGAAGCATAATGCCCAAACTTTTGACAATTATAGCATTGTACTTGGGATTTGTCATACCTCGATCTTGGATTGCCTTTGCCTCATCCTCTGGTTGAGCTTTCTCCTTTGACATAATTGGAGTTGTTGTTGTTGAAATTCCAACCTCATCCATGACCACAACCTCTACCTCGAACACAATGCATTTTCTCGTTGTCGGAGCTTTCTTATCTTAAGTTAGATTTACTTCGATCTTGAAAAGTTATTCTTCGATTCCTTACTTCTTTTTCAGTTTTTCTTAATAGGCTTGCAATTTTCCTTGAAGTTGCTGGATCTTAATATCCTTCAAATATTTTGTTTCCTCAATTGTCACAATAATATAGTCAAACTTCGAGTATATTGATCGAAGTATCTTTTCAATGATCTTTACTTCTTTTAACTCCTCGCCATTTCTTTTTAATTCATTGGAAACGGTCACAACCCTAGTAAAGTAGTCAAAAATTGACTCTGATGCCTTCATGTGAAGGGACTCAAATTCTCCTCATAATGTTTGGAGACGAACCTTCTTAACTTGCTCTGCTTCTTTGTAAGAGGTCTCTAACTTCTCCCATGCTTCTTTTGAGGAGGTTGCACCAGCAATCTTTTCAAAAGATCTTCATCTAATGATTGAAAGAAGAGATACTTTATTTTATTCTCTCTTTTCTTCAAATCTTTTAAATTCTCCTTTTGCATCTATTAAAGTAGCTTCATTTTCTAACACAATAAAGCATTTCTCCACGACATCCCACACGTCATGTGCACCCAATAGAGCCTTCATTTTAATACTCCAGTTAGGGGTGGGCACGGTTCGGTTCAGTTCGGTTCGGTGCGAAATTAAGTAGAACCGATTTAAATCGGTTATTTTATAAAAAAAACCGAATAAGAACCGAACTCAAACGGTTCTTTTCGGTTCGGTTCGGTTCAGTTTTTTCGGTTCTAGGGCCTATTAGGCCTATTTTGAATTTTCAAATTTTTAGCCCATTGGGCTTCATAAATGTAATAATTTTTTTTAACAAGTTCATCCTAATTTCATTATAAATATTAATAATTTTTATTCAAAACACATTTTATCAATAATATCTTACTAACTATTAATAAATAATTAAATAAACAATCTATATAATAAGATGCTAGTTTTAAAAAAAATGAAGAAAACTTACTAGTAAGCAACATCAATCAACTATCATTTACTCCTCAGCTACTTGCTGTTATTCTTGAGATTGCATTGGCCTCAAAAATTCTTCAAGAAATTGAAATTTACGAAATTTACGAAATTGTAACACTAACATATATATATATATACTCTGATTGAGTGTATGCAAGTTTATTTTAGCTATCTTACACAATCAGTTAAAAATTAACACATATTTAATTTAATAAAATTTAAAAATAATTCAGTTTTTCGGTTCGGTTTTTCGGTTCAGTTAAATGAACCGAATACTGAACCGACATTTCGGTTTTTTATAAATTTTACCGTTCAATTTTAAAAAAAAAAACCGTACCGAATTAGAAAAAACCGTCGGTTCGGTTTTTTTAAGACTACGGTTTTTTTGCCCACCCCTAACTCCAGTTGTCGAACTTACTTCTCTTTAATTGTGGAACTTGGAATGACATCATGCAATCATTTGCATAATTCACAAATTGAACGAGAATATGGAGATTTTGAATGCACGGATGAATCCGGAACGTCAAAAAACCTTGGGAGGAACTCGAGTCAATTTTCAGTCAACATTTCTACTTGCTCAGTCCGGTTCGTGGTGGCTAGGTTTGGTTCGGTTCGGTTCGGTTTGGTTCGGTTTGGTGCGGGTTTAACTCAGTGAGTTGACTCAGCTTCCGGACAGAAAACTTCCGGCGGCGAGTGTGGGCGCATTTGGTCTCTGATCGGGCTGATGTTTGCAGCGTTGCAATTCTCTCATCGAGATCTTCGATTTGATATGCTATACAACTATATATAACATCAAACACTAGCTCTGATACCACTTTGTTGGAGAATCAACAAATGAAACACTAAAAAAACACACTATTTTATTTCTTCAACAACACTCCTCACCAACTACAACTCGTATTTTTCACTCCCTACAATTTAGAAATTTTGTTACTTCACGTGATGCATAAACCAAAGGGGAGAGGGAGTGTTTATACATGAAACAAACTAATCACAACCATTCATTTATTCAACTACTACACAAATCCTCATCATTCATTAAAATCTATTACTCACATACTTCACCAATTACACCTAACACAAATAATTCAAACCTCACTATTCATACCTACTCATGGAATCTTTCATGAATTGAGCTTAAATTTATTCAAATATGGATCAAGTTTATGATCCAACAAATGTGCATATTAAATAAAGATTATATGAATCTCTCCACTGTTGCATACAAAGATCTTTGAGAGCCTCAAAATATGTGTCAAGAGGGGACTGAATAAAGTTGCATGTCGGGATAAAAGACACCATCCTTCTAGCCTTCTCGCCTCCATGCTAAATTGTTTAAGCATAAAATTTTCCAAATCTATGCAAGATAATGACAATGTCGTCCCCTGCTAAATATCAAAAGCTCCTCAAGGTCTAAACAATGATCATGGTCATCCATATCTAGCATTTCCCTCATACACTAAATTCTGCACATTTATTTTCCCTCATACACTAAACCCAATTTCTATAACATTCACAGTTTCCTCTAATAGCCACATATTTATAGGAGATGAAAGAGAGAGTTGTATATAAATAAATAAAAATAGGAGAGAGAGTTATTTAAAAGCCTATGATTTGAACCGCCCCCTAAAATGTACAGAACAAACAGTCAATAACACCCATTTCATTCAATCATCAAGTTACCCCAGTGTAGCAATAATAAAAAGAATCCAACAGCCAACACTGATGAATGAAAAATATTCACAACTATTATTATTATTATTATTATTTGTAATTAAGAGGAAGATTTATATTACAAAGATTAAAAATATATATATTGACTGCATTTTTTTAACTTAATTTCAAGTGATCATGTATTAAGTTCCATTAAGATCGAAATTGCTTCTTCAGAAAATTATTGAGAAATTATAAAAGAAAAAATAATTTAATTTGCCTTCCAATTCTATGTTTTGCCCCCAAAATCAAAACGAATCATGTGAGGCTCAAAATTTTATTTGTTTTGCCATGAAATTTAAAAACAAAAAAATAACTGGCTGATACCAAACACCCCATGACTCATTCACAGTGTCCAGGAAGACGTTTGGCTGCTGGGAATAAAAGAGGTGTAGAGTTGGCCCTTCACCGATGCCCTTCAAGTTGGTCACTGCAAGAAAGTAAATTTTTAGAAGGCAGTACTAAAATCTCGGAACAATTCTGCTTCCAAAACATCTATTATTTAGATCAAAATAAGCAAAATGATCACAATTCCCCTATATTTCACTGTGGCATCAATATAAGGATTAAAATTCTATTATGATCTGATATTCTCCTGAACAAAAATATACATAGATGATTGGTAGTTAATAAATAAAAAAATTAAATCTTATCTAAACATTATCAATTAAATACACATAATACAAAATCATTAAAAATTCATAAAAAATGATATCAAGAAAATCTTTATTACAATGATAAACCCCTTATATTAGATTGACAACAATTATACAATAATTAAATAATAGTGTATGTTTTTTATTTTTGCTTTAACATCGGGATTTGCAATTGACAGCGAAAACAAATGAGGGTCATTAATTTTTCATCCTCATTAAATTTATACACATGGCGCATTCTCGACCAATTTCTTGTCGCATCATGAACCGTTACATACGGAATCCCATAACAAGACAGCTTTATATAGAATAGAGGGAAAGAATCTCCTCATACATTATTTAAGATCTGCCTAAGTTACATTTAATGCAAGTTACGGTCAGCATTCGTAAGTATTATAAAATTTTTTAAATTATAAAATTTTATATAATTTTATACACTTAATTTTATTTTATTAAAATTTTAAAATACAAATTTATCTCTTATAATTTTAAATTTTTAAAATGACCTCCATTTAATTAATAACTATTATTTTTTTATAATCATAAATATAATTATATTCTTTAAATAGATTATTATTTTTATTATTAATAACAAGAATTAAAAGTATTATAATTAATTAATCTAATAATAATAATTAATGATAATTTTTCATTAAATTGTTAATAATAATAATAATTAACGATAATTATTATTAATAATTAATTTTTGAATAATAATAACAATAACAATAATTAAAATATAAAAAAATAATTGTGATAAAAATTAATTAATAATTTTATAGCAGTGTTACAATTTTACTCATTATGATTTTCACTCTAAGACAAAATAGACAAATAAATGGTAATACAGCTCATTCTAATTACGATTTCTACAGTTCAAGTAAATAAATTATTTTGATTCTAATTTCTTATTTTAATTCTAGCTATTCTGATTGTAATTCATTATGTTTCCAACTAAATTTGATTACTATTTAGTGAATGAACTATAAAATTCATAATACTTATGAATAAATTGTAAATAATATAGAGTGATCTAATTGAATAATTTATTTGCTTGAACTGCAAGAATCGTAATTAAAATGAGTTTTATTACCATTTATGTATTTGCTTTATTTTAGAATCAAATTCCGAATGAGTTAAATTATAACCAATTGCTATAAAATCATTCATTAATTTTTATCATAATTATTATTTTATATTTTAATTATTTTTATTGTTATTATTAGTCAAAAATTAATTATTAATAATTATTATTGTTAATTATTATTATTAACAATTTAACAAAAATTGATTATTAATTATTGTTAATAGATTAATTAATTATAACACTTTTTATTCTTGTTATTAATAATAACATCAATAATCTATTTTAAAAATATAATTATATTTATGATTATAATAGAATAATAGTTATAATTATAATTTATTTGATAATAATTATGTTTTTTAATTAAATGGAGGTTATTTTAGAAATTTAAAATTATAGGGGGTAAATTCGAATTCTAGGGTTTCAATAAAATAAAATTGAGCATAAGGGGCTAAATGAAATTTTATAATTCGAAAGTTTTATAATACTTACAAATAAAGTATAAATAATATAGAGTATGGGGGTTAGATGAATATTTACATGCTGGCCGTAAGTTACATTGAATGTAGCTTTGTCTACTCCAGTCTCGAGAGTCATTTTGATTCTTTACACGTGGCAAAAAGTAAAAGGAACATGTCAATGGTCAAATGTGATGGGTAAGCAAAGCATATTGATGGATCAGGCAGCACCTACAGTTTTTATATAAAGATATCCCGGTCCAGGATTAATTAGTACGTATCAGACAGTTATTCAAATAAACCATCGCATTCCCAAACATGAATCCCGATCTGTAAAGGGCTGCAGCTAAGGGTGAAATTGAACCCTTCAACGAAATTGCAAAAGATGAACTTGAAAGCATAGCGACTCACGAAAAGAATACAGTCCTTCATGTCAACATTGCATCCCAGCAAGAAGGAGAAAGGGTATCAACGGAGTTGGTGGAGGGGATACCTGAAATGTGTCCATCATTGCTGCTACAAGTTAATGACAAAGGTGATACTCCACTCGATGTTGCGGCCAAATGCAGGCATCCTGCCGTCGTGGAAGTTCTGATTAAATTCGCGAAGAAACAGTCTAGAGAGCTAGAAAGCGGTGTTGATTGGGTAAGGTGGATGCTATTGATGGAAAATGAGGAAAAAAACACAGCGTTGCACGAGGCAGTGCAAAGTGGTAGCCTTGATATAGTGAAAATATTAGCGAAAGAAGGGCCTGATTTTACGTATTTTGCTTATGGTGGCCAACAAACTCCACTTTACATGGCAGCCGCCAAAGGATCTGTGGAAATGGTGGCTGAAATATTAGAAACTGCCCATCAGCAGACCATCGAGGCCCCGATGGATTGACAACCTTGCATGCAGCAGTCATTTGCAATGCCGAAGGTAATTAAGCTGTTCATATGTGCAGTTTAATAGCTTTTCCAGACTTAATTAAGTCTAGGATCCCGGACCCGATCATTACGTATGATCATGTAAGAGATCCTGCACTTTAATATAAGGAGGCCAATCAAATAAAATTACTTAAAAATCACTCAATAATCACTCAATCATATCGCTCACCCTTGTGATATAGATATGATCAAGATAAAAATATTACCAATTCTAACTATTTAAATGCATCCAGCTAGTGATCAACTATGCATCCTCTGTGACAATATGCTTAAAAATCTAGTTGTTTTACAATTTGAGGTTACCGTGTATATATATTTTTTTAATTTTATTAATTAAATATCTATGCACATTATATAAAACCTGAATTCCAAAATTTTAAGTCTTGATAAGACACTAACGAGTGTAGCTAAGGCCTTGATCTCAAATATATATATATTCTTTTTTCAGATGTGATAAAACTATATATTACTTGAGAAAAAGAAGATTTTGACCAGAGAAAGGGACCTGCACGGTTGGACCTCACTCCATCACGCTGCATATTTAGGTCACTCTAACATCACATCAATGATGTTAAAATCTGAAGATGACAAAATTGTTGTGTTATATAAAGAAGATGATCGCGGGATGACAGCTCTTCATTTAGCAGCCAGCCAAGGCCATGAAAGGGTAGTGAGAAGAATTATTCGCCATTGTCCCCAATCTTATTCAATAGTTGATAACAGAGGATGGAATGCTCTTCACTTTGCTATGGTTAGTTTAAGGGGTGGAGTATTGAAAAGTCTTCTTGAAAATCCTTATGTCATATCTCTTATACATGGCAGGGATAAGAACGGAAACACCCCTCTTCATGTGCTTGCTGCTGCCTGTAGAGATTCATCCTATTTCATTGTCCCTGATTCTGATATGTATGAGTCTGTTAACAAGCAAAATACTAGTGTTGAACACATAGTACGTTATGGATATCCTGAGCTCGAGGTAATTCCCTCTTTACTCATCATCAATGTTATCATTTTATGAATTCAGATCCTTAATTTACTCATTTTTACCATTTGCTTGCTTTTAATCTGAACTGTACGTCCTGTCTTTTTTTTTTCCCCAGGTATTAATTAAATTAAAAAAATTAAACAAATAAATAGTTTGCATAGCCATCCAAATTAAATCATATATAGCCATCAAATTATATATGGATCTCACCATGCTTGAGCTTGCTTGAATCCTGAGTGAATAATGTTAATGGAATTAATGCTTAGGTATAATTAATTATCTTATCAGCAATCAATATGCAGATCAGTATAGAATACACTTTCTGTGCCGCCCATTGCTCTAAATCAATTGACCTTTATGCACATTTATACCTCGGCAAAATATTCTTTCAGTTTAGATTTCTTAACATATTCTAATAGAGGTAATGAAAAAGTTGTTGCTTAATAAAAAATGAAACAAGAGCTGGTGTAGAGATAATTTTATACCTTATTAATTTTTTTTTCGTGTAATTAATATTCAAATTATGTTAAACTACAGAAAGAAATCGAAGAATTGTCCAAAGATGTTGGGACAGAAGGACAATATTCAAGAGGTCTTCTATTCGTAAGACCAGGAGATCCTGATGATGTACTGAAAATGGAAGATAGAAGTGACTACCGTAAGGTTAGAGAGTCACATTTGGTAGTGGCTGCACTCATAGCAACAGTAGCCTTCGCAGCAGCTTTCACCATCCCTGGTGGTTATAAAAGCGATAACGGCACTGCAATCCTGAGGGGAAACACAGCTTTTCAAGCATTTATAATATCAGATACCGTAGCCATGGTCCTTTCTCTTTCTGCCGTCTTTATTCACTTCGTTTTGTCTTTCGAGGTAGGCGGGAAAGCCGAGATTGATTTGTTGGTTACGGCCTTTATTTCCACCATGACTTCCATGGGAGCAATGGTGATTGCATTCGTCACGGGCACATATGCAATGTTAGCACCTTCTTTAGGGCTTGCCATTATCACTTGCTTCATTGGCTTGACCTTTTTCCTCCTTGCTTTATGCGTCATGAGAAGGGCGTTTTATATTATTGAATGAATTATAATTTAATTATATCAGACATAGGGCCTCCTTTAAATTTTCTTGTTTAGTAACTTTTTTACTCCAGAAAACAAATTAATTTGTTCATATATGCAACGTAGGTTGAGCCTGATACAAAGATGGATTGATCTCACATCAATCTAATCTTCACTTTCCTGTTCCCAATAATATGTTATCCGTTTGTTTGTTTTATAATTTCACTGATCATGTTAGACAATCACCACTTCCACCTTATTTTGTCTTTTTTGAGATCAAGTCTCTTTAAAAATTTGTAGGATTCTTTTTTCCTTTGTTTTAGAGTACATTCTTTAGTCTTTACACGTATAGGCACGGCAAAGGACATTGTTCATTTAAGGGAAGAAACTGGACCATCGATTGAGTAATAATGACGCAAAATCATTGAAAAAGGAAAAAAAAAAAAGACGAATCGGTGTTTGTGTGATTCTTGATGTCTAATTTCTAGGTGTAATCAGATAAGTTGGCTTCAAGATTCTTCACCAACAATAAAGAACGGTAAAAAAAAAAGTGAAGAAGAAAAGTTATAGAAAACAGTAATTACAGTCTTAATCTTGCTTATAAGAAGTAACAATTCAATAATGTTT
Organism: Citrus trifoliata; assembly: GCA_018350135.1. NCBI lineage: Eukaryota > Viridiplantae > Streptophyta > Magnoliopsida > Sapindales > Rutaceae > Citrus > Citrus trifoliata. The sequence continues at coordinate 4,599,635 of CM031392.1, forward strand.
GGAAGCTGAGAAACTTAAGAGAAAATAAGAGAATTCTGAAACTTTGTTTTCTTGTTTTATTATCTCAATTCGTTAACCACAGAATCTGTACATTCTTCTATTTATATACAAGAGTAGTAATTAAACAAATTCTCTAACTAATTGCAAGTGTTAATCAGCTGATTATAACTAACCAAAACTGATTTAACAAGCATAAGAATACTATAACAAACTCTACTAATCTTCACGTGTGCAAGAGACTATATAACCTCCAGGTTCCAGCTGGCAGACCATGTCATCAAGCTTTACCATTAAGTTGCTAGTGTTGTAATCCTCTGCTTCACTGACTATCTTACTCACATGAGCTTCCTTTACATCCCCTCTCAAGTTCAAGGGTCTGCTGAACACATTGAGCTTGGAACGAAAATAACTAAACTTAGGAAATGACAGTGGTTTAGTAAGGACATCTGCAACCTGCTCTTTTGTGGGAATGTACCTCACTTCCAATTCCTTATTAAGAACCTTGTCTCTAATATAATGAATGTCTAGCTCTATGTGTTTTGATTTAGAATGGAAAATTGGATTTCTAGCTAGATCTCCAGCACTCTGGTTATCACACCATAGAACAGAAGTTGGTAATTTTGTAATGTTGAGCTCAAAGAATAATGACTGTAACCAAGAGAGTTCAAAGCTGGCTGCTGACAAGGCTCTGTATTCACTTTCAGTGCTGGATTTTGCTACAATGGACTTGCTTTTTCGAAGACCAGGAAACCAAATTATTGCCAAGGAAAATGCAATATGCTCCAATGGATTTCCTATTATCAATATCACATGCCCAATCAGTATCTGAATATCCTGTCAATCCTATAGTTTCCAAAGTTCCCTCCTGCTGAATATAGAGTCCATATGTGACAGTAGCTTGAAGGTACCTTAGCACCTTTTTGCAGGCTAACCAGTGTTGAAGTGTAGGAGCACTGAGGTACTGACTAAGCTTATGCACTGAATATGCAATATCTGGTCTGGTTAGGATTAAGTATTGCAGCCCTCCAACAATTCTTCTGTAAAGGGTTGGATTCTCAAATTCTACACCTAATGAGCCTTTTGTTGATCTTTCCAACTTGTAGCCTGTACTGAAGGGAGTGTCAGTTCCTTTACAGTCTTGCATTGAGGCTTTTGACAGCAGATCCTTGATATATTTGGTCTGAGAGAGATGCATGCCATGATCTGTATAGCAGACTTCTATACCAAGGAAATATGTTACTAGGCCCAAATCTTTTAATGCAAAAACTTTACTAAGCTTAGCAATAAAAGACTCCAGCAAATCTTAATCTGGTCCAGTAATCAAGATGTCATCCACATATATTAAGACAAGAATTATGCCTTTGACATCATGTCTGATAAACAAAGAAGTATCAGCCTTAGAATTAGTGAATTTCTAGCTTGTAAGACACCCCTTAAGCTTATTACACCAGGCCCTTGGAGCTTGTTTTAAGCCATAAAGAGCTTTGTTCAGTTTACAAATGTATCCTCCCTCTGAAACAAAACCTTCTGGCTGCTGCATGTACACATCCTTAGTGAGATCCCCATTCAGGAATGCATTATTGACATCAATCTGTCTAACATTCCAACCTTGCATGACTGCCAAGCTAAGAATAACTCTAACAGTAGAAGACTTCACCACAGGGCTAAAGGTTTTTGAGTAATCAATTCTAGCAGTTTGGTGAAACCCTTTTGCAACTAGCCGAGCTTTATACATAGAGACTGAACCATCAGTATTGTATTTAGTTCTAAAAATCCACTTGCAGCCTACTAACTTGTATTCTGGATTCATTGGTACTAAGCGCCAGGTTTTGTTTCTAATGAGAGCATCATATTCAACTTGCATTGCTGTCTTCCACTTAGTATCAGACAAAGCCTCACTAACACTGGAAGGTTCTAGGCTATTGTGATCTGTCAAGAATGCTTTTGGTTTGAATATGCCAGCTTTAGCTCTGGTAATCATAGGATGTGTGGATATAATAGAGTTTGGAAGTGATAGAGGTGATCTGGAAGGTAACAATGATGGATCTTGAGAATGTTGTAGTATAGTAGATAAGTTTGTAGTGTTTAGAGGTGCAGATGGTGGTGCAATGTTTATGATTGTAGCTGGTGATGTTGTGTGGATAATGGGAGAAGATATGGTATTATTTGGTGAAGGAAGTGATGTAGAATAAGTTGGTGATGTAGGAAGAGAAGGTAAGATGATGTTGTGAGTAGAACTCCTGGTATGAGAATCTGTATCTGCAGGAGCAACTGCTAAAGGAGTCTGATTGCTATTAGGAACTGAAATATGATAGACTTGTAAGGAATTTTATAGGAAGTCAGAAGACTTAGAAGGCATTGACTGTAAGAAGGTAGGATCAGTAGAGTATGGAAAAGAAGTTTCATAAAAAAGAACATGACTTGCTATGTAAACTTTTCCTGATGAATGAAGACATTTGTAGCCTTTATGTAAAGGGTTGTATCCTAAAAAGACACACTTAGAAGAATGAAAATGAAACTTGTGATGATTGTAATCTCTTAAAAAGGAAAACAAGCACAACCAAAGGTTTTGAGAAAAGGATAATCTGGTTTTTTGATGGAAAATATATTCATAAGGGGTTTTCAAAGAAAGGACAGGAGTTGGAAATCTATTTATAATGTGAGTAGCTGTATGAAATAAATCCCACCAAAATTTTATAGGTAATTTGGCTTGTGCAAGTAAGGTTAAACCGAACTCAGTGATATGTCTATGTTTTCTTTCCACAAGTCCATTTTGATTATGAGTATAGGGACATGAGTGTCTAAACTGTATCCCCTCTGTTTGAAGAAAATGAACAAATGACCTGTACTCACCACCCCAATCTGATTGAAGGCACTTTATAGATTTATCTAATTGTTTCTCTACTTGAGTTTTGAAAACTTTGAATACTTGAAATGCTTCAGCTTTGGTTTTTAAAGGAAAAATCCAGGTAAATCTTGTGTAATCATCAACAAAGCTGATATAATATTTGTATCCTTGTATAGAAAGTGTAGGAGCAGGCCCCCATAGATCTGTATGTAGGAGTTCAAGAGCATTTTTGGTTTTGGTTTCTGTTACTGGAAAGTGAAGTTTATACATTTTTCCCAACTTACAAGCATTACAAGAATCAAAACTTTTATTTCCATTAATGGTTTTGAAAGATGGACAAGAATTGATAACATGACTCAACACTCTAGCATTAGGATGACCTAATCTTTGCTGTAAAACCAAAGTACTCAACATACAATCTGAGTTTTGACTACATTGTGCTTCAGTATGTAACTGAGAGGCAATTTTATTCTGACATTTAGAATCAACAGCAAAAAACATTGAAATAGGCTGAGTTGAAACAGCTGACTGAACATGAGCAAGAAGACCTTGGTTTGACAGATAAGGAGAGGTTCTATTTAAGGAGACTAATAGCAATTTGTACAATCCTTTTTCAACTTTGCCCTGCAGCATGATCAAATTTCTCACCTTGTCCTTAACAAAACAGAAATCATTAGTAAATTCTATCACTACATCATTATCTCTGGTTAGTTTAGATATGCTTATCAAGTTTTTGGTTATTTTAGGCACAAGAAGAATGTTGTTTAGCTTAAGATCAGAGTGATTTATAGAACTTTGGATTCTTAAAACAGCAGAACCTGTATGTGTTATGAATAAACCAACCCCATTACCAATCACAAGTTTGGAAGTACCTGTGAAAGGTTCAGCCATACTCAGATTACTCATATCATTGGTGAGATGGTGTGTAGCACCACTGTCAAGATACCAATTAGTATCAGTTGGAGCAGCATCCATGTTGGCTAAGTAGGCACCCTTTGGTCCTCTATTTGGAGGTGATCTGTAAGAGCTTGAAGCAATAAATTCTTCCAGCTTCCAACAAATGTTTGCAGTATGCCCAGGTTTGAGACAGATTTAGCAGGTAGGTTTTGAAGAATTCCACTAAGGTTTAGAGTTCAGAGGTGTTTTTCCATTGTTAAAATTGTTACCTCCAGTAATATTATTCCAATTACCTCATCCACCTCCTCTTTGATTTCCTGACTGATAACCCTTAAATTGAGTGTTAAATCCAGCACCAGCAGAGTCAATACCAAAATTTCCTTTATAATAGCCACCATTTCCAAATCCAGGGTTATAAATATAACCACCAAAACCTCTTCCACCTGACATATTTCCCTTCTTAACACCTCTGTTTTGAGCATAATTTGCCTCAAAATTATTTTTCATATCGACACCAGCAAGCATTTGTGACTGTTGTTCAATCCTAACCTCTTGAGTTAAGAGCATAGCATAGGCGTCATTCATATTCATTTTACCAACTCCTACTTGACCAGTAATGTAATTAGCTACTGAATTGTAATCTGGTCCTAGGCCAGATAATACATGCAAAATCATATCATCACTGCTCAAAGCACTTCCTGCTGCAGCCATATTATCAGCTATGTTTTTCATCTTAATGAAATAGTCTGTGATTTTCATATCATCTTTCCTTGTTGAATTTATCATATATCTCAAATGTAAAAGTCTCGATTTAGATTGCGAGCCAAATTGTACCTTAATAGCTTTCCACACTTCAAGTGATGTTTCTAGGTTGAACACCATACTAATGATTCCTTCACTCATTGAAGAGAGCAACCAACCAAGCAACACCTGATCTTGAGATCTCCATGTTATGAATTCTGGATTCTCCACATATCTGAATTCATCATCAACTCTCTGAGCTATATGAGATGGAGGTGGAATGACTTCATCATCAATAAATTTTTCAAGCCTGTTTCCACGAATTGAGGCTAGAACTTGAGATCGCCATATGAGATAATTGGACTGATCGAGCTTGACAGGTGTGTTAAAAGTAAAGGAAACAGTTGTTGAATTTGTAGCGGAATTAGGAATTGAAAGTGATGAAGAAGAAGCAAAATTGACAGCGCCATTATCGTTTAACTCTGATACCAAGTAACAATTCAATAATGTTTGGAAGCTGAGAAACTTAAGAGAAAATAAGAGAATTCTGAAACTCTGTTTTCTTGTTTTATTATCTCAATTCGTTAACCACAGAATCTGTACATTCTTCTATTTATATACAAGAGTAGTAATTAAACAAATTCTCTAACTAATTGCAAGTGTTAATCAGCTGATTATAACTAACCAAAACTGATTTAACAAGCATAAGAATACTATAACAAACTCTACTAATCTTCACGTGTGCAAGAGCTTATATAACCTCAAGGCTTCAGCTGGCAGGCCATGTCATCAAGCTTTACCATTAAGCTGCTGGTGTTGTAATCCTCTGCTCCACTGACTATCTTACTGACATGAGCTTCCTTTACATAAGACAACTAATCAGTGGGGTTCAAACCACTCGACCTTTGGCCAAGTGGCCAGAACGTTTCTCACTTTTACTGGGTGTTTTTTATTAAAAAAATATATAATGAAAGTAAATTATAATAGAAATTAAGAAAAACTCTATATAATTATTTAAATATCAAACGCTTACACTTATGAGAAGATATTAATCCATAAATAGTATATAAATAAAACAGAAATAAATTATATATCATTTACTTGTCATATGGTCAAGGTGCAAGGTTTTTTTTTTTTTTAGGTTCATTCTTTTAAAAGATAGAAGAAGGTCAAGATACAACTTATTGTTTAACTGAGTAATATTCAGTTGTGTATTAATTTTTTTTTCAAAGATAAAGTCAAAAGAGACTCACTTTTGGTGGTTGCAGCAACTCATAGCAACAATAACCTATGTTGCGGCATTCACCTTACCCGGCGGTAACAAGGGTGCATGACGAAGACGGCCCAAACCAAAACAGGGGCACTGCAATTCTCACTAAAAATGCAGCTTTTCAATCATTTTTGGTATCAGATGCCACAGCCATGGCCGTCTCACTTTCTACTGCCTTTGTCCATTTCATTCTGTCAGTTAAGTTATTTCAAAAATACGTCTTTTTATTCGTTTTTGCTCTTTCCTTCACTTTGGTCGCGATGGCAGCAATGGTGGCAGCATTTGTTACAGGCACATACACCATGTTGGCACCTTCTTTAGGGCTTGCTATTGGCACTTACATCATTCGCTCGACCTTCTTCCTCTTGGTGATTTTCATGTTTTACTAGGTTCTATCAAGAGTGGGGGAATTTGAAGATTTGCTTTGGATACAATAAAAAGTTTTAATATTGTACTCCTCATCTTCCAATACTATGCTTTTATATTAAAGTTATCCATTGGTGTGCTATTTTTTTTGTGGTTGAAGAAGAGGGGGGGGGGGGGGGGGGTTCGTCGTGTATTTGGTTGAATAATATACTGAGAGCTTGAAAGAGGGAAACCAAAAGTGCGCAGTTCAGCTATTATTTTAAATATGAGAAACATATAGAGATGATGATCTCATCTATTTATTGTGCGCAATTAGTCGCTGCATAAGCATTCCAATGGGTAAAGCTTCTTGTTAACCTACTTAAGTAGTGATCAAAATATAATGCCCACAATCGTGTTGTGGCGATCAGTTTTGCCGATGTGATTAGATTGAAAATGATCAATTGAACAGAGTAAGTTAAACAAGTTTGATATTTCAAACAGTAATGAAGAGTTCTTTTGAATACTTTTCGACCATAAATTTTATAATTTCTAACATATTCTAAATTCAGAATGTCTACTAACTGCATAAAGAATAGATCTGCAGTCATATATAAGTTGAAAAGTCCATGTGTACTTAAAATTTTTAAATATATCATAACTAATACATCTAATTAATGTACGTTATGTATATATTTATTTTAAAAAATTATCATACAATTAATAATTATATTTAATTAAACTACGCATATGATATATATATATATATATATATATATAAATTGAATCTACTCTAAAATTTCTTTTGTGTACATGACAAATTGCTGGCTTATTTTTCAGCAAGGTTAGAGAATCAAGAGAGCACGTGACCGCTTCATCTTACCACAACTCTCATTGTTATGTGGTCTATTTATCCCAAATCCCTATAACATCTAAAACCACATGGCAGATACCATTTGCTCCCTCCCATAGGAATTTCCTTTTGCATACTAGCATTGACGAAGGAAATTAAATACTCGCAATTTAAGTCCCTGAAATAATTAACGTAATTCCGGCTGCTAACACTTGCCAAATATATATTTCAATATCTGCTAAACTAGGAACGAAACTAATATTTTCACAAGCCAAAACAGTTTCAAAAATTAATTAAACTTGAGAAGATCAACATGAAAAGGAAAAGAATAGTGATATTTGCTTAAATACCAGAATAAAAAAATAACGCATAATATCAAAGACAAAAAAAATTCACTGAAAGAAAAAAATTATTTCACTCATGCACAATAAAAAAAAAAAATATGTTGTCCTATTTTTTGAGTTTAGTGTTGTTATGTTATATAGTACTCTTTTATGTACAAACATCATATTATTCATAATATATGTGCTATGTATTTTTTGCTCTAGATCGTTTCATAGGAATGCCTGAGGTTCTAAAATTATATATAAACCAGGAAATTTGACATATATAAACTAAGGAATTTGACTTAATTAAGAGCTACTTTACTAATTTCTCTAAGAACTATAAGAAAATTTAAATACACAATCTAACAAAATCTTTATGATGTCCAAAAATTAAACATCAATTATAGATAGTGTTCAAATTTAAACAAATCTTTACCGTTGGTGTAAAAATTGCAACTGGAAAGCTAAATTCACACGTTTCTTACTTTAATCTATCTTTTCACAAACAACACAACTGAAAACTTCAATTCCTCTTCTGTGAATGACCACCGCCGGCCGCTTTTCCACCTGCCACTCCCTGCGTTCAACAATGGCTACGTAACTAATTAATACAGCACCGATAAGGCTAAATCTTCCTTGCACCAAATTTGAGTTTTAAAATAAAATCAAAATCGCTATGTAATCTTCTGGATTAATCAAATCAAAATACAGATAATCATACTTTTAATGAAAGCAACTTATCATTGTAAAATTTCAAAATAAAAATAAAAACCTATCATATTATGGAGGATCAGATACCAAAATAAATTTGTCAACTTATTGTGCTCGTTTGGGATCCTTTTATTTAGTTGAAAAGAAAAAGGAAAATGATAAAAGGGACAAAAGTATGACAAATTTATGATAAAAATATGTCCTTTGTTAATGTTTAAAATTTTCTCTAATAAGTTTACATTTTTCTTTTTTCTAAAAATTCGCAAAATTAATTAAATGATAAAAGTTTTTATTATTATATTGTCACGCTTTTATTTATTTAGCATTGCTTAAAAAAATTGATTGACGCTATCGGCCATAATATAAAATAATATTGGATAGCTAGACTTGGCCGTTGACGCGAAAGACAAAAAGAGAGAAAAATAATTGATAAAGAAAGAACATGCGCATAGAAAACAATAGTTGCGATCTTATATAAGACACTAGTGGGGTTCAGAAAAACCTTCTCCACCCATTTTTTCTTGGCTTCACATTTGTTTTCTCTTGCATTCAATTCTATGTTGAAAATTGATTAAAAAAAAGAGGAAAAAAAGAAATCTGGCTTCCACCAAATTTGTTGATGAAATTTGACGGCTAAGCCATCAATTTTGATCAAGATTGGTGGCTTGATTTTAGGCAAAATCTTGCCTATAAAAGGAAGTTCTCATTTGAGAGCTCCAAAATTCTAGAGAAGCAATTCTAAAATTTGAGAAGCAAGAATATGTAAGAGAAGCATTGAGAGCTTCTAATATGGTAGAGAAAAAATCTTAAGCATGTAGTTATATTGAAGGAGTATTTGGCTCTTCAATATGAGTATTACGGGTTTACTTTGTTAAGGAATATTTCTTGAAATTATGTATTTGGGGTTTGGGTGAGAAAAAATTATTTCTGAGAGTATGGTTATAATAATTTTTCATATAGTGAATATTTTTTCTCTGGTTGTCTCTTGACAACGACTATGATTTTTTTCTGAATTTAGAGTTTTCCATGTAAATTTTTTGTTGTGTAATTGTTATATTCTCCATTTAAATTTTTTATTAATTTGTTACTTGACAAATTACTTAAAGTAATCTTGAGAGGAAACTCAATTTCCTAACATTTTATAGTAATGGGTTACTAACACTGATCTTTCGTTAGAAAAATTTTTAAAAAAAAAACTGTATACATTATTTAATTGTCAACCGGTCAAACTTGTCATTAGCTGAGTTATATACAATGAACCGCCTATAAGATTAGGAGTCTTTAAAGATAGAATCAAAAGTGTGATAGTTACATTATGTGGCCAAGTGAATGGGGAAAAGTCCACCGTAGTGAAGTTCTGACGTGAAGAACCTGTGGTCTATGGATTGTCGTAGACTTATAGAGTTACGGTAGTGTTGTGGTGAAGCAAAGCCCGATAGTGAGAGGAAAAATACTTGAGCTACTTTTTTTTATTTCAGCTGACTATTTCTTCATCACTGCGCTCTAGTTTCATCTAAGTTCCCTTAACATTTAAATACTCTCAAGTCCCCAATCTAACAAGCCAATTAGCCTGTTACTTCCCCTGCTCCAAACGTATATACAGTACACAGTCTGTACTCAAACTCAAATATCATTGCCTTCACAAATTAAGATGGATCCTGATCTGTACAAGGCTGCAGCTAAGGGTGAAATTGATCCCTTCAAGAAAATTGCAAAAGACCATCTTGGAAGCATACTGACACACAACAAGAACACAGTCCTTCATGTCAACATTGCGTCCCAGACCCACAAACAAAATAGAGAAGGAGAAATTGGATTGATGAAGAATCACAACAGGAATCAAGTCCATCATGTCCATCATGTCACAAACTTATTCCAGATCCAAATACACAATAGAGAAGGAGAAAGCGTATCAACCAAGTTCGTGGAACAGATACTTGAAATGTGTCCATCATTGCTACTACAGGTCAATGCCAAAGGTGATGCTCCACTTCACGTTGCGGCCAAATGCGGCCATCGTTCTGTTGTGAAAGCTCTGATTGAATTCGCGAAAGGACTGCCTCAAGATCTAGAAAGCGGTGTGGAAAGCACAGCAAGGCAGATGCTAGGGATGACAAATGATGAAAAAAACACAGCATTGCACGAGGCAGTGCAACATGGTAGCTTGGATGTTGTGAAAATGTTAATCAAAGCAGACCCCGATGTTCCGTATTCTGCTAATTGTAGAGGCGAAACTCCACTTTACATGGCAGCTGCGAGAGGGATTCATTTTTATGAAATGGTAGCTGAAATATCAGAAAATTGTCCTTCAGCGGCGCATGAAGGCCCCAATGGGAAGACTGCCCTCCATGCAGCAGCTATCAGCTATGAACCAGGTACCGATTTTTGTATATTTCTACTTCAAATTTTAAGATGCCGACATGTACAGTAGCTATTAATTAATTCTAGCTATTTGAATGCAACATAGTGTGGCTAGGTTACGATCCCGTAGTAAGTAAATTGCTTGAAAAAAGGAAGAGTTTGATCAGCGAAAGAGACCAACACGGATGGACTCCACTCCATTACGCTGCGTATTCTGGTAATTTTGGTGGCACACATCTATTGTTAGAATCTGATAGATCTGCTGCGTTGATTGCTAACAAAGATCGGAAGATGACAGCGCTTCATTTAGCGGCTGGTCAAGGGAATGAATCGATAATGGATGCTATCATTGACCATTGTCCGGAATGTTGCGAACTGGTTGATGACAGAGGATGGAATGTTCTTCATTTTGCTATGGTTAGTTTTAGTGCTAGAAAATTAAAAGATCTGTTGGACAAGTATCCATTTGTCTGGAACCTTATAAATGAGAAGGACATCAAGGGAAACACTCCTCTCCACGTGCTCGCCGCTCTCTGTCCACAATCATACTACGTCGTCTCTTATGTTGTCCCTTGGAATACTGGTAGAGGTTATTATGAAGCTGTAAACAAGCAAAATATTAGTGTTCATCACATAGTACGTCATGGATTTCCTGACCTCGAGGTAATTAATAACCTTTTTACTCATCAGTTTTATATAGGGTTATATATATAAATGTGAGTAATGAATTTGGATTTTGATTTGTGCTAATTTTTTATACATCTTTTAATTTTCAAAACATATATATATAATAGTTATTTATTAGAATTTAGTTCTGAATAGTTTCTTATACTACGTATAACATTATTAGAACTTAGTTGCGTCTATTTTCTCGTACTATGTATTATGCATACTAAAGATTTATCTAATTTAGCAAATATATATGATTTCCAGCAAGAGATCGGAGAGTTGACCGAAGCTGATGGGAGTGGACAATATCCAGAAGGTGTCGTCAAAATGAAAAAAGACAAGATCGAAAAGTATTCATTTTGGAAATTTGTAGATGAAAATGTCATTGGAATGACAGAAGCATCAGAGTCACATTTGGTAGTGGCAGCACTCATAGCAACAGTAACCTTTGCCGCAGCATTCACCTTACCCGGTGGCTACAAGAGTGATAATGAAGACGGCCGAAACAGGGGCACTGCAATTCTCACTAAAAATGCAGCATTTCAAGCATTCGTCGTATCAGACTCCATAGCCATGGTCCTCTCACTTTCTGCTGTCTTTGTCCATTTCATTCTGTCACTTAAGTTATTTCGAAAGTTTATCTGTTTATTCGTTTTTGCTCTTTTGCTCACCTTGGTTGCCATGCTAGCAATGGTGGTAGCATTTATTACAGGCACATACGCGGTGTTGTCACCTTCTTTAGGGCTTGCCATTGTCACTTGTTTCATTGGCTTGACCTTCTTCCTCTTGGTGATTTTCATGTTTTACAAGGCTCGAAAAAATTTGGATAATGAAGATTAGATACATAGTTGCAGTAAGAGTACTACGCTTAGTTTATACATCCTGCTATTGTGATCGGGAATTGTAAGTTGTGACTTTGAAAATTATTACCGTATCGATCTTATGAGTTTGGTCTGTTATGTACTAGCTAGTTTCCTAATTGATATTTGGATATTTCCAACTGTGATTTGGATAACCATCAATTACAGAACTTCTAGCACATTCTAATTTGGAAATGTCTACTTACTGGATAAAGAATAGAGCTGTTAAATTGATAGTTTAAAAGTGATAACAATTTTTTTTTCAATTATATGAACTATGATAGTTTTATATCATTAATTTATTTATATTACATTAGTTTGTATATAAATAAAATAGTTGTGGCTCTATCAAATAAAAATTACAGTGGCAAAAATATGAACTATTGTATTTAATTAATGTTTCACAAAATTAAAAGTCAGTTAGGAAAATATTTTCAGTTTAATTGTTTAAAATTCAATTTGCCAGTAATCAAATTGTTTCGTCCCAATGATTGTCGCCTACGATTTCTCAGCTGGCGGAACCGTAACTGTTTGGGAACGGGCGGCTTTCTCTTTCTTTTTGTTGTTACACCCGTCTGGCTCGAAAAAAATCGTACTTGGATCTTTTGGCTTCTGTTTCAGTTTCGGACCCGAATTCCGGATTTCGGAGTCGGGAGGAGAGGGTGGGTAAAAATTCTCCCGGTGCCAAACAGAGGAGTTGAAGTGAAGACTGAAATTGATGACAAGTGAAGTTTGCTTGGGAAGCTCTTGGGCAAAGTGGAGTTGCTTGAAAAGCTGTTGGGTTCTAATGTATTCTAGTTTCGAGAAATGTCTACTAATCGCATCACTAATAGAGCTGCAGCGAGACATAAGTCGATAAAGTTCATGCATACATGCCAAATTGCTGGGGAATGTTGTAATGGCAATTCTCATTTCTCAGCAGGGTTAGAGGATCAAGGGAACAGAGGGCCGCCTCCGTGTAAAGGCCTAGGCTTGTTGTGATTTATCATCGTGGGATGACCCTTCACGCACAACTTCATACAAGTAAGATATATGTTCTCGACTTGCCCACACTTCATGAAGACCGCATGCTTCATTCAGCACCTTGTGTGCAATCCCCTCCAAGATCTCCCTCCCGAAAATTTTGAAGGTGATGCCAGTAGAGACAACAGGAAAGAGCACTTCCTCTGTACAATCCCCTGTTGTTTCTTTAAGCAACAGAGCACATAGACATAGGGAAACAAGTTGGTGGTCTTGGTGAGTGGCAGGTTGAGTGGGTCAATCCCAGAAGTCTTCTTGATTTCCGAGAAATTCAACATCAATATAGCTAGTGTTAAAAGTTAAAACAAATCTTACCATTGGCGTAAAATTCCAGCTTGAACGCTTAATTTACACATTTCCTAATCTAATCTCTCTTGATACAAACAACAAAACTCAAAACTTCAATTCCTCTTCTATGAATAAAACTAGATATGAAAGCATGATGATTTCTAAGTTTAAAACATTCAAAAATCAAATACCTCTTTTCTTTCCCTTTTCTTTTTAGTGGGTTTAAAAATTAGTACTATGGCAATGTGGGCTTATTAAGTTTTGTTATAAGTGCTGGCACAAATAAAGGATGTTGATAATTCAGCGAAAAAAAAAATTAAATAAATAAATAAAAAGACGGTTGGCTGATTTGATGGTATCGGTAAAAAAATAGCGCTGGATGGCCAGACTTGGCCGTTGACGCCAAATACGGGAAAAGGAGAAAAATGATCGAAGAAGAAAGAAGAGGCAAAATAATTCCAGATTTAGTCGAATTAGTTGGCGTCCAGATTCTTCACCAACCATGGAGAAAAGTCATAGAAAATAATTATAAGTCTATCAGTTGTGTCCAAACAGTAGAACAATACTACTACTCCACGCACTTTTTCTTGCCTTCATATTTGTTTGTCTTCTTTTAGACTTGACCATTTCGTGTTTAGGTTTTTCAATGTATATATATTTTTTATACTTATCATATTGTTTATATTTATACTAATGCACGTGTTTCTATTCATTTATTAAGATATGATTTAAAAATAATAAATACTAAGGTTACTATCGTTTGACTATTTTATAAATTATAAAGTATTAAATAACTACAAGAAATATTGTAATATGTTTTGTTATATTATATATTATTTTATTATTAAACTTTATAAAACCTTCTATTTTATTATATTTTTATTAACAAAGTTAGTCCTCTATTGTTACTAGTTGAAGCATGGCAGCTAGCGAAGCTAATTCTATGAGTTGGTAAAAATGAGTTCACATAGGAGACCAAGATAAAATTGTATAAGCTACTTAATCGTTGATTATTGAATAAATTTCGCCAAGAAGTTTTATTTGTGGAGAATAATTTGTGTGGGCTGTCCCACTACTTTATTGATGAAGCGGTCATAGCGAAAGCGAAAATTAATAGGGTAGGAAAATCAGATATTGTTCTAGTACTCGACTAAGTCAACACAATCAGATTAGGCTCTAATTGAAACATGATTAGATCTCGTTATAATTCAAAAGATTTAATGAGATTTTTAATAACGCATAAAGCAAGAATAGATGATACTCTAATTTAAACGACTCTACAAGAGAGATTTTGATAGACAATCCCAAAAAAAATTACAAAAGGAGAATTTTATTGAATAATTAAATCTGAGTTATGAAAACAATAAAAAGATAGAGTAAACTCACTTCCATAAATTAACTTTAAAATGGAAACTAAATCACAATTATAATAAAAATAAAAGATCAAAAACATATCATAATAGACTCCAATTAAAATAGAAAGTCCTAAACTAATAAAAGTTCTAGAATCCTAAAATACCTAAAATAACATCATATATCATTCTCTCCCTCTTAAAAGAAACTCATCCTCGAGTTTGAATACATTCTGGAGGATGATACTTGTAGTATAAGACCAAATCATCTTGTAATTCGAACTTATTGTCTTTCTCATCAATTTTTCTCAAAACTTTAAAGAAGTCATATTTCATCAATTTCCTCTGCTTGTACAATCTTCGTGGTGATGAAGACTTCCAAGAACAAACAATGATCAAATTAATCTTTCCTTTCCCTATTCGTCGCTCAATGTGTTCCCCAACAAGTTTAACATTTTCAATCAAATCTTCTTTAAGCACAATCTCCTTATCTTCAATGTAAATAGGTAGAACCATTTCGATCATTTCAGCTTCTTCAACTTGATTTTGTTGCACATCCTCGATCGTATTGTTAGGCTCAATGCACAAATCAAGGGTAGGTTGTTCTTCTTCATCAAAAATCCCAAAGAGATCAAAAATCTCATCATCTTCAACACTTATCTTGTCCTCCAATGAAACACCATTATCAGATTGAAACCTTAAATCAATAATAAATTGTACCTTTTTCTTCTGCAATAGTAGACACATTTTCGACATGTGGAGAAGTATAAACTTCTTTCATCTGTATATTTTTCACTTTAAGCTGCTAGCTTGCAATAGGATTAGGGATCTCAAATTGGTGTCGATGATGAAGTTTTCTTAATTACTTTAATGGTTGGCTTTTTTCTCTTCTGATTTGCAATACAATTAACAATTCAATTTGCTTCGCTACAAGAATTGCATGCTGCAAGGTGTCTATAGTGTATGCAGGCATCCTTTCTTGAATATGTAAATCAAACCCTTTCACAAATCTTCTAACTGTATTTTCTTCAAGCTCATAATAATAATTGCATTCATAAAGTTGTTCAAACTCATAGACACAAACAGAAACAGATCTCGTATCTTGTTGTACCAAATAATAATCAAGAGGGATAAACTCATGTCACAAAATACACTTCATACAGTTCTATGATCGAATTTTGCATTTGCCTAGATTAAGTCGAGAAATTTGCAACTTATCCCATCATTCCGAAACACTTGTGTTTAATGTACTAACAACAAATCGTACTTGAAAATTAGAGCTCAACTTTGTCCAACCAATCAAGAAATTTGTTTGGACGAGTGTATACAAATAATTCCGGCACATTATAAATAGGAGGGTAAAAATGGTAGTTTGCCATTTATTGCCAAGTTTGCACACAATGGCAAAACTATAAATAATGCTGAACTCTCGGGTTTGGTGTGGTCGGTGGCTGGTGGCCGTGAGTTGGTGCGGTGAAGGTGGGATCTGGTAGAGTTGGTGGTGAGGAACACGTTGGTGGCAGTGGATTGGCCGGATCAGCAGCAATTTGGTCGAAAAACTGAATTAAGGTGGCGGCAGCTTATGGTGGTTCGTGGTGGTTTTTTGGCCGGTGCTTGGTGGCAATTGGTGATGGATTTTAGATGCGTGGCTCGAGGGGAGTGTGGTGGCGCATTGCTCAACGGTGATAAAGTCTGACGGTGGAAAATTTGGAGGTGGAAAGCCAAGAGTTTTGAGGTTTTGTGTGTGGCGGTTCTGGTGGAGTTCAAGGACAGTGGTCGATCAGATTTTGTTGGGCGAAGGCTAGGGATCACAACGGTGGCGACAATTGACTGAAAGAAAAGGTGATTTCGCATCAGCGGATGGTGTAGGACTCGTGGATGTGGGTGATTTTCGCGGTGGTTGCAGCGGCGTTGAGAGCGTGCTGCGCTGGCCTTTGGTCGCCAGATTACAGTGAGTCCGATGGTGGCAGTGGTTGTTCGTGATGTGTCACATTATTGAATAAATAGTGATGGATTTGGTGGGGCTAGATTTGGATAATCAGGAAAGCTGTGTAATTGGCAAAAACGGCTCTGATACTAATTAATGGAGCGGTCGTAACAGAAGCATAAATTAATAGGATAGAAAAATCAGATATCATTGACTAAGACAACACGATTATATTACTCTCTAATTCAAGAATAATTAGATCTCATTTTAATTCAAACAACTCAATGAAATTTTTAATAACTCAAAAAGTAAGATTAGATGATGCTCTAATCCAAACAATTATATAAGAGAGATTCTTATAAACAATCTTAGAGGAAATTATAAAGGAAGAATTTTATTGAATAATTGCATCCAAGTTATGAAAACAATATTAAGATAAAATAAACTTACTTCTCTAAGTTAACTTAGAAATAAAAAATAAATCACAATTATAATAAAAATAAAGACGAGACACGAACCATAATAGACTCCAATTAAAATAAAAAGTTCTAAAATAATAAAAGTTCTAGAATCCTGAAAATAACGTCCTACAACATTTATCATGATAACTTTCTAAGGTGGTGAGATCAGTAAACTAGTGTTTTGTCACATGACAAAGTAATGGTTCTACTATGAAATCTATAAACTTTTTTAATATTAAATTCAATGGTTCCCAAGGTAGAATTAACTAATGCCTAATTTAGGATCGACTACTATGTCGCATGGCAGAGTCCTAATAGGACAATTCTACACAATTTTTTTTTATTTGTGATACTAAGGTGGTGTTTGTTTTTTAATTTAATGATTAAAGTTATTTAACTTAATTAATTAAATTAATTAGAGATATTTGTTTTTATAATTTAATGAGATTTTTTAAATAATTTTGACTTAAGAAAATAAGCCAATTTTTTTAGCTTTTTACTTAATGGAGAAATCTGAATTAAGTCAATTACTTGCTAATGTCAAAACTATCCTTGTTTTATAATTTCTTTTTCATGTCTATTACAAAACTCACCCATAGACATTTACCCCACATAAAAATATCCATGTTTTTTCTTTCTTATATTATATATGATAAAATTTGAAATTTATGGTATTTTATTTATTAAAATTTTAAAATAATTATGTATTCACTTGAATATAGTTTTGCTTATAAATATTAAAATATTGTGATATTTAATATATTATTTATTTAACAAGGCCACTGGCTTCTTCTGCACCATACTATTGTACGCATTCTGTACTCAAAAACTCAAATATCATGAACTCTGATCTGTACGAGGCTGCTGCAAAGGGGGAAATTGAACCGTTCAACCAATTGGCGATAGATGATCAACTTGCTCTAAGCAATGATGGACACAAAAAGAATACCGTCCTGCACGTCCACATAATTGCATCCTACACCCAGAATAAAGAAGGAGAAAGTGTCTCCACCGAGTTCGTGGAGCTGGTACTTGAAACGTGTCCATCATTGCTACTACAAGTTAATGCCAAAGGTGATGCTCCACTCCATGTTGCGGCCAGATACGGGCATGCTGCTGTTGTGGCAGCTCTGATTGAATTTGCGAGAAAACAGCCCGGTCAAGAGCTAGAAAGTGGCATGGAAAGTACATCAAGGCATATGCTAGGGATGAAAAATGACGAAGAAGACACAGCGTTGCACGAGGCAGTGCAAAGTGGTAGTCTTGATGTCGTGAAAATTTTATTGGGAGCAGACCCTGCTTTTCCGTATTCTGCTAACGGTAGCGGTGAAACTCCACTTTACTTGGCTGCCGCGAGGGGACATAAGAAGATATCAGCTGAAATATTAGAAAAATGTCCGTTGGCGGCCCATGAAGGCCCCAATGGAAAGACTGCCCTTCATGCAGCAGTCTGCAGTTACTCTTACCCTTACGGTATGGATGCGCATGCTTTCATATAATATTTAATATAATAATTGTTTTTTAAATTCTTCGGTTTTTTAATAAAATTTTTAAAGATTAAATAATTTATTCTAATAAAAATATAAATTTTAACCTTTTAATAACAGAGTTTGAAAACTTTTTAAAATATTTAAATATTTAAAATATTTTTTATTTGTTTGACAATTTATTTTATAATATAATTTTAAAAAAAGTACTCATTAAAATCATTTTATAATTCTAATAAAATTTTTATTGGCAATTAAAAAAAGTAAAAATTTTTGATAAAAATTTTACTAACAAAAACTATTCTTAAAAGGATTTTATTTTAAAAATTATATCAAACATAAGCTTAGTTGTTTATTTTTATTTTCTTTTTAGGTGTGATAAAACTATTACTTGACAGAAAGAAAAGTTTGACCAGAGAAAGAGACCAGCACGGATGGACTCCACTCCATTACGCTGCGTATTTTGGTCGCTTCGGCTTCTTCGGTTTCTTAATATTAGAAGCTGATAAATCTGCTGCGTTGATTCCTAATGAAGATCGGAAGATGACAGCTCTTCATTTAGCAGCCGGCCAAGGGAATGTTTGGATAGTACAACAAATTATTGAGCGTTGTCCAGAATGTTGTGAATTGGTTGATGGCAGAGGATGGAATGTTCTTCACTTTGCTATGGTTAGTTTTGATAAAAGTGACTTGAAAGATCTGGTCGACAAATATCCGGTAGTCAGAAATCTAATTTTTGAGAAGGATGTAAAAGGGAACACTCCTTTCCATGTGCTTGCTGCTGTCTGTCCGCATCCATACTATGCTGGCTACGGCATCATCCCTTACAAAATTGCTAAAGGTTATTATGAAACTGTCAACAATCAAAATATTAGTGTTGAACACATAAATCGTTATGGATGTCCTGAACTCGAGGTACTTAATTCATTTTTTTTTTCTCATCAATGTTATAGTTTTTATATGGATATGAGCATTTCTAGATCTTTTGTAAAGGGTGTTTTTATAACAATTATTTATTTAGGATTCAATTATATGCATTTCTTTTGCCATGTATAAATAAACATTATTGATTCTAACATCATATATGAAATTAAATTTTAATATCTTAATTAATAAATTGTATTGTCCAGCGCGTAGATGTCAAAGACAAGTCAATTTTTCCTTCCCTTTCCTTTTTTTTTTTTTTTTAAGCTTGTTTTCTTTTAGTTACATTCATAATTTGGCAAATATGATTGCAGAAAGAAATCGAAAAATTGACCAAAGCTGATGGGAGTGGAAACTATCCAGACTGTGTTGTCAAAATCAACAATCACAAAAAGCGTGTGATTTATTCGCATTGGAAAGATTTAGATGAAGATGTCATTGGAATGAAAGACGCATCAGAATATCATTTGGTAGTGGCAGCACTCATAGCAACAGTAACCTTTGCTGCGGCATTCACCTTGCCCGGTGGTTACAAGAGTGATACTGATGATGGCCCAAACAGGGGCACTGCAATTCTCAATAAAAACGTAGCTTTCCAAGCATTCGTTATATCAGACGCCATAGCCATGGTCCTCTCACTTTCTGCTGTTTTTGTCCATTTCATTCTGTCACTTAAGTTTTTTAAAAAATTCATCTTTTTATTCGTTTTTGCTCTTTCCTTCACCTTAGTTGCCATGGCGGCAATGATAGTAGCATTTGTTACGGGCACATATGCAATGCTGGCAACACCTTCTTTAGGGCTTGCCATTGTTACTTGTATCATTGGCTTGACCTTCTTCCTCTTGGTGATTTTCATGTTTTACCTGGTTTTTTCAAGAGCAGAGGAAAAGGAATTCGAAGATTAGCTTATGGTTGCAGCAGAAGTATTATTGTATACCTCTTTCTAATCATCCTACTATTATGATCTGGAGTTATAAGTTGTGATTGAAATTTATTACATTATCTTATTTGGTTTATTGTTTCAAGGTTGTATCAAATACTGAGAGCTTGAAAGAAATGATCTCATCTATTTATGATGTAGAATTATTTTTTGCATAAGCATTCCAAATTAATTCCAATGAGCAATCTTCTCTACTCATTTCAAGACTGGTAGAACGAGTACTAGTTGTTTCGATATTTGATATTTCACATTGCTAAGAGCATACTCTTTCATCAAAATCAATTACAGAACGATAAAACAAATTCTAGTTTTGCAATTTCTACAGTCGAAGTCGATAAAGTTATTTTGTACAACCAAATTCCAACTGCTAACACTTGCTAAATTTAAAAATCAACTAAAGTAGAACAACAAAATAATTACAAACCGGATAAGCAGATGCTAACAGTTTCTACTTTCAAGAGGTTAACAAGACCAACGGGAAATTGAAAGTAGCAGTCCAGCATTTCTAATTAGCATTTTAAAATTTTCCATCAGGACATGCTTTTCAAGAACTGAACAAACATAAGGTTAAAGGTTACTGCGCAAAAGCTTCATAAACAAACTGGTCCTAGAAAATCACCTTCTAAATGATTACTCACATTATCATCTTAATTATTATATTGTGAATTGTATAAGATATTCATGCGTATGGTATGCTACTTTATTTGTATCAAATTTTAGTAGAGCACGACACACTCCTTCTCCCTTTCTCTTTCTCTCTCTCTCTCTCACTATACACACACACACATACATAAATTAAATAAATTTTGTTCGGTTCTTTTAATAAGATTTTTAAAGATTAAATTAATTATTTTATTTTTACTAATAAAAATTTTAAATTTTAATATTTTAAGAATAGAAGTTGAATCTTTTAAAAAAAATTTACAATCTCTTTTATTTGTTTGACAATTAATTTCATTATTTCATAACATAATTTAAAAAAAAACTACTTATTAAATAATTTTTTATTTTTAATAAAATTTTCATTGGTAATCAAAGAATTACAATTTTTTGATAAAAATTCTACTAAAAAAAACTGTTCTTAAATAATTTTGTTTGAAAAATTAAACGAGCTGTTTAATTATTATTTTCTTTTCAGATGTGCCGAAACTATTACTTGACGTTGACGAAAAGAAGAGTTTGACCAGAGAAATAGACCGACACGGTTGGACTCCACTCCATTACGCTGTCGTATTTTGATTGTTGTTTCACCTCAGGGGATTTATTAGAAGCTGATAAATATCATGCGTTGATTCCTAATGAAGATCGGAAGATGACAGCTCTTCATTTAGCAGCTGGCCAAGGGAATGTTTTGGTGGTACATGAAATTATTGAGCGTTGTCCAGAATGTTGTGAATTGGTTGATGACAGAGGATGGAATGTTCTTCACTTTGCTGTGGTTAGTTTTAGTATTAGACAACTAAAATACCTGCTGAAGAGCTTTTTTCTTTTGGATATTCTACCA
This sequence comes from Citrus trifoliata, assembly GCA_018350135.1. NCBI lineage: Eukaryota > Viridiplantae > Streptophyta > Magnoliopsida > Sapindales > Rutaceae > Citrus > Citrus trifoliata. The sequence continues at coordinate 4,621,419 of CM031392.1, forward strand.
TCAAAATCAATTATAGAATTCGAAACAAATTCTAGTTTTGCAATGTCTACATACTTATGAATTGCATAAAGGATAGAGCTGCAGACCTGCAGTTAGACATAAGTTGACAAAGTTCGTACGAACGTACAACCAGATTCCAACTGCTAATTTACACACTTGCATCTAAATTTAAAAATCAGCTAATTACAAACCGGATAACCAGCTGCTAATAGTTTCCACTTTCAAGAGCTTGAGAAGGTCAACTGGAAATTGCAAGTATTCAAATGGTGATAAAAAAGAGATTCGCTTGATGATGAAGTAAAAGAACTAAAACCACCGCAACAAACTGTGGCGGCCACACTCGTAGCAACAATTACCTTAGCTGCGGGGTTCATATTACTCGGTGGTTACTGGGCTCAAGAAGGCCCAATTCCCAGCACTCCAATTCTCAGCTGTCTTTTATCCATTTCCTTACTTCAACTAAGACCCTTCGGCAAATGACGTTTCTTGTCAGTGTGGCTCATTGTTTCATCCCGGCTTCCATGTTAGCAATGACGGTTGCATTTGTTACAGAAACATCCCCAGTGTTGGCACCTTCTGTTGGGCTTTCCGTTGCTACTTGTGTCCTTGGCTTGAGCTTCATCCTCTTTGTGCTTTTCGCCATGTTCAAGTTTGCTTATGGATTGGCGCAAAAGTTGCTGGGCTTCATGATATAATTAGAAAAAAAAATCTCCATGTTAGAGAAATTAGCATGTTTCTGTCTCTGTTTCTAGTAGTTAATATGTAATTTCCATCTCTTCAATCTTTATTCTCAGTCTTATATTATATGTGTACACACTACTACAACTGAGATTGTACCTAATCCTCTTTTATGTTGAGCTATTATCGTCAAAAGAGGATTAAGTACAAATACAAGGTCAACATGAAATTGCAAGTAGCATATTCACATTCCAACATCAGTAATTAACTAAAATACTCTTTATATTGTCTTGGTTAAAACTCTGTAATATAAGGTTAATATAATCAATTTTATCAGGTGTTAATGTGTTAGGAGCTTATTTACAAATAGATCAAAAATATCTAAAAGATATACAGTGAGTTTAGTTTTAGTACTATGTTCTCATAAATTTTTCCTCCTCTGATTCCACCATTTTGGATTCTTGAACCTGGGCTGGCTCATGCTATCGAAATTGAATAAAGTTACTAATATAGACTCAATTGCAAGTCTCAAATCTTTTCTTTTTCTAATTTGTAAAACCAAAATTTTGTAAAAAAATAAAGCTTATATAAAATTATCATACGTTTTCATTGCATCTTGATACAAATTGTTTCTTAACAAAATGATTGAAAAAAAATATAAGAGACAACAATGAAATTTACAATTTTCAGATTAGGGAATGGAAAACTGTAATGCTGAGACAACAAAATAGCTTAAGTAAATTAATATGCAACAAAATAGAAGATAGTATCCATCATTTCTGTTTCTAATATGCTGAGAAACTAGCCCCCTAGGCTTATATAAAGGTCGCAACTACATATCCACAAGATTTTTTTTCTTAAAAAAAGTAATTTATATAAACCTCCTCTTGCTTATACTGCAAGCAAATGCAAGTCCATTCACTATACCTGCATAATAAACCTCCCCTTGCTCTAATCTTTACCCAAGGGATGTGTCTGAGGTCCATTAGATCCCCGTTTCTTTAGCAACAAAGCCGCTTACTACATTGCCTTAGGCCCCTTAACTAATGGTTATTTACTATTTAGACCATTTGATGGGTGGTTAAAACCTTCTTCCTTTATAGATAGAATGAATAACTTTGAATTTTATTAGAAACCTCTTTTTTTTTTGGTAAATATATTTTTGCATGTAAGGGTAAAGTAGCTCCGATAATGACTTAATGTAATGAGAGTAAACTGTAATATAAAATTTTAAAAAAAGGTTTATATTATTTAATTATCAAATGGCTATGCTTTGGATTTTTTTTTTTGGGGGGACAAAAAAATTCTTATTTAATAGAACAAAATTTTAAAAATGACAAGCTAAGTGTCGCAAAAAATCTTCCATCATTACAAAACAACCATGGGAACGAACTATAAAGTTAGCTAAAGCAACGTCATCACAATTAGCTTAGGAGAAAATTTTGATCTCTAGAGAGTATATTAATTATCAAATAAATAGAAAAACAGTTAAAAATATAAATAAATAAAATAAAGATAAAATCTCTAAATAGGTTATACTTTGTCATATGTAGAGCAGGAACCTTATTATGAATCATAAATAAAAATATATATTAGTTATATTATAAAATTTATTTATTTAAAATCAATTCTTACAACGTTCTAAAATGTCAAATTATTAAATAAAATTCTATTATACTATTGCTAATCTATGAAATTTTAATTCAATGATATTATTTTCGCTTATTGTTTCTTTACTCAAATTACATCTTTTTTACCACTCTTTTTTTAGATTAAACTAATTTTCCTATTTTCTATTTTTTAAAGTTTTTCGACACAATTTTATTTCAAATTTGATAAAAAAATTAAAAAAAAATAGATGAACAAAAGAATAAATTAAAAAGAAATAAGAACAATTAGATAACACAACTATTTAAGAGAAAAATAAAAAGATAAAATCTAAAATTTGTGTGAAATCATAAACTAACTTTATCTTTAATTGTTTGACAATTTAAGCAATGAGTAGTACTAGGGGTGTTCAGAATCCAATTCAATCCATTAAATCCATATGGTCCGCAAAAATTCGATCCATAAAAATCCGATATTTGGATTGGTGGATTGGATTAGATTTAAAAATTTGAAAATCCACAGTCATTATATTGGATATGAATTTTGTGATTCGCAAAAATCTGTGAATCTGCAAAAAAAAAAATTAATAAAACTTGTAAATATGAAATTATATTTACTAATAAATAAATAAGTTAAAATATACATTAACACCATATTAAGTCTTATCCGATAATAATATAAAATAAAAATAATTAAATAAAAAATAGCTTCCCAAGCAATTAATTTTTGTGTATTGATTTAAACAAATGAGATTTTTTTTCTTTTTAGTGTGTTATATTTTGAAATTTTGAATGTATTTTCTAACTTTATTTAAAAAATTTATTTATTTAATTTTAAATTTAATCGGTAGGGAAATTATTTTTATATTATTATTTTTTAATTTAAAGTTTGAAGCATTCAATCAAAATCTCTTTTCTCTCCCCTTTCCTTGTAGCGGGTTTAAAAATTAGTATTATCGCAATGTGGGTTCATTCAGTTATAGGATCAACTAATGAGATACAACCTAAATAGAAAATAGGCCTTTTCAAAAAAAAAAAAAAAAGGAAATAGGCAACGCTCTTAGTTATTACGTACAGAAGGTAACAAAATTCTCCTCTGCCACTTCCTCCTGCCTTCGACAGTGGCTTCTCAACGATCTTTTGTTATAGGCGTTGGAACAAATAAAGGACGTTGATAATTTAGGGAAAAAAATTAAATAAATAAATAAAAAGGACGGTTGATTAATGCTGCCGGTAATAAATTAGTGTTGGATGGGTAGACTTGCGCCTTGACGCAAAATACTGGAAAGAACAAGCGAACCTGCAATTCTTGATATCTATGATGGAGGTGTTGTGATTTTTCTGGTACCGTGGCTGCTGTAAAAGAAAAATACAATTATAAAATAAAATTTATTAACATATAATAAATATAATTTTAATAAAATTAAAAATATATACTAAATTTTTATTATATAAATATAAAATTAATTTAATTTTTAAATTATAATAATTAATATTTATTAAATATTTTAATATTTTAATATTATAATTTTTATATTACAATTATTCGATCTCAATTTTAAACATTACCTTAATTGAATTAGTTGGCATCGAGATTCTTCTCGAACTAAAGAGGAACGTCATAAAAAATAATTGCGAGAATATCAATGGGGTTCAATTGTTCAAACAAGTCCACGCACTTTTTCTCATTTGTTTGTCTTTTTTATAGGTGACAATTTCGTATTTAGTTTGTCAACATTTATATATATATACACTTATCATATAGTTTATATTTATATTAATGCACGTGTTACTATTCATTAATTAAAATATGCTTTAAAAAATAATAAACACCAAAGTTATTATCTTTGATGAATTCATAAATTATTTAATAAGTACCATAATTTATTATTATATTTTTATAAAAAGTTCCATTTTACTACATTTCACTTAATATTGTTGGTCCTTTGTGACGGCTAATGAAGCCAATCCTAACAGAAAGTCGTTCAACGTCGATGTCATACCGACATTGAAGGGGTAAAAATGAGTTCACATATAAAACCAAGATCAAATCCTGTAAGCTATTATCGTTAATTATTGAATAAATCAAACATGTTAATCCAATTTGGTGGTGTACACGTGCGAACATAGAGAAGGTTGAAAATGTTAAGATGTGAGCTAATTTTAAATTATAACTCCGAATTTCAAACGTTGATAATATTCACAAGGAAACATTTTAAAATATATTAGAGGTAATACAATAAACTAATATATATATGTGTATTTGAATTTAATATAATCTTACTTGAATGATGATAGTTCGAAATAAATACACACATGTCATAATATGATTTACTTATTGTATGATTGATACCGTATCTCCAATATATTTTAAAATTTCTCAACAACAGAAGGTTTTGTTGAATTTTAAAATATTAAGAGGTTTTCGCTATATTTTAATAAATAAGGAGGTTTTACTCATTTCCCTTAAATTAATTTTGTAAACCAAGGTTCTTAGATCCATATTACTTTGGCAACAAACCCGCTTACCACATTGCCCTTAGCTAATAGCTATTTACTGTTTAGAGCATTTGCCTGATGGTTAATAATCTTCTTTCTTGATAAATATAATGACTTTGAATTTTATTAGAAACCTCATATATTTTCTTAATATATTTATGTAAGTGTGAAGTGCACCTGTATCGGGTGCTCCGATAGTAATTTAAATGAGAGTAAATTGTAATTTAAATTATGGAAAAAAATATTTGTATTATTTAATTATCAAATGTTTAGGCTTAGGAGAAGGTGTTCTTTTTTCTTTTTAAATACAAGAATTATCAATAAATAAGTAAATAACATCTAAAAAATAACAAGTTAAGTGTTGTGAAAAATCTTCCATCCTTAAAAAAAAAAGGAGAATGAATTGGAAATTTAGCTAAAACATATACAGATTTATTATAATTAGTTTAGGAGAAAATCTTACAAGTAGATCCTACTTTAGAATTCATAAATTTTAATATTTAAAAAATAAATATTATGCTAAACGACATCATGTTGGTCCTACATTCAGCTGAAGCGATAGGGCGGCCGATAGAAATTTCTCCCGTAAGTAACGACATAATATCTTAGATTCGAAATCTTTAAAGACAAAATTAGAAAGTGGTGTAATTATAATGTTTGGTAGAAATTTGGCAAAGTATAATGGGATAAGTTCATTGAAGCCAGGTGATCTCGTGAACAACGTGTGATCTATTAATATGTATTGTCGTGGAAAATGAGAAGTGTCTAGTTGTAAAGTGAAGTCTCCGACAGTGAAAGTCTGAAGTAAGGTAGTCTTTCCTTTTTTTGATTGGATTAAAAATTTTAATAATAAGATTTGGGAGTGTGGAGTGGGAGTGAGAGTAGATTGTTTACTTACACTGTAATATAAGTATGGAATAGAAATCATAATACAATTTATGTGTTTACTTTGTTTTGGATTGGGAGTAAATAGTTTCAAATTATAATTTTATCTTTATTTAAAGAATTATAATTTTTAATTACAAAACTAATAAAAAATATATTTAATGAATAATATTTATTTTATTATGTTTGTAAATTTATTATAATTATTAATATTCTTAATTATGAACAATAAATTATTAATTTTAATATAAAATGAAACCTTATTTTATTTTATTTAATATAATTATATTAAATTTATTATTATATAAAATAATAATATAATATTATTTAGTACAAAATTAATATTTTATTAGAATAAACTATTTATTATATTAATATTAAATAAATATAGTATTATTATTTTTAAAATAAATATAATAATATTATATTTATTAATTCTCTATTAATATAATAATATTATTTTAAAATAATTTTAACTTAGAATCAATACAAATTATTATTTAGTTAAATATAATATTATTATTCAAATAAATATAATAATATTATTAAAATAAATATAATATTATTTATTTTATTAATTATAAAATATTAAATTAAATTAAAAATAAAAGGGTAAAAAAGTAAGAGGTGATGGGAGTGGATTTCCACTCCCACCTCCCAATGGGAGTCCCACTAATCCACTCCCACCTCCTAATGGGAGTCCCACTCTCACTCCCCACTCTAAAAATGGATGGGGTACACGGAGTGAGATTACTAATCTCTTCTCATTTTGAGAAAGTAAACGCTGGAGTGGAAGCAATCACACTCCTCACTCCCACTCCAACAAGTAAACACAATATAAAGACCATTGACGATATCAGCAATAAAATAATCCTGGATGGCTAGACTTGGGCATTGACGCCGATTACAACGAAAAGAGAGACAAGATTGAAAACGAAGGAAAAATATCTTTAAATAATTTTAAATCTCCATCTCAATGATAACAAGTTTAAGTGATGTTAAAAATCTCCCTTTATTACAAAACAATTACGAAGATGAAGTACAACCTTAGATAAATAAAGTATCTATAATATTATTATAAATGGCTTAAGAGAAGATCTTATACCTTAAAGAGCATTATAATTATTAAATAAAACAAATAAACAAACCAAAAAAATAAAAAATAAAAATGGAGATGGAAAATCTTTGAATACATGATTAATTAAGTAAGCGCTGTGTGTGGTAGTCCACCACAACTACACTGATATGATGAGATCGGCAAAACAACCGCATAAACAATGGTAACGTAATCTAATATTATTATTAGATTAGAATTCTTTGACAGTGATATAATTACATTACTCAATAATGGAATCAAAAGTAACGGAGTTTTTTCATTGTCAAAATGGAGATAAACAAAGAATCTCTATATATGTTATTTAAACAATTATTAGAGACATACAACGCACCATGTAATCCGTAATTATTGAACATCATCATTTCCTATTTAAATAATAAACTTTAAGTGGTATCATATAAAATTTATATTTCAACTTTATAAAAATATCACTACTTAATTTGTTTTTATGTAGAGTTAACAAAATAAATAATCGAGTCGTATTTTAAATTTAGATAAACTTAAATATGTCTCATTTAAAAATCGTATTAAAATATTAAAACCCAAATTCAATATGAAAAATAAACAGATTATCTAATAACCCACTTAATATTTATATGTTTAATAAAATTTATATTAAATATTTGCTTTCATATATATAGACACACACACCAAAAATATTATACATGTTCAATATTGAAGTTTTAATTATATATATGTAAATAATATTATATATCAATATGATAAAATATGCAAATCTACCGATATTTTTCACATTTACACTATTAAAATTTTATAAATGAAACATTGTGTATATATCTATCCTTTCAAAAAAAGAAAATTATGTTCAATATTTTAGTTTTAATGGAAAAAACTTAGAAATTAATTTAAAATAAAAAATATAATTGTATTATTGTTGGATAAATACGTTAAGAACTTTAATCTTAATCCGACAAAGAAAAAAGCATGTTGATTTAGATCTAATTCATTTAATAATCGTATCAAATTTAATAATTTATATACATTTATTTATGTCGCGTTAATAATCGAGTCGTGAATCAAATTTTGCAGCCATACTTTAATATAATTGTAAAAATACTATAGGTCAAACTTATCAGCTAGCTGAGTCCCGTATCAAATTTTGCAGCCTTCCTTTAATATAATTGTAAAAATACTCTAGGTCAAACTTATCAGCTAGCTGAGTAAAACAACTTACAATAATGAACTGACAAATAAAATTCTTTAAGGATAGACTCAAAAGAGAGAGTTATAGGGGGATCGGACATCAAAACAAATTTGTTAACCTATTGTGCCAGTTTGGATCTTTTTATTTAGCTGGAAAAGAAAAAGGAAAATAATAATGGAACAAAAGTATGATAAAATCATGACAAAAATGTTTTTTTATGAATTTTTAAAATTTTATTTCGTAATTTAACATTTTTTCTTTTTAAAAAATTGTCAAAATTAATTAAATTATAAAAGTTTTTATCATTATTTCGTCATACTTTTATTCATCTAGAATTGCTGAAGGTAAAAAATGATTGACGCTATCCATAATAAAATAATATTGAATGCCTAGACTTGGCTGTTGACGTCTTGGCGCCGAAGACAAAGAAGAAAATAATTGGTAACGATAGAACAAGCGAAAAGTTACAGAAAAATAATAATTACAGTTTTATACGAGACATTATTGACTAGCGGGGTTCAACTAAACCTTTCCCCACGCATTTTTTAAATAAAAATTTATAATATGTAATAAGTATAATTTTAAAAAAATATAATTAATTTAATTTTATACTACAACAATTAATTTTTATTAATTATTTTAATATTATAATTTTAAATTACAACTTATCGACCTTAATTTTAAATATAATCGTACTCCAATTAGTTGGCATCCATACTCTTCACCAACCTTATAGAAAAGTAAAAAAAATAATTGCGAACAGAGTACGAGGGGACCACGCACTTTTTCTTGCTTTCACATTTGCTTGTCTTTATGGACGTTGACCATTTCGTATTTTGGCCTTTAGTTTGTCATCACTTTTTTTTATATGTATACTTATCATACAGTTTATATCCATATTAATACGCGTATCACTATACCTTAATTAAAATATGCTTTAAAAAATAATAAACAATAAGGTTATTGTCATTTGACTAATTCATAAATTATTTAAGAAGTATGTTAATTTATTATTTTATTACTATATTAAAAGAAAAAGGTTAATTTAGTATTATTTTATTTCAACTTATGTTAAGAAGTATGATAACTTAGTATGTTAATTTATTATTATTTATGAGGGGCGAGTTTGATATTCTAAGGGTTTTAATGAAATAAAACAGAGTACGAGGGTTCAACGAACATTTACAGTAACTGGTTCAGAAAAGACAAAAGCTGCTGTAACGTACTACGGTGGCAGCATAGGCGGATCCAAGAAAAGAAAAGGGTACTTAGCTAATTTTTTAATTTCAGTTGGCCATATTAATTAGTGTATGCCCTCTAGTTTTATAGCCAACCAAACAAGGCCACCGGCTTCTTCTGCACCATACTATTGTACGCATTCTGTACTCAAAAACTCAAATATCATGAACTCTGATCTGTACGAGGCTGCTGCAAAGGGGAAAATTGAACCCTTCAACCAATTGGCGATAGATCGTCAACTTGGAATCATAGTGACTCACAAAAAGAATACCGTCCTGCACGTCAACATAATTGCATCCTACACCCAGAATAAAGAAGGAGAAAGTGTCTCCACCGAGTTCGTGGAACGGATACTTGAAATGTGTCCATCATTGCTACTACAAGTTAATGCCAAAGGTGATGCCCCACTCCATGCTGCGGCCAGATGCGGGCATGCTGCTGTTGTGGAAGCTCTTATTGAATTTGCGAAAAAACAGCCCCATCAAGAGCTAGAAAGTGGCGTGGAAAGTACAACAAGGTATATGCTAGGGATGAAAAATGACGAAGAAGACACAGCATTGCACGAGGCAGTGCAAACTGGTAGCCTTGATGTCGTGGAAATTTTATTGGGAGCAGACCCTGCTTTTCCGTATTCTGCGAACGGTAGCGGTGAAACTCCACTTTACTTGGCAGCCGCGAGGGGACATAAGAAGATATCAGCTGAAATATTACAAAAATGTCCGTTGGCGGCCCATGAAGGCCCCAATGGAAAGACCGCCCTTCATGCAGCAGTCTGCAGTGGCTCTCGCGGTATGGATGCGCATGGTTTCGTACAAAATTTAATACCATAATTGTTTTTTAAATTCTTCGGTTTTTTAATAAAATTTTTAAAGATTAAATAATTTATTCTAATGAAAATATAAATTTAAGCTTTTAATAACATAGTTTGAAAACTTTTTAAAATATTTAAATATCTAAAATATTTTTTATTTGTTTGACAATTTATTTTATAACACAATTTTAAAAAAATTATTCATTAAAATAATTTTATAATTTTAATCAAATTTTTATTGGCAATCAAAAAATTAAATTTTTTTCGATAAAAATTTTACTAACAGGAACTATTCTTAAATGGATTTTATTTTAAAAATAATATCAAACATAAGCTTAGTTGTTTAATTTTCTTTTCTTTTTAGGTGTGATAAAACTATTACTTGACAGAAAGAAAAGTTTGACCAGAGAAAGAGACCAACACGGTTGGACTCCACTCCATTACGCTGCGTATATTGGTAGCTTCTTGGACTCAATCCGTTTATTAAGAGCTGATAAATCTGCTGCGTTGATTGCTGACAAAGATCAGAAGATGACAGCTCTTCATTTAGCAGCCGGCCAAGGGAATGTTTTGGTGGTACATGACATTATTGACCTTTGTCCAGAATGTTGTGAATTGGTTGATGACAGAGGATGGAATGTTCTTCACTTTGCTATGGTTAGTTTTGATAAAAGTAACTTGAAACGTCTGCTGAACGAATATCCGGAGGTCAGAAATCTAATTTTTGAGAAGGATGAGAAGGGGAACACTCCCTTCCATGTGCTTGCTGCTGTCTGTCCACATCTGTACAATGCCGGCTATGGCATCGTCCCTTGGAAAATTGCTGAAGGTTATTATCAAGCTGTCAACAAGCAAAATATTAGTGTTGAACACATAAATCGTTATGGATTTCCTGAACTCGAGGTACTTAATTCCTTTTTTTTAACTCATAATGTTATAGTTTTTATATGTATATGAGCAATGAAATTAGATTTTGATTTATGCTAATTTTTTCTAGATCATTTGTAAAGGGTGTTTTTATAATAATTATTTATTTAGGATTCAATTATATGCATTTGTTATATGATACGTAAACAAAACATTATTGATTCCGATATCATATATGAAATTAATTTACAGCATATTAATTAATAAAATGTATAGTCCAGCGCGTTAATGTTGTTGCCACGTCAATTTTTCCTCCCTCTTCCCCCACTTTTTTTCTTTTTTAAACTTACTTTCTTCTTGTTACATTTATAATTTAGCAAATTTTATTGCAGAAAGAAATCAAAGAATTGGCCAAAGCTGATGGCAATGGACAATATCCAGCCGGTGTCATCAAAATGAACAAAGAAAAAGAAGAAAAGACTGTGATTTATTCGTATTGGAAAGATTTGGATGAAGATGTCATTGGAATGGAAAAAGCATCAGAATATCATTTGGTAGTAGCAGCACTCATAGCAACAGTAACCTTTGCCGCAGCATTCACCTTACCCGGTGGTTACAAGAGTGACACTGAAGACGGCCCAAACAGGGGCACTGCAATTCTCAGTAAAAACGCAGCTTTCCAAGCATTTGTTATATCAGACGCCATAGCCATGGTCCTCTCACTTTCTGCTGTCTTTGTCCATTTCATTCTGTCACTTAAGTTTTTTAAAAAATTCATCTTTCTCTTCATTTTTGCTCTTTCGTTCACCTTGGTTGCCATGGCGGCAATGATAGTAGCATTTGTTACGGGCACATATGCAATGCTGGCAACACCTTCTTTGTGGCTTGCCATTGTTACTTGTATCATTGGCTTGACCTTCTTCTTCTTGGTGATTTTCATGTACTACAAGGTTATATCAAAAGCGAAGGAAGAGGAAATGGAAGACGAAGATTAGCTTATGGTTCCAAGAAAAGTTATTGTATACCTCTCTCTAGTACTATAATTATGTTAGCATCATCCCACTGTTATGATCTGGAGTTATAAGTTGTGATTGAAATTTGTTACACTATCTTATTTGGTGTATTGCTTCAAGGTTGTAAAACGTACGAAGAGATTGAAAGAAACGATATCATCTATTTATGATGCAGAATAAGTTGTTGCATAAGCATTCCAAATTAATTTTAATCAGGAATCTTCACCGGCGGAATGAGTATTAGTTATTCGAATGGGTAAAGTTTCTTCTTAACCTAATTAAGTGGAGAAACAAATTTGATATTTCAAATTGTGAAGAGATTTTTTCTTTTGGATATTCTACCATCAAAATCAATTATAGAACTCGAAACAAATTCTAGTTTTGCAATGTCTACAGTCTACTTACGAATTGCATAAAGGATAGAGTTTATTGCAATGTCTACAGTTAGACATAAGTTGACAAAGTTCATATGTACAGCCAGATTCCAACTGCTAATTAACACTTGCATCTAAATTTAAAAATCAGCTAATGTAGGACAACAGTATAATTACAATCCGGATAACCAAATACCAACAGTTTTCACCTTCAAGAGCTTGAGAAGGTCAACTGGAAATTGAAAGTAGCATTCCAACATTTCTAATTAACATTTTAACAAATTCCGCGTGATAGGGGATGCTAAAAATATACAAATGGTGATAAAAAGGAGATTCTTTTGATATGTTGTCCAGGTGCAAAAATAAAAAATGTCGCTTGATGACGAAGTAAAAGATCTAAAACCGCAACAAACTGTGGCGTCCACACTCATAGCAACAGTTACCTTCGCTGCGGGGTTCATTTTACCCGGTGGTTACTGGGCTCAAGAAGGCCCAATCCCCAGCATTCCAATTCCAGAAAAAATGCAGCTTTTCAAGCATTTGTTATAGCTAATGCCATGGCCATCGTCCTCTCCCTTTCAGCTGTCTTTAACCATTTTCTTACCTCAACTAAGACCCTTCGGCAAATGACGTTTCTTGTCAATGTGGCTCATTGTTTCATCCCGGCTTCCATGTTAGCAATGGCGGTTGCATTTTTTACAGGCACATCCCCAATGTTGGCACCTTCTCTTCGGCTTTCCGTTGCTAATTGTGTCCTTGGCTTGAGCTTCATCCTCTTTGTGCTTTTCGCCATGTTCAAGTTTGCTTGTGGATTGGCGCAAAGGTTGTTGGGTTTCATGATATAATTAGAAAAAAACAAATCTCCATGTTGGAGAAATTAGCATATTTCTGTCTCTGTGTCTAGTAGTTAATAAGTAATTTCCATCTCTTCAATCTTTATTGTCAGTGTTATATTATGTGTATACATTACTACAACTGAGATTGTACCTAATCCTCTTTTGTGTTGAGCTATTATCATCAAAAGAGGATTAAGTACAAATACAAGGTCAACATAAAATTGAAAGTAGCATATTAGCATTCCAACATTAGTAATTAATTAAAATACTTTTTATATTGTATTGGTGAAAACTCTGTAATATAAGGGTAATATAATCAATTTTATCAAGTGTTAATGTATTAGGAGCTTATTTACAAATAGATAATAATTTTTAAAAGATATGCAGTGAGTCTAGTTTTAGTACTCTGTTTTCATAAACTTTTCCTTCTCTGATTCCACCTTTTTGGATTCTTGAACTTGGGCTGGCTTATGGTATCGAAACTGAATAAACTTACTAACATAGACTCAATTGCAAATTTCAAATCATTTCTTTTTCTAATTTGTATAACCAAAATTTTGTAAAAAATAAAGCTTATATAAAATAATCATACTTTTTCATTGCATCTTGATACAAATTGTTTCTTAACAGAATGATTGAGAAAATATATGAGACAATAATGAAATTTACAATTTTCAAATTGGGGAATTGCAAATTGCAATGCTGAGACAGCAAAATAGCTTGGGTAAATCAATATGCAACAAAACAGAAGATAATATCCATCATTTCTATTTCTAATATACTGAGAAACTAGCCTTCTAGACTTATATAATCGTAGCAGCTACATATTCATAAGATTTTTTTTTTAAAAAGTAATTTATATAAACCTCCTCTTGCTTATACTGCCAGAAAATGCAAGTCCATTCGCTATACCTGCATAATATGTACAAGCATTTACAAGTGAATATCACCAGTTCCAGTTCGACCAGATAATGAAACTGGTCCAAGTGATTCACCCTCTACTCTACCTAATACCAAATACTTCCTTTTTAGATTTCTCCCTTCGTCAATCCATTGCACTACGGTCACCAAGAACTGGACCACTAAGCCATTCCCTATCTTTGCTTGTTCATTTGAGAAGAATGGTTGTTCCCTAGAAGCATGGTGGTAAGTTGGCATCCGTCGAGGTGACATTAAAGCATACTTCACAGGACCACACCGCTATATGACCCCAAAGCTAAATGTTGCATACACAACTCCATGCATGATTTCTCCCTTGACAGGCAAGAAAGTGCGACACATAAATGTTATAGGGAAGAACACAACCCCTGACTCATTCACAGTTCCCCGCTCTCTGCCGATGCTCTTCAAGTTGGTTACTGAAAGAAAGTATCAGTGATCCTTGCAAGCCTTCTCATTTATCAAGCCCTTCAATAAGCGTGTTACAAATATCGCTGAGGAACCTACTGCCCGTTTCTGTCTAAATTTTTAGCAGGCATTGATACATCCTGAGCAATTCCACTTTGAAAAACATTTCTCCTCTACATCAAAACAACTAAAATTAGTAGGACTATTACAGATTAACTAACCAGAATTTTTCCAAATTCTATGCATATCATTAGCCATTGCAGTAAAATGCTGTTAAGAAATCTAATAGAAAAGATGAACAAGAATACAATGATGCTAATACCACTGTATGCAACCCCAACTGCTGTTAATTTTAAAGCTAATCAAGATTTTGAACTTAGTATTGTATCCATAATACAATCCACAAAAATCGAAGAACGAACCAATAAAAAGGTTGTATCAAAAAGAGATAAATCACTAAAGGATCATTTTCAGTTACATTGCGAATGGTATACATTTTGAACAGAATAATTTATTCTTATCAACACATCAGTGTTTCTGATCATTACACATCAGTAATCTATTTGGTTGTATACATACCTTCTCTTGCGTATTGACTCATGTTAAATATCTAAAGTAATTTATGCTAGCTAGCTCTTCAGTAACAGCAAAAACAGCCAAAAGTACCAGTACTCTCTGCAGCTAACATGAAAAAGAACTCAACATTACCAACAAAAAATTTCAAAATTTGGAGGAATGTAAACAAGTATCATAACCATTTCTAAAGACCCCATTTCACAATATTCGCTATAAAGGCCATAGTCCTAATACCCAATACCAAAAAACACAGAATATTCATGCAATGCGCAAGGAACTTAAATAACCTTCAGGGTTTAAAGAGAAATTAGAACCTGCAAATGACCACAGAACTAGAACTGAACTGAGATGAAGAGATCAAGTGATGGGTGGGTTTAAATAGAAAAAAAAAGAATATTCTAGCATCAGATGATGATGTAATGGGATCGTTATATTGTATATAGCGTACGCTGGATTCGAATTGTAATGATGAAAAGCTTGCCTGTGTTTGTTCTTCACTGAGCTTGAGTCGGACAAAATTGATATGTTCGAAACGCTCTGCTAACGCACTTTTATGCTATCTTGTACTTTCATGTTGTCATATCACTCAAGTCCTGCAAAGTTTTTAACATTTTAATGTCTTAACATTAATTCACTTGCAAAAATATATTAAGATCTAAAATCCCACATGGAAAGTTGATTTTTAAACTAATTGAGTTTTACCTGTAATTTCACAAATAGTTAGTATCAGAATATGATTTCACATGAACTAATGGGATTAGATTGATTAACATTAATATGCGGCTTTATGACTGTTGTTGTCTTGTTCAGAACTGAACTTTGGGCAGTTTAGGATTCTCTACTTGTGGTAATTTTCAAATTGTCAATGTTCTACAACATAAAACAAAAAAAATTGTTTTTTTATTAAAAAAAAAGAAAAGACCTCTGTTACATGAAAAAAGAATTTCCATTCTATAGAACGAATATTATACTTTTATATTTGCATAGAAGGACACTTTTACTTGGTGCTACTCCATGTAGTTCGTAAAATTCATACTTTAATTCATGTCAGTAAGTAATATAGGATTTTTACATGTAATATTTTTGTAAGTTTAGGAGTAAAACTTGGTCACAATAGGACTGGACAAGTCTTGTGTTAATATTTTACTCTTTTTTATTTTACTTTTAAAAGATTTTCCAATGCATATTAATATCTTCAAAATATTTTGATTTCTATTTTCTTTTCAGTTAAGAAGCAGATAATATTTATATATCTAATTTCCCTGTTTTTTATAATTTTATTTTTTTATTCATTTTTTATAATCCAAATACTATTACCTTAGATATTTTTCCCCGCCACAGATAACGTAGCCATGGCAAAATACAGTCTTGAGAAATATGTCAGCGTCTAAGGCCCCGTTTAGGATTACTTTTGGGAGGGTTATAAGTGATTTTAAAAATCTAAAAACTAATTTTGGTGTTTGATAAAAAAAATTAAAATCACTTTTGCCAAAATCAGCTCCTCCTACAGCTAATTTTGAAAAGCTGGAAAGGAGTAACTTTTAGATTCTGATTTTGATAATTAATTTTATCCTTTAATATAATTCCATAAATATCCCTACAATTATTACTTAAACCCGAAATTATCCTTATTTAAATTGAAAATAAAATCAATATTTTAATAATTTTTTATTGTAATTAATGCACACCTTTCGTTTACCTTATTTCTTCATATTTTGTGTTCTATAAAAAAAAAAAATTGTTTGATTCAACGAGATATTGTACGTGTATATTTTTATATGTATAAGTAAATTTCATCATACATTATGTACATTTTAATCATTTATTTTTTTACAGCAGTTTAACAATAAGATTTACCAAACACTCATAACTGCTTTCAAAATTCACAGTACTTTTGAAAATAAAATTTACCAAATACTTAACTGATTTTCTTCACAACTAATTATTTTTATAGCACAACTAACAGCAATTATTTTAAAAGCTACAGCATTACCAAACTTGCCCTAAGTGATTATGAGCTTCGGAAACCCAAAGCCTCAAATTCGTAGGCTCAAAACAGTGGCAATCGATGCCTGCTTTTTCACAAAATTTAGTTTATGCGCAGACGATCTTTAGCTAATTAATGATATGGCTCGAGTCCCTAGTCGCCAGTTCTGCCCAGCAACAGCCATTTTCGATTCGTTTCAATCATCCTTTTCAAAGTTCCACGGTACCCATTTTCATTTCTTCAGGTGCGGTTACACAATTCCTCTTAAAAATAATTTCTTTTATAAAAATTCCTCTTCAAACTCTGCCCAAGAAAAAAACCCGCCAAGAAAAATTTGTTCTTTATCCAGGAATAATTTGTTTTTCTCAACATGATAAAGATGAGAATGCTAACTTATGTTCTAGTAGCAGTTGGTTAGATAAATTGAACAAACCCAACAAGTATAACCGCCTGAAACCGCCTCAGGCACGCGTGAATTATAGAAAAAGTAATGGTAATGGTGTTGATGATGGTGGTAGTAGTAGTACCATTTGGTTACGTTGGTGACGGTGATGGTGAGGGCAAGGAAAAGAGAGAGTGATTGAAAAAGGGTCTAGAGGGGATATATTTTGTGTGGAAGAAGGATTGTTGCCGAATGCAGGACGGTGGTTTTCAAAAGAATCCCCGTCGGGGTTAGGAGAGGAGGTAGGGAGTGACGGAGAAGTGAAGTTTCCATGGGAGAAGCGGAAGGGAAGATTTATGTTACAAATTTTTTTTAAAATGTATATATTGATGCATTGACTGCATTTCTTTTTAACTTAATTTCAATTGATCGTATATTACGTTGCATTATGATCCAAATTGCTTCTTCAGAAAATTAGTGAGAAATTATGAAAGAAAAAATAATTTAATTTGCTTTCCAATTCTATTTTTTTTTCCCCAAAATCAAGGCAAATTATGTGAGGCTCAAAATATTATTTGTTTTGCCGTGAAATTTAGGAAAAATAAAAAAAAAAACCTTGACAGATACCGAACACCCCACGCCTGATTCACAGTGCGCAGGAAGAAGTTTGACCCTTGGCCGATGTCCTTCAAGTTGGTCACGGAAAGAAAGAAAATTTTGTAGAAGGGAGTGCTAAAATCTGATTATGAATTGTTTATATGTCATTTTTACCCTCTTTAATTTTTCCTAATCCCAAAATAACTCTGCGTCAATATTTAAATTTAATTACCTTATTAACTATGAAATATTTATTTGAATTTTATTCAATATAAAAAAAATCAAACTGAAAACCAGAGGCTACCGCCGCCGGCGGGGAGCCGCCATTGTTGACATTGGCATTCAAGCTTGTGAAACATTGTTAGCATAAAAAAAAAAGCAAAAAATCGGAATCCAACGATCTATGCAACGGAGTGAATATTTCCATCCACAGCGGTTCGGTTTCACGGCGGAGATGCTGCAACCTTCGTCATGAATTGCGTGTGTAGTAGGATTGTCCATTTTCTGACAAAATCTTACGCTATATTTGAGCACATCTTGGTCTTAGGGTTCGGTTGGTATAAGCGGTATTGATAACGGACCATTTCCGGCAGTATCTGAAAATTTGACCGCTGCGTGCGGTGAATTTGTTCACTATTTTCCGACGGTCATGATAGTAAGGGTGTTATTGGAGAACTCGGATTTCAATGATGATGGCGGTGCGTTCTAAGGGCGACATCCTTCCTCATCGCGGGTGCTTGGCCGATGAGCTATTTTAAATTTTTCCGGTGATCTATTTTCAATTTCTTAGTAAATATTTTTTTATATTTTAAAGTGGATATAAACACAAGTTCGTTATTTTTTGAAACATGAATGGAAAGTTAAAAAAAAAAAATCGTATTTAAAGTAATGATTTAAAGAAAATATAAATAGAAAGTTGAAAAACATAAAAATATTTCTTAATTGAATAATTCGCTTCGAAATAAACTTTAATTTTTTGAATTAAAATTTTAATTGTTTTTAATATAACCAAATAACATCACTAGTTCACCTTCGTCATTTCAATTTACATATTTCTTTTTATGATTAATTTACCAAACATGCATCTCAAATTATATTATAAATTATTATGGTATAATTTTAATTTACAAACATTTATTAAATTGTTCATAAAACTGATTATTTCAAAATCTATCCTAAAATAGATTATTTGAGAAGCTAATGCAATTGTACATAATATAGCTTCGTCTACTCTCGAGTCATTTTGGTTCTTTGCCCGCCTGACAAAAAGTGAAAGAAAAATGTCGATTGTCAAATGTGATGGGGCAAGAAGCATATCGATCGATCAGGCCGCAGGCCGCAAGCCGCAGTATTCAAAGATAGCCAGGTCCAAGATTACTAGTAAGCATCAAACAATTACTTCAATAAATCATCACATTTGCAAACATAAATCTTTCATTTTATTATACTTTCATTAACTATCCTTTATTGTTACTAGTTGTAGTACGGCAACTCGAAGTTAGTCTTAATACAGATCAGTTCAATGTTAATAACTGACATTAAAGCAGTGAAAATGAGTTGCATACAAAAACAAGATACAAAAATATGCTTAAAAAATATCTTTGACGAATTCATAAATTATTTGAAAAGTATCATAATTTGTTATTATTGTTGAGGTAATACCTCGAGGAGACCAGGCGTGAAGAGCAGATGCTGGTTGACAGAGTTCGGCAAACAGGAGAGTCCTGTAAGAGCCAGGTAGCAGGGGAACAAGAGCAGAAATACTCTGCTCGTCCTCGAATACGACATTTATGGGGTGAAACTCCTGGTAGGGGCACGAGGCCATTCCTGCTAGAGGTGAAAGGCGAGGCGACCAGGTCGGCGACAGTTGACAAGACGTGTATTCCAATCCGAGAATCAAGGCACGAAGTCCGTTCCCGTTCGCCCACAACGGCGATAATGGGGCACCCACATCCGAGAGTACAGAGAATAATGGGCGTGGACTTCGGAAGACGGCGGTTGAGAGGAAGCATATAAAAAGGTAGCCAACGAAGGTAAAAGGGTTAGCATTTTTAAGATTATAAGAGATAAGGAAAATTCTAAAAACAGAAGCTAAAAAGAAAGCCATAAGATCTGTGGCAGACATTCCCCGAACCTTGAAATCTGACTTGAGCGTCAGAGGGTTTACGCTGGGAAAACAACCGGCGTACTCTGACTTGTGTCTGTGAACGCAGGAATACTCGGAGAAGGAAGCGTGCGAGGAGATATCCTGGTCGAGGTGAGGTTGATCGAGCAGATATTCTGGTCGTCGGGAGAGCGTAACCAGAATCGTGCATCAACATTTTGGCGCCGTCTGTGGGGAATTGAACAAAAAGCTGTTGTCGCTATCAAGAAAAGGAGTGAGGCAAGCGAAAAGCAATGGAGACAGGAGGAAGTAGTGCACAAGGGGGTGATATGAGGCTCAATGATTCCGTGACGTTGAGGGAGATAGCCAGTGAAGCGAGGGTAAAAGCCATGTTCGATCGGATGGAACGGATGGAAAAACAGATGGAGACCCTAACAACCATCCTGCATGAGTTGCGGAGTGAACGAAGGGCAACCCAGCAGGAAAGGGTGAAAGGTGGTGGATTGGCACCAGGCCCTGATGTTACGAGGAGAAGTCAAACCACTTGGAGATTTGGTGGTGAGAGAGGTAACATACCTCTACGGGGAGAATGCCAGAGAGAGGAAGAGCAATCCCCGGCAAGACAGATTGTTGACGAAGACGACGAGGAGGTGAATGCAGAGGAAACAGAATTGAGGCAACACTTGCATAATGTAGTGCAAGAGCGGGATCAAGTTGCAGCACGTGACCCTGGTCGTGCAGTGCAGCTGGAGGAGGAAGTGCGCAGACTAGCGCAGGTAATCGACGACATGCAGGGAAGGAGCAGGGCTCCCGGTTGGAGGATAATGCTGGACGGGGAATCACCGCTCGCAGTAGAGATCATGAGAGCAGTAATTCTGAGGGATTTCCGCCTCCCGGACCTTAGATATTCGGGGCGAACTGATCCACTGGTGCACATAGAGCGCTTCAACGACATAACTGGGGTACAAGGATTATCACAATCCCAAAGGTTCAGGGTGTTCCCACTGTCCCTTGAGGGACGTGCACGAGAGTGGTACAGGAAACTTCCTCGGGGAAGCATAAAAACGTTCGAGCAGATGTGCCAGGAATTCGCAGAGCAGTTTCGAGGGGCAATGGCACCAGAAGATGACATGATGGAGTTAAAAAGTATGAAGCAGGGGGAACAAGAAACACTTCGGAAATTCATCAAGAGGTTTCACCGTGCTGTCCTCGATCTGGGAGCCTTCAACCATCCTCAGGCATTAAGGGGACTAAAGGAAGGGGTGAAGATAGGAAGGATGTGGTACAACTTGAGAAGCCCAGCTATACAGACGTACGCGGCCGCGTACGAGCAGGCCAAAAGGGACATAGAGATCGAGGAAGAAAAGGCTGCTCGGATTAAAACAGACCAGCTGGAAGGGTTGGGAAAGAAAGAGAAGAGGGCGGTACCGGGAAGTGGGCCAATCAGGAGGAGGGACCACCAGGCCTCGGGTAGTGGTGCAGGAGGACGGGTAACCACTTATCAACCTAATCAGAGGCCACCACAGTATCAGCGCAGTAGGGCGCAGCCTCCTCGTTCCCCAGCTAGGGAGCCTTGGCGAAGGCATGATCCGACATATGGTGGTCATCAACACTCCTATGGTAGTAGAGGGAGCAGACCAGAAGTACTGCCACCACCTCCAACTCAGAACGGAGCAAATAGGGAACGAGCAGTGCACTTGATCGACCAGAATCAGGACTATGGGCGGTACACGTCCTTGAAGATGTCCCTGGACGAGGTGTACGAGGCCATAAAAGATCGGGGGTTGCTATACCTTCCTGCTCCAATAACAAAGCTACCCAGCAGGAGAGATAGGGGACGCTATTGTAAGTTCCATGACACTCATGGCCACACTACAGCAGATTGTAGAGATCTTAAGACCCAGGTGGAGGATTTGGTAAGAAATTGGTACCTGGATGATTTTGTAAATGGGACTTTCCCAATGGTAGCCTCAACAAGTGAAGGGGAGCAGAGCGACAGAAACTTGAGGCGCGAGCAACCTGCAGTCAGGGTCATAGCCGGAGGCCCAACATTGGCCGGAGATTCCAACAGGTCGAGGAAGAATTATGCTAGATACGCCATGACCAGCAAAGAGGTGTTCTTCAACACCCCAGCAGCCAAACGAGCAAGGGTCAGGCAAGTGCCAATCATGTGGACGGATGAAGATGAGGAAGGAATTCTATATCCGCATGAGGATGCTTTAGTCATCAAGGCTACTGTCGCCAGCAAGAAATTTGACCGGATACTGGTTGACACGGGGAGCTCAGTTGATGTGTTATTTAAGACAACCCTGGAGGAGATGGGGATAGCAGACCTGAAGTTGGATTACACCAATACCTCCTTGAAGGGGTTTGGAGGAGGAAAACTAGTCCCTCTGGGCGTGGTCGAGTTGCCTATCACGATGGGGAGCTCCCCGACAGAAAGGACAATGATACTGGACTTCGTGGTAGTAGACGAAGAAGGCCCTTACCAGATGATCCTAAGCCGGTCATTCCTGAGGATGAGCAAAGCAGTGCTGTCCAACCATTATCTTGCTCTGAAGTACCGGGTGAATGGGGTGGTTGGAGTGGTACGAGGGGACCAGAGGATTGCAAGAAGCTGTTACTCCTCGGCGGCAAGGGAAGCAATGCAGATAACATCCCTCGATACCCGAGTAGAAAACAAGAACGGCAGACAAGAACCTGTAGAGGATCTGGAAACAGTAAGCCTGGGACCAGCGAATCCGGGAAAGACGATCAGAATCGGGTCGAGACTTAAGGGAGAGCAAAGGCAGGAGTTGGTGAAATGCTTACAGGCTCATGCAGATGTGTTTGCTTGGACGCATGAAGACATGCTAGGGATTGACCCTGAGGTAGCATGTCATAAGCTGGCAATAAAGAAAGGGGCTCGGGCAGTAAGGCAGAAGAGGAGGTGTTTCAACCAGGAGAGGTATGAGGCCATAAATGGCGAGGTAGAGAAGCTTTTGAGAGCAGGGTTCATTCGGGAAGTCAACTACCCTGAATGGATATCGAATGTGGTGTTGGTAAAGAAGGCCAATGGCAAGTGGAGGATGTGTGTCGATTTCACAGACCTTAATAAGGCGTGCCCAAAAGACAGCTTCCCACTACCAAAGATCGATCAGCTAGTAGATTCAACGGCTGGGCACGGGCTACTTAGCTTCATGGACGCGTTCTCAGGATACAACCAGATCCCCATGTACGAGCAGGATGAGGAGAGCACGGCTTTCATTACTAACCAGGGTTTTTTCTGTTACAGGGTGATGCCATTTGGTCTCAAAAATGCTGGGGCCACCTACCAGAGGCTGGTGAACAAAGTCTTTAGGCCGTTGATTGGGAAAACCATGGAGGTGTACGTGGATGACATGATCACCAAATCCAAAATCCCGCAGGAACATGTCAGACACCTTGAAGAGACCTTCGGGCTTTTGAGGAAATATAAGATGAAGCTCAACCTGAAGAAGTGTGCTTTTGGGGTCGAGTCAGGGAAATTCCTTGGATTCATGGTGAGTCACAGGGGGATTGAAGCAAATCCCGAGAAAATCCAGGCGATTGTGCAGATGAGATCTCCTCGTAACTTGAAGGAGATGCAGAGCCTCACGGGGAGGCTGGCGGCGTTGAGCAGATTCATATCCAAGGCTACAGATAAGTGTCAGCCATTCTTTCAAGTGATAAGGAAGGGGAAGAAAACAGAATGGACACCAGAATGCGAGGAAGCCTTCCAGAATTTGAAGCAGTACTTGCAGCAAACTCCACTACTGTCCACACCGAGGGATGGGGACAAGCTATATTTGTATTTGGCTGTATCGGATCGGGCCGCCAGTTCTGTTCTGGTGAGAGAGGAAGAAGAAATTCAGTATCCGATATACTACACCAGCAAAGCTCTGCTCGACGCTGAGACCAGGTACCCACCGTTGGAAAAGTGGGCACTTGCCCTTGTGGTCGCGGCTCGGAAGCTGAGGCCATATTTTCAAGCATTCCCCGTCTCGGTAATAACAAACCAGCCTTTGCGTCAAACTCTGCACAAGCCAGATGCTTCGGGTCGGCTCGTCAAGTGGGCTATAGAGCTGAGCGAGTTCGACATAGACTACAAACCCCGAACAGCGATAAAGGCTCAGGCAATGGCCGATTTCGTAGCTGAATTCACAGAGCCCGAAGTATTTTTAGATCAACGAGATGTAGTTACAGACAGTGGCGAAGCTCAAGTATGGCAGATGTCTGTGGATGGGTCATCAGGGGAACAGGGGTCAGGAGTAGGAATTGTCTTGGAAGGCCCGGATGGGGAGGAGATCTCTTATGCTGTAAAGTTGGAATTTGTAGCCACAAATAACCAGGCAGAGTATGAGGCCTTGATAGCAGGCTTGCAATTGGCTAAGGCCGTGAAAGCGGACAGAGTGAAGATCAGAACTGATTCCCAGCTAGTTGCGAATCATGTTAGTGAAAGATTCCAACCAAGAGAGGAGAAGATGGAACAGTACCTGAAGATAGCCAGGCAGATGATGGGGAAATTCGAAGCAGTGGAGGTGATACAAATCCCCAGGGAGCAGAATAGTCGAGCAGACATTTTGGCCAAGATGGCAGCAGTAGCCGATCCAAAAATGCCAAAATCGGTCCCTCTAGAGTTGAAGTCGAGCCCAAGTATCGAGCAGAATGTGGGGGTGTTGCGGATTGAGCAAAAATGCTCGTGGATGGACCCAATAATTTCATACATCAGGGACGGAGTATTACCACCAGATAAGTTGCGAGCTCGGAAGATTAGAGCCCAGGCCTCGAGATACACGATGATTGATGGGGTACTGTATCGACGAGGATATACACTACCTTTCCTTCGATGCCTGGATGAGGACGATGCAGATTACGTATTGAGAGAAGTACATGAAGGAATTTACGGGAACCATTCTGGTGGGAGGTCCCTTGCCCACAAGGTTCTAAGGCAGGGATATTTCTGGCCGACAATGCACCAGGATGCACGGGAGAAGACCAGGAGCTGTGCAAGTTGCTAGAGTTTTGCAAGTTTTTCCAACCAACCACCAGAGAAGCTCACCTCTATGGCCTCCCCTTGGCCGTTTGCTCAATGGGGAATTGATCTGATCGTCCCGCTGCCAAAGGGACGAGGAGCAGCAACGCATACGATAGTGGCAATAGACTACTTCACGAAATGGATAGAGGTGGAAGCCCTTAGCAGGATCACAGAGAAGAAAACAACAGACTTTGTGTGGAGAAATCTGGTCTGTCGCTATGGGATCCCTTATGCCCTGGTAACGGATAATGGCAGGCAGTTCGATAATCACAGCTTCAGGGAATTCTGCCAGAACCTCGGGATAGAGCTGAAGTATTGCTCGCCTGCTCACCCCCAATCAAATGGACAAGTAGAAGCAACCAACAAGACCCTCAAGAGGCTTCTGAAAACTAGGCTCGGAGCAAAAAATGGTGCATGGGTTGATGAACTGTCAGGTGTGCTATGGGCATACAGAACAACCCACAAGACAGCAACTGGGGAGACACCATTTGCTCTGGCTTTCGGACACGAGGCGGTCGTACCAGTTGAGATAGGAACGACCACACACCGGACAGACCATTTCAATGAGCAGGATAATGACGAGCAGACGTGTTTGAATCTTGACCTATTAACGGAAAAAAGGGAGCAAGCAGCCGAGCGGTCAATCATTTACCAGCAGAAGGTTGCGCGGTACTATAACCAAAAGGTGAATATACGGCAATTCAAGGTCGGAGATTGGGTATTAAGGAGAGTGAATCAGAACACCAAGGATTCAACTCAAGGTGTGCTCGGTCCGAATTAGGAGGGGCCATATAGAGTCAAGCAGCTAGTTGGACCAGGAGCTTACAAGCTGGTTCGCATGGATGGCCACGAGGTGAAGCGTCCATGGAACGCAACACATCTTAGGAAGTACTTCCAGTAAGAGTTGTTAATATTTTCAAGTCTTTGCTGTTCGTATTTGCCGTTATTTATTTTCTGTTCGTTAATACTTTCAATTTCATGTAAGTTAAATCCTGCAATTAATGGAACGTCGAGGAATTTCATTCATTTGAAACGGGAAAAACTCTCTAAGGCATGCAAAGGCTCACAAAGTCTCAAAGCCTGTTTTATGGCGAGACAGAAGCCAAGCGTGCCAGGATCTGCTCGGCCACAAGAAGGCGAGCAGACTCCAAAGCAATTGAAAAATCTCTAAGGCATGCAAAGGCTCACAAAGTCTCAAAGCCTGTTTTATGGCGAGACAGAAGCCAAGCGTGCCAGGATCTGCTCGGCCACAAGAAGGCGAGCAGACTCCAAAGCAATTGAAAAATCTCTAAGGCATGCAAAGGCTCACAAAGTCTCAAAGCCTGTTTTATGGCGAGACAGAAGCCAAGCGTGCCAGGATCTGCTCGGCCACAAGAAGGCGAGCAGACTCCAAAGCAATTGAAAAATCTCTAAGGCATACAAAGGCTCACAAAGTCTCAAAGCCTGTTTTATGGCGAGACAGAAGCCAAGCGTGCCAGGATCTGCTCGACCGCGCGAAGGCGAGCAGAATCCCCAGCATCGGAATATTTTCCAAGGCATGAGGCAAAACCATGTGCCGAGCCAAAACCTGCTCACCCAGACAAAAGACGAGCAGATTCTCAAACGAAAAATAACTTATGATTACAACACGAGAAAGTAATCGAAAACAACTTTATTAATTTGCTAATAATTAACAGAAGAGATAATCTTCACAAAACATTGTTCATTACAACTCAAGAAACATGTTTAAGAAGAGGGGGGATCAGTAAGCCGAGCAGCCTCGGTTGGCTGGACCTCCTCAGGTGCAGGGGGAGTATCACCAGTTGCATCCGGGGGGGTGCTCGCCTCGCCAACACCAGCAGGGGCTGCACGAAGAGGAGAATTTTCCTCCTCAATCACGATCGGCTCAATCCCTTCGACATCTACCTTGGCCGCCTCCTCGTCCATATGTTGAGCAACACCAGCTGCAAGGTCATCCATCTTCAGATCAGGATGCTGCTTTCCGAGGACGGCCATGATGCAACGATAGGAGTGACGAAGTCCCTGGTCGTACTGGTTGTCGGCCTCCCTCTCCAAGTTCTCGACTTCAGCTCGGTGGGAATCGCGGAGAGATTCAAGCTGAGCCTCATACATAGCCCTCTGCTGTTGCAGATCCTCCTTGACTTTGGTCAGCTCCTCCTCAAGGGTAGCGGCCTTTGCTTGAGCAAGAGATTCTTGCTCGATCAGCTTGAGGTTCTCCACATTCAGCTCCCCTGCTTTCTTCTCGGCAACGTCAGCTCTGGTCGTCGCCGACTGAATGTCCTCCTTCATCTTCCGGTCGTAACGCCCAACCTTAGCCTTGTAATAGGTGGTCATGCAGCTGAGGTGAAAAGCGTTATACTGCATGGCCCCCACCAGCTCACCCAAGGTGCAGCCATCAAAGTCCTCCAGGTCCTTCTTAGTCACGAGTTTAGATAACTCATTGACATAAGGGGCCAAATGTTCGGCTCCACTGTCAGGTAAGCGAGACCGAGGACCGACAGGAGAAGAAGAGGAAGCAGGATCTGTTGCTGCTCCACTAGTCTCCCCGACTTTGGCGGGAGCAGGAGGTAAAGTCTTCAAGGGAGCGACCTGCTGCACGAGGTTGGCCCGCTTGGCAGTAGGGGCGTCCTTACTCTGGTCCCTTTTCGTGGTGGGAGGTCGAGAACGTTTCCTGGTCAGAGCCCCAATCACAGCGTCCTCCATCCTATGGCCAGGAAGTATCAAGCGAGACTCGAGTAAGTTGTATGTGGTTAATAGTTCTCGGCACGAGCAGGAATTGGCTAGTACTGCCTCGACCCGTTTGAGCTGGTCAGATTTGAGCGGGAAGTGGACACCCCAAGAACCTGCAACACAAGCAAGTATTTGATTAAGAGATAAACCAATAAAGTACAAACAGCAAGAGAGACAAGACATCTAATACGAGCAGGCAACCTGGGACCACGAAACGGGGTGGGACGCGGAAGTCCTTCCCATCAACCTGTGCAACTTGACCCCAGGGACCCCCCGCGAAAAAGAACTTCCTCTTCCAATTCCCACCACCCCCAGTAGGAAGATCGGTTATGGGTTTCCTAGTCTTGGTACTTGATTGGAAGTAATACCAGCCGGCGTCTTTTGGGCTGCTTTTCAGCTGGTACAGGTGCTTCACCTCGTCGACCGTGGGCTCGCTTTGACAACATCTTTCCCACAGTATGAACAGACCAGAAAGCACTCTCCACCCGTTGGGGTTCAGCTGACCAGGGGTTAGACCTAGCCCGCTAAGAATCCGGGCAAAATAGGGTTGCAAGGGACACCTCAGCCCGTACCTAAAACTCTCCAAAGACAGGGTAACATATCCCCTAGGAGGCCGGCTAGGGGTATCTTTCTTTCCTGGCATCTTGAGACGTATTTCACCAGGAATGCTATACCTAAGCCGGAGGTCAGCGAGCTCGTCAAACGTGGTCGTGCACGTCATATAATCAATGGCATAATCTCGCGACGAGGCTCTACCCCCTATTGTACCCCGCTCTTCTGGTCGTGATGTTCCAGATGGAGACACCGCACCAGAGTCACCTTCACCATTCTCACTCAGTGCGTTTTCCGAGCCGGAAGGTCCTTCCTCACTACTACTTCCGCTCGAGGAGGTTGCTTGAGGTGACATCCTCCTAGCACTGGTCCCAACACTAGGCCTAATGGGTTCTAAGGGGATCCCGGGGTCAAAGGCAGGATCGGTGAGCAGACCAGGCAAGAAATCTAGTTCATCGTCATCAACCACAACAACTTTTTCTTTGCCCTTCGACATTCCTAAGGAATAACCAGAACACCCCCACCAACTACTACCCCAACAAAAGAGAAAAGAAATTTATCTACAACTAACCGAGACCGAGAAAATAGAAGAAATACCTGGAGCAAAGATTCGGTCAGAGAGAGGCAGGGATGAAAGCTTTAATGCCGAGGTTCATTCGCCGGAGAAACAAGAAGGGGGAAAGGTCGCGAATTTGTGTTTGAAGATTTTGGGTTCACTTACTGGGAAGCAAACCCGTGGGTAACCAGGCATTTAAGAGTCCCGAAACCCGAGGGTCACGTAACCGTCAGTTTGAAATTCAAATGAAGGGGCAGATCTCTGCCACATCATCTCATGCGCAATTAAACGCGACACGACTCTTGGCAGCCTCATTTAGGCCCACGCAAACAAGAATCAATAAGTTTCTACTGCTGGTCCATTACATTGCCCAACACCAGAAACTGGGGGACCGGTGTTGAGGTAATACCTCGAGGAGACCAGGCGTGAAGAGCAGATGCTGGTTGACAGAGTTCGGCAAACAGGAGAGTCCTGTAAGAGCCAGGTAGCAGGGGAACAAGAGCAGAAATACTCTGCTCGTCCTCGAATACGACATTTATGGGGTGAAACTCCTGGTAGGGGCACGAGGCCATTCCTGCTAGAGGTGAAAGGCGAGGCGACCAGGTCGGCGACAGTTGACAAGACGTGTATTCCAATCGGAGAATCAAGGCACGAAGTCCATTCCCGTTCGCCCACAACGGCGATAATGGGGCGCCCACATCCGAGAGTACAGAGAATAATGGGCGTGGACTTCGGAAGACGGCGGTTGAGAGGAAGCATATAAAAAGGTAGCCAACGAAGGTAAAAGGGTTAGCATTTTTAAGATTATAAGAGATAAGGAAAATTCTAAAAACAGAAGCTAAAAAGAAAGCCATAAGATCTGTGGCAGACATTCCCCGAACCTTGAAATCTGACTTGAGCGTCGGAGGGTTTACGCCGGGAAAACAACCGGCGTACTCTGACTTGTGTCTGTGAACGCAGGAATATTCGGAGAAGGAAGCGTGCGAGGAGATATCCTGGTCGAGGTGAGGTTGATCGAGCAGATATTCTGGTCGTCGGGAGAGCGTAACCAGAATCGTGCATCAACAATTATATTATTATATTTTTAAAAAATTTTCATTTTACTACATTTCTCTTAATATTGTTGGTCATTTACTGTTACTAATTGCAAGGTGACAGCTAATGAAGCCAATCCTAACAGAGAGTCGTTCAAGGTCGATGTCATACTGACATTGAAGGTGTAAAAATGAGTTCAATTATAAGTGCTTGTTTGGTATAGTTTATTTAAGAGTTATAAGTGTTTATTTAATCGTATAATCACTTTTTAAAAATTTTTATAGTGTTTAGTTATTTTTTTAGTAGAGTTTTTTTAGTTTAAATAAGCTAATTTACCTCTACTAGTAAAAGCCCAAAATTTGAGCTTTTGGGAGTAGAGGCTATAGAGGTTTTCTAAAAATAGATAATATAAAAAATATCACACAGTTTAATAGTTCAAAAATATTTTTTTTATTGACAACCAAACACCTAATGACTTTTTGTTCAAAAGCTCTATTGGTATAATAGTTCAAAAAGCTCTATAGAGGTTTTCTAAAAATAGATAATATAAAAAATATCACACAGTTTAATAGTTCAAAAATATTTTTTTTATTAACAACCAAACACCTAATGACTTTTTGTTCAAAAGCTCTATTGGTATAATAGTTCAAAAAGCTCTATAGAGGTTTTCTAAAAATAGATAATATAAAAAATATCACACAGTTTAATAGTTCAAAAATATTTTTTTTATTGACAACCAAACACCTAATGACTTTTTGTTCAAAAGCTCTATTGGTATAAGCTCTACTGCTATAAGCTCTACTGTTATAAGCTCTACTGTTATAAGCTCTATTTAATAAGCTGTACCAAATGGAGCCTAAAACCAACATCAAATGCTATAAGCTATTATTGTTAATTATTGAATAAATCAAACATGTTAATCCAATTTGGTGGTGTACGCGTGCAAACATAGAGAAGGTTGGAAATATTAAGATGTGGGCCAATTTTAAATTAATAACTCCGAATTTCAAACGTTGATAATATTCACAACAAAAAAAAATTTTAAAATATATTGGAGGTAATACAATCAACTAATATATATATATATATATATATATATATATATATGACATGTATATTTAGATTTAATATAACCACACTTGAATGATAATATTTCAAAATAAATACACACATATCATAATATGATTTATTTATTATAAATTGATATAATATCTCTAATGTATTTTAAAATTTCTCAACGACAAGAGATTTTGCTGAATTTTGAAATATTAAGAGGTTTTCGCTATATTTTAATCAATAAAAAGGAGGTTTTATTCATTTCCTTTAAATTAATTTTGTAAACTAAGGTCCATTATATCCATATTACTTTTGCAACAAGCCCGCTTACCACATCGCCCTTAGCTGATAGCTATTTACTGTTTAGAGCATTTGCGTGATGGTTAATAATCTTTTTCCTTTATAGATAGAATGACTTTGAATTTTATTAGAAACCTCATATATTTTATTAATATATTTATGTAAGTGTGAAGTGCACTTGTATCGGGTGCTCCGATAGTAATTTAAATGAGAGTAAACTCTAATTTAAATTATGGAAAAAAACATTTGTATTATTTAATTATCAAATGTTTAGGCCTAGGAGAATGTGTTCTTTTTTAAAAAAAAATACAAGAATTCTCATATAAATAAGTAAATAACATCTCAAAAATAACAAGTGTTATGAAAAATCTTCCATCCTTAAATTACTATCGGAGGCTTGACGCAAAATACTGGACAGAACAAGCGAACCTATAATTCTTGATATCTATGATGGAGGTGTTGTGATTTTTCTCGTACCGTGACTGTTGTAAAAGAAAAAAAATAATTATAAAATAAAAATTAATAGTATATAATAAATATAATTTTTAAATAATAATTTTAATAAAATTAAAAATATATACTAAATTTTTATTATATAAATATAAATATAAAATTAATTTAATTTTTAAATTATAATAATTAATATTTATTAAATATTTTAATATTATAATTTTTATATTACAATTATTCGATCTTAATTTCAAACAGTACCTTAATTGAATTAGTTGGCATCGAGATTCTTCTCCAACTCGAGAGGAACGTCATAAAAAATAATTGTGAGAATATCAATGGGGTTCAATTGTTCAAACAAGTCCACGCACTTTTTCTCATTTGTTTCTCTTTTTTATATGTGACAATTTCGTATTTAGTTTGTCAACATTTATATATATATACACTTATCATATAGTTTATATTTATATTAATGCACGTGTTACTATTCATTAATTAAAATATGCTTTAAAAAATAATAAACACCAAGGTTATTATCTTTGATGAATTCATAAATTATTTAATAAGTACCATAATTTATTATTATATTTTTATAAAAGTTCCATTTTACTACATTTCACTTAATATTGTTGGTCCTTTACTGTTATTAATTGTAAGGTGACGGCTAATGAAGCCAATCCTAACAGAAAGTCGTTCAACGTCGATGTCATACCAACATTGAAGGGGTAAAAATGAGTTCACATATAAAACCAAGATCAAATCCTGTAAGCTATTATCATTAATTATTGAATAAATCAAACATGTTAATCCAATTTGGTGGTGTACACGTGCGAACATAGAGAAGGTTGAAAATGTGAAGATGTGGGCCAATTTTAAATTATAACTCCGAATTTCAAACGTTGATAATATTCACAACAAGGAAACATTTTAAAATATATTGGAGGTAATACAATCAACTAATATATATATATATATATATATGATATCTGTATTTGAATTTAATATAATCTCACTTGAATGATGATAGTTCGAAATAAATGCATACATGTCATAATATGATTTACTTATTGTATGATTGATATGGTATCTCTAATGTATTTTAAAATTTCTCGACAACAGAAGGTTTTGTTGAATTTTAAAATATTAAGAGGTTTTCGCTATATTTTAATAAATAAGAAGGAGGTTTTACTCATTTCCCTTAAATTAATTTTGTAAACTAAGGTTCTTAGATCCATATTACTTTGGCAACAAACCCGCTTACCACATTGCCCTTAGCTAATAGCTATTTATTATTTAGAGCATTTGCCTGATGGTTAATAAGTAAATAGAATGACTTTGAATTTTATTAGAAACCTCATATATTTTATAAATATATTTATGTAAGTGTGAAGTGCGTCTGTATCGGGTGCTCCGATAGTAATTTAAATGAGAGTAAATTGTAATTTAAATTATGGAAAAAATATTTGTATTATTTAATCAATAAAAAGGAGGTTTCTTAATTTCTTATTACTTCAACCAAAAATTTGTTTTATTAATTACAAATATTATAATATTATACTTGTATTACTACTATTACTATTATTTATTTTTTTCTGTTACTACAATTATTTTTGTTACTCTCAAGCCTCATGAGATTTGTTAAGAACAATTTTCTTTTTGTTTATAATGAGTACCACTCTTTTTTCTAATGCATGTCTATAATTTTCGATATATAAAATAAGTTCTTGAATTTTTCAAGACTTAGCTAAATAATTTTTAAAAGTTTATTATGGCCAATATAACATTAGGAAAATAAAAAAAATTTAATATGATTCTGGCATGTTTAATAGTTAATTTTCTTTGTAAATGGTCTTTTACTCATTGATTTGTTAGCATTTGTTTATAAATAAATAATAATCATGGATATGATTTTGGTGTATTTAATTTTAATTTTAAAAATAATCTACTGCCATCTGTTGGCATTTGTTCGTAAACGAAAATTATCCATAACTTCAAGAAATTTAATTTTGATGATGAATTTGATCATTTATACTTAACTTTTGATCTTAATACATATTTATATTTATTTACCATTTAAATAATAATTATAATCAATTTTTTTTATTATGATTTAAAGAGTATCATTCTTTTTCAAGAATGCATGTCTCCTAAAAAACAAGTACGGTATATAATTTTCAATTTCGAAATAAGTTCTCCAATTTTTCATGATATAACTGAAACCATTTCGAACAGCTATGCTATCTATCTTCATAAGACTTAATAAATTTAATTTGAAAATTTAACAATAACAATCAATATTCTCAATTATCATTTATGAATTACAAGTTTACAATCACATGGATTAACCTGTTCTTATTTTCCTCTTGAAAAAAATTTTAACAGGAAAAATAAAATTTATTTCAAATAAATGTCTAAATTCAGGTTTTAGATCATGAAAATATCGGCAATAACAAAAATTCCAATCAATTACATTGGCAACAATAATCAAGCAAACTAGATCTTCATGAAAACAAATAGAATTTCCCATTAATAATATCACTGGAGTAGAACTTAACATAATGTCAAAAAGAATTGGTTAAAAATAATAAAATAGGAGTTGAATACTCCGCAATCCCTAGAGTAATAAGACACAATGATATACAAATTAAAATAAGAAGAGTTCAATATCTATTTTTATACCATTTCCATTCATACTACAAATTACTGCTTCATGTCATATTTTTATTTACTACTATGATTAAAGAACACTGTAATAAGTAGATCAAAATCCTTCCAAATGCCGAATTACAGACTACAGAAACTCAAGACAAAAGGAAACAGAATGAAAAATTGGGAAAGCTAAGTGCCCTTTTATCCCAAAGAAAAGGAAACATAAACAACATCTTAGGTGCAGTAAAGAAAATAATCCGTACTGCAAGAGAAAAGAATAAAAAAAAAAAAGAAAAATTGGGTGCATTCACAGCTGAATTGTAATAGCTACCACTTACAAGATCATTTATCGCCTTAGTTGCAAGATGCCAAATGGCCCTGAAAAGAAAAAAGAACACATTTCATGACAATAAAATACCAACTACCATTTATACATAGAGTAATTAAAATTATGCATGAATATACTCTAGTAAGGAAATTTTAAAAAAATATAAATTGAGTGATCCAACTTTTTCTGGACTTTTGATTACCAACACCAAATTTCAAAAAGATTATCAAGTAAACATATTTGCATGATACACATCATATAAAATATTCATCACCAAAGAACATACAAAGGGAGAAATAAAGCAAAAACTTTATCAAAAAGATCAGTTAGCATGCCAAAGATGTGTTGACTAGTACATGGAATGCTGATCCATCTTGCACATGTTAGAGCTATAAATGGTTCCAAAATTAAGGAATTACATCAAAACTCTCCTCACAATACACATCATAACATCTACTAATCTATTGTGTTTTTCTTTTCTTTTCTTTTCTTTTCTTTTTTCCTTAATAGAATGTTGATCTGGACTTAATACAAATAATAAAAAAACAGAATTTATAGTTATAACATCTTACAGGAAACAAACAAAATATGTCTATGTTAAAACATATTATCTTATTTATACATTTCATCAAGCAGAAAAAAATCTGAAATTCCAATTAAAAAAGAAAAAATAAAAATATTAAAAATAAAAAGTAAAAAGAGATTGATTTTTTTCATAAATAACCTTCTAGGATGAGATCTTTAGCGTGTCGATGAAGAGTGAGCTCGGCTTTAATTACCAAACTTGATCTAGATCTCACACAGTTTTACTTCTCATCACATGGATACTCCTAAAGCACACCCATATCCTTAACATCCAATTCAATAAGCAAAGTTATAGAAGATATAGTAGACATCAGCATCATTCCTAAATTATCCATCACTATGTAAGCTTCCACCTTTAACAGAACATCGATGAGCTTCTGGCAGCATCTTGTATCACAAATAGAACACTAAAGACTTTTTTTTTTTTCAATACTACATTGTATAAATAGAACAGAACAATATAGAGCATTCTATAAATATATGGAATCCAAAGCGGTTCAAATTAAATATTAAAATAACAGAGCATGAATATGACAAAAAATAGAAAAAAAAAAACTTACCGTCTTGAAATCTTAAGCTCCCAAGTGCCCAGGGAAATCACTTCTCAAAATATTTTTGCATTCCATAGATGCCGCTTCAACCCTAACCAGCAACAACCATTCAATTAATAAAAAAAGAAAATTATTCAGATTGTTAAACACATAATCCCAAACAATTAAATAAGTAAGGAGAGGCCAAAATTAATAACTTTCTCCTTAAGTTCACCCAAAATTCACACTCAAAATTTTTATGTAAAATGACACAAGATATTAAAAGAAAAAAGGGGCTACCAAATCAAGCATTAGAGAGTGGAGAATGGAATTGAAATTGAAGAGTGGCGACGCGAAAAATCAGTTGAGAGTGTGGATCAGAGAGTGATCAACACTAATTAGAAAAAAAAAAAAAGTATGGCCAAATGTGGAGGATGAGAAATGAAAGTTGAGAGAAGAAAAGAGTTGGAATTGGAGAGGACAAAAAATTAGGGCCGGCTGTGCCGTAGTTTTTCATTTTACACTTATTTAATATTTATACTTTCAATGAAAAATTGAATTTTTTTTTCAAATTTATAGATAAAAATTTAATAATGTTTAGTAAATATTTCATTTAGCGGCAGTTTTGCCCGCCAAAATGAGAAAGTGTTCATTTCATTTTAATTTATGTATGTTATTATAAATTAATTTGATATTATGAAGTCTTACTTATTTTTAATTAATATAGTACTGCAAATAAAAAAAACTGCAATTATGTTGTAACACCTATAAATAAATTGCACAACATTTAGGTACAAATCACGCAACCACTTATATTTGTGCACAATTACTGTAATAATTTTGAGTTAATTTTAAAATATAACTGTCATGCTTCAATTGTATAACTGGAACTATAATAAAATACAACATTATTTCATATTAGTTGTATTCAAATTACAATTATCTTGTATTAAAAACAAAAGGTTTTTGGGTATGAACCTTGCTTTTAGGTGGGGAGGAATAATATTGCCATTAGGCTAATTAATAAAAAAGATTTTAATTATACACATTACATGGATAGTCACATTCTGAATTTAGATCACTATCCTCAAAGGGCATAATTATCCAAAAAGAGATATATATAGTTATTTATGAAAATATGGTATATCCCAAATTAAATCATGTGGGAGTTAATAGTTAAAATTATAAACTAATAATATTACGATTTGGATTATAAAAATAAAACAATGTCATATATAGACCATATACACATTCTCATAATAAACATCTAATAATGATAATAAGTGTCATATTTATATTTAAATATTGGTTATTACCAATATAAGAAAATGAATTTTAATGGTATTAGATTATTAGTCACGATACCACTAATGGCAATAGATCAAAAATTAACATTACGTATTAATGTGTTTGTTTTAAGTAGTTATAGAAAGTTATATGACTTAAAACAATGAACAAATATAACCATACAAATATTATAGCATAAAAGAATAAATAAAATAACTAATTTCACATAAATTTGTAGTATGAATTAATTTGAACAAGTGATTGTTTTGTGAATACTATTTAAAAATTGAAACATTAGATATATTATATTTATCTAATATACAAGTTGTTTTTAGAAGGTATCCATATAACATATCGATACTAGCCGTTACCACTAATCATAATAAGAAAACTAATAATATTTGATGTAATTAGAATATTTGACACCATGAACAAGATAATTGTTTGATAATTATCCAATACTTGAATAAAAGTTATCCTCATATTAGTAGGTAGAGGTTTGAGTCACTTTATGCGCATTTAGAGATTGATTATTTATTTATTTATTTAGAAATAAATATAATTTAATACAATTCTACAGAAAAACTGCATTGCACTATCAAAATGTTAATAAAAATATTCTGATTATTTTTTACGTAAAATATCTTTCAATTTATAATATAATATTATAAATAATTCAATTAATTTAAAATCAATTTCATTTAATTATATTTAAATTATTATTCTTACTAGTATAGAAGTGTCATATTTTAAGTATCTTTTAATGTTATTTAAAAAAAGTATATTTTAATTTTATAAAAAAATAAAAAAAGTATATTTCATGTAATTTTAGGGGGGTCTTTGGTATTTTTCTAGTTTGAATTGATTAGTTTGATATTTGCTTAAAGAAGGGTAGCTAAACGATAATTACCTTTAATTTTTGCCTTTATTTTACCTGTATAACCGCTAGTTTTGGTGGCCGGTTATATGCGCGAATAAAAAAATGATAAAAAGCCGCTGTACGAGATACAACCGCTGTATTACAGTTGGACCCCTATAAATGGAAGGCCAAGTCTAGTTGTTGTAAAGCGATGCCGCTGAAAACAACAGGAAAGAACGCCTCGTCCGTGTAATCCCCTGTCGTTTTCTTTAAGCAACAGAGCTCACAGGGAAACATGTTACTAGCGGCGGCAGCGGCGGCGGGAGGTTGGACCGGCTTAATCATATTTAGGGTTTTAGATAAATGATTTCAGATCATTTTTGGTATTAAAGTACTACAACTTTTAAAATATAGTTATTGTGAAAAAAAATGTAATTATGATATAAAAGTTAAGAGTATTCAGTAAATATAAATTTTAAATAATAATTTTGATAAAATTAGTAAAGATATAATAAAATTTTCATCATATAAATGCAAATTAAATTAATTTAGCTTTCAATTTATAACAACTAATATTTACCAAATACTAATACTGTACCAAACACTTTAATGTTATAGTTTTTAAACTAAAGTCGCCCAACTTCAATTTTAAACAGGTCTTATCTAGATATCTTAAGATTTGAGGAAAATATATATTAGTTATATTATAAAATTTATTTATTTAAAATCAATTCTTACAACGTTCTAAAATGTCAAATTATTAAATTAAATTCTATTCTACTATTGCTAATCTATGAAATTTTAATTTAATTATATCATTTTCACTTATTGTTTCTTTACTCAAATTACATTTTTTTACCACTCTTTCTTTAGATTAAACTAGTTTTCCTATTTTCCATTTTTTAAAGTTTTTCTACACAATTTTATTTCAAAATGGACAAAATAAGCACACAAATAATAATAATAATAATAATAATAATAATAATAATAATAATAGATGAACAAAAGAATAAATTAAAAAGAAATAAGAACAATTAAATAACACAACTAATTAAGAGAAAAATAAAAAGATAAAATCTGAAATTTGTGATGAAATTATAAACTAACTTTATCTTTAATTGTTTGAGAATTTAAGCAATGGGTAGTACTAGGGGTGTTCAGAATTCAATCCGATCCGCTAAATTCATATTGTCCATAGAAATTTGATCCATAAAAATTCGATCTATGGATTGGTGGATTGGATTAGATTTGAAAATTTAAAAATCCACAGTCATTGCATTGGATATAGATTTACTTCTGCAAATCCACAAAAATCTGCGAATCCACAAATAAATAAAAAATATTTATTTAATAAAAAATTAAACTTGTAAATATGGAATTATACTTACTAATAAATAAATAAGTTAAAATATACATTAACACCATATTATGTCTGATCCGATAATAATATAAAATAAAAATAATTAAATAAAAAACATAGCTTCCCAAGTAATTAATTTTCATGTATTGATATAAACAAATGAGATTTTTTTTGGTGTGTTATATTTTAAAATTTTAAATGTATTTTCTAACTTTATTTAAACAATTAATTTATTTTAATATTATTTAATTTTGAATTTGAAGGGTAGTAGAATTATTTTTGTATTAATTTTTTTATTTAAAGTTTGAAACATTCAATCAAAATCTCTTTTCTCTCCTTTTTCCTTGTAGCGGGTTTAAAAATCAGTATTATCGCAATGTGGGCACATTCAGTTCTTGGATCAACTAATGAGATACAACCTAAATAGAAAATAGGCAACGCTCTTAGTCATTACGTACAGTAGGAATGGCAAAATGTCGGGTCGGGCTCAGGCTTGGCCAAGCCTTACCCGACCCGATAAAAACAAATTTGAAACCCGACCCTAAAAAATCCCGAATACTATTTAGTTAGGGTCGAGCACGAATCGGGCCAACATTGGACCCGACCCTACCGAAATAGTTAACCCCACAATTTAATTCCCATTTCCCACCACCATTTCAACCAATTCAGCAATTACTCAACCATTTCAAACACAATTCAATCTACTTTCCACAACCATTTCAACCAATTCCACAACTATTTCAACCCAACACACAAATCAATTCCAAAATCCAACATGAAAAACACACAATGCAATTAAATTAAAAATACACAATGTAATTCCACAACCATTTTACCCATACACAATTCAATTCAACAACTCAACATAAAAAATAAAAAATAAAAAATAAAAAACTCATGTCTTATATAAATAAAAACACAATGCAATTAAATTAAAAACACACAATGTAATTGCACAACCATTTTAGTAATACACAATTCAATTCAACAACCCAACATAAAAAAAAAAAAAACTCATGTCTTATACAAATAAAAATACAATGTAATTAAATTCAAAACACACAATGTGTGATGTTGTGAGGATGTGTTGTGTGCGTGTGTTAACATGTGTTAGTTTTTTTTTTTTAAATATGGTCGGGTCGGTATTAAGCCCGACCCTGACCCTAAATTTGTTCGGGCCTTAAAATCTTGGCCCTAACCCGACCCTAAATTTAAAAATTCGGGCCAAAGCCCTAAAATTAAGATCGGGTCAATCGAGCCAAAAATAGGATCGGACTAAATTGCCAAACCTAACGTACAGAAGGTAACAAAATTCTCCCCTGCCACTTCCTTCTGCCTTCGACAGTGGCTTCTCAACGATCTTTTGTTATAGGCGTTGGCACAAATAAAGGATGTTGATAATTTAGAGAAAAAATTAAATAAATAAATAAATAGGACGGTTGTTGGATGGGTAGACTTGTGCGCTGACGCAAAATACGGGAAAAGACAAGAGACTAAAGAAGAAAGAACAAGCGAACCTGTAATTCTTGATATCGATGATGGAGGTCTTGTGATTTTTCTGGTACCGTGGCTGTTGTAAAAGAAAAATATAATTATAAAATAAAAATTAATAGTATATAATAAATAATAATTTTTAAATAATAATTTAAAAAAATGAAAAATATAATAAATTTTTATTATATAAATATAAAATTAATTTAATTTTTAAATTATAATAATTAATATTTATTAAATATTTTAATATTATAATTTTTATGTTACAATTATTCGACCTTAATTTCGAATAGCAACTTAATCGAATTAGTTGGCATCGTGATTCTTCTCCAAGTAGAGAGGAACGTCATAAAAAATAATTGTGAGAATATCAATGGAGTTCAATTGTTCAAACAAGTCCACGCACTTTTTCTCATTTGTTTGTCTTTTTTTTATACGTGACAATTTCGTATTTAGTTTGTCAACATATATATATATATACACTTATCATTGAGTTTATATTTATATTAATGCATGTGTTACTATTCATTAATTAAAATATGTTTAAAAAATGATAAACACCAAGGTTAATATCTTTGACGAATTCATAAATTATTTAAAAAGTATCATAATTTATTATTATATTATTATATTTTTAAAAAAATTTCCATTTTACTACATTTCACTTAATACTGTTGGTCCTTTACTGTTACTAATTGTAAGGTGACAGCTAATGAAGCCAATCCTAACAGAAAGTCGTTCAACGTCGATGGCATACCGACATTGAAGGGGTAAAAATGAGTTCACATATAAAACCAAGATCAAATCCTAAAAGCTATTAAAGTTAATTATTGAAAAAATCAAACATGTTAATCCAATTTGGTGGTGTACACGTGCGAACATAGAGAAGGTTGAAAATATTAAGATGTGGGCCAATTTAAAATTATAACTCTGAATTTCAAACGTTGATAATATTCACAATAGGAAAAAATTTTAAAATATATTGGAGGTAATATAATTGACTAATATATATATATGACATGTGTATTTAGATTTAAAATAACCACACTTGAATGATAATATTTCGAAATAAATGCACACATGTCATAATATGATTTATTTATTATAGATTGATATAATATCTCTAATGTATTTTAAAATTTCTCAACGACATGAAATTTTGTTAAATTTTAAAATATTAAGAGGTTTTCGCTATATTCTAATAAATAAGAAGGAGGTTTTACTCATTTCCTTTAAATTAATTTTGTAAACTAAGGTCCATTATATCCATATTACTTTTGCAACAAGCCCGCTTACCACATCGCCCTTACCTGATAGCTATTTACTGTTTAGAGCATTTGCCTGATGGTTAATAATCTTTTTCCTTCATAGATAGAATGACTTTGAATTTGATTAGAAACCTCATATATTTTCTTAATATATTTATGTTAGTGTGAAGTGCACTTGTATCGGGTGCTCCGATAGTAATGTAAATGAGAATAAACTCTAATTTAAATTATGGAAAAAACATTTGTATTATTTAATTATCAAATGTTTAGGCCTAGGAGAAGGTGTTCTTTTTTTTTTTTAAATACAAGAATTCTCAATAAATAAAATAACAAGTTAAGTGTTATGAAAAATCTTCCATCCTTAAAAAAAAAATTACGAGAATGAATTGCAAATTTAGCTAAAACATACACAGATTTATTATAATTAGTTTTGGAGAAAATCTTACAAGTAGATCCTACTTTAGAATTCATAAATTCTAATATTTAAAAAATAAATGTTATGCTAAACGACATCATATTGGTCCAACCTTCAGCTGAAGTGATAGGGCAGCCGATAGAATTTTCTCCCGTAAGTAACGACATAATATCTTAGATTCGAAATCTTTAAAGACAAAATTAGAAAGTGGCGTAATTATAATATTTAGTACAAATTTGGCAAAGTATAATGGGATAAGTCCATTGAAGCCAGGTTATGTCGTGAACAACGTGTGATCTATTATTATGTATTGTCGTGGAAAATGAGAAGTGTCTAGTTGTAAAGCGAAGTCCGACAGTGAAAGTCTGAAGAAAAGGACCATTGTTGATTGACGATATCGGTAATAAAATAATCCTGGATGGCTAGACTTGGGCGTTGACGTCGATTACAGCGAAAAGAGAGAAAAGATTGAAAACGAAGGTAAAATATCTTTAAATAATTTTAAATCTCCATCTCAATGATAACAAGTTTAAGTGATGTTAAAAATCTCCCTTTATTACAAAACAATTACGAAGATGAAGTACAAACTTAGATTAAGTATCTATAATATTATTGTAAATGGCTTAAGAGAAGATCTTATACCTTAAAGAACATTATAATTATTAAATAAAACAAATAAACAAACCAATAAAATAGAGACGGAGAATCTTTGGATACATGATTAATTAAATAATCATGAGTTGTCGATCCTTTCATTGACCAACTACACTGACATGATGAGATCGGCATAACATGAGTTGTCGATCCTTTCATTGACCAAGACGACAGGCTGGTCTTAGAATTGTTTCTGAATTGTCTATTAGATTAGAATTCTTTGACAGTGATATAATTACATTACTGAGTAATGGAATAAAAAATTACGGAGTTATTTCATTGTCAAATGGAGATAAACAAAGAATCTCTGTATTTGTTATTTAAATAATTATTAGAGACATACAACGCACCATGTGATCCGTAATTATTGTAAAAATACTCTAGGTCAAACTTATGGTAGCTGTGTCCCGTATCAAATTTTGCAGCCTTACTTTAATATAATTGTAAAAATACTCTAGGTCAAACTTATCAGCTAGCTGAGTAAAACAACGTACAATAATGAACTGACAAATAAAATTCTTTTTAAGGATAGACTCAAAAGAGAGAGTTATAGGGGGATCGGACATCAAAACAAATTTGTTAACCTATTGTGCCAGTTTGGATCTTTTTATTTAGCTGGAAAAGAAAAAGGAAAATAATAATGGAACAAAAGTATGATAACATCATGACAAAAATCTTTTTTATGAATTTTTTAAATTTTCTTTCGTAATTTAACATTTCTCTTTTTAAAAAATTCTCAAAATTAATTAAATTATAAAAGTTTTTATCATTATTTCGTCATACTTTTATTCATCTAGAATTGTAGAAGGTAAAAAATGATTGACGCTATCGATAATAATATAAAATAATATTGAATGCCTAGACTTGGCCGTTGACGTCTTGGCGCCGAAGACGAAAAAAGAAGAAAATAATTGGTAAGGATAGAAGAAGCGAAAAGTCACAGAAAAATAATAATTACAGTTTTATACGAGACATTATTGAGTAGCGGGGTTCAAATAAACCTTTCCCAACCCATTTTTAAATAAAAATTTATAATATGCAATAAGTATAATTTTTAAATAATAATTTAAAAATATAATAAATTTT
Source organism: Citrus trifoliata (assembly GCA_018350135.1). Lineage (NCBI taxonomy): Eukaryota > Viridiplantae > Streptophyta > Magnoliopsida > Sapindales > Rutaceae > Citrus > Citrus trifoliata. Next base: position 4,665,732 of record CM031392.1, read on the forward strand.
TAATAATTAATTTAATTTTTATACTACAACAATTAATTTTTATTAATTATTTTAATATTATAATTTTTAAGTTACAACTTATAACTGTTGGACCTTAATTGTAAATATAGCCGTACTCGAATTAATTGGCGTCCATACTCTTCACCAACCATAGAGAAAAGTAAAAAAAATAATTGCGAGAATATCATGGGATCCAAACAATACTACTAGTCCACGCACTTTTTCTTGTTTTCACATTTGCTTGTCTTTATGGACGTGACCATTTCGTATTTTCGCGTTTAGTTTGTCATCACTTTTTTTATATGTATACTTATCATACAGTTTATATCCATATTAATACGCATGTCACTGTACATTAATTAAAATATGCTTTACAAAATAATAAACAATAAGGTTATTGTTGTTTGACTAATTCATAAATTATTTAAGAAGTATGTTAATTTAATATTGTATTACTATATTAAAAAAAATTTCCATTTTACTACATTTCATTTAATACTGTTGGTCCTTTATTGTTACTAATTGAAGGGGTAAAAATGAGATCACATATAAGACCAATACCAAATCCTATAAGCTACTCTATCGTTAATTATTAACAATTAAACTAAAAAATTACTATTAATTAGTGATAATACATTAATTAATTAGATTACTTTTTACTGTTGTTAATAATAATAATAATGATAATAATTTTTTTGAGTTAATTAAATGGAGGGTATTTAGGGAATTTAAAATTTATGAGGGGCGAATTTGATATTCTAAGGGTTTTAATGAAATAAAACAGAGTACGAGGGGTTCAACGAAATTTGACAGTAACTGGTTCAGAAAAGACGAAAGCTGCTGTAACGTACTACGGTGGTAGCATAGGCGGATCCAAGAAAAGAAAGGGGTACTTGTCTAATTTTTGAATTTCAGTTGGCCATATTTAATTAGTGTATGCCCTCTAGTTTTATAGCCAACCAAACAAGGCCACCGGCTTCTTCTGCACCATACTATTGTACGCATTCTGTACTCAAAAACTCAAATATCATGAACTCTGATCTGTACGAGGCTGCTGCAAAGGGGGAAATTGAACCGTTCAACCAATTGGCGATAGATGATCAACTTGCTCTAAGCAATGATGGACACAAAATGAATACCGTCCTGCACGTCCACATAATTGCATCCTACACCCAGAATAAAGAAGGAGAAAGTGTCTCAACCGAGTTCGTGGAACAGATACTTGAAATGTATCCATCATTGCTACTACATGTTAATGCCAAAGGTGATGCCCCACTCCATGCTGCGGCCAAATGCGGAAATGCTGCTGTTGTGGGAACTCTGATTGAATTTGCGAAAAAACAGCCCCATCAAGAGCTAGAAAGTGGCGTGGAAAGTACAGCAAGGCGTATGCTAGGGATGACAAATGACGAAGAAGACACAGCGTTGCACGAGGCAGTGCAAAGTGGTAGTCTTGATGTCGTGAAAATTTTATTGGGAGCAGACCCTGCTTTTCCGTATTCTGCTAACGGTAGCGGTGAAACTCCACTTTACTTGGCAGCCGCGAGGGGACATGCGGAGATAGTCAAGGAAATATTACAAAAATGTCCGTTGGCGGCCCGTGAAGGCCCCAATGGAAAGACTGCCCTTCATGCAGCAGTCTGCAGTTACTCTTACCCTTACGGTATGGATGCGCATGCTTTCATATAATATTTAATATCATAATTGTTTTTTAAATTTTTCGGTTTTTTAATAAAATTTTTAAAGATTAAATAACTTATTCTAATAAAAATATAAATTTTAACCTTTTAATAGCAGAGTTTGAAAACTTTTTAAAATATTTAAATATCTGAAATATTTTTTATTTGTTTGACAATTTATTTTATAACATAATTTTAAAAAAAATTATTCATTAAAATAATTTTATAATTTTAATCAAATTTTTATTGGCAATCAAAAAATTAAATTTTTTTTGATAAAAATTTTACTAACAGGAACTATTCTTAAATGGATTTTATTTTAAAAATAATATCAAACATAAGCTTAGTTGTTTAATTTTCTTTTCTTTTTAGGTGTGATAAAATTATTACTTGGCAGAAAGAAAAGTTTGACCAGAGAAAGAGATAATCGCTTGGTCATCTCAAAGTGTTTATTAGAAGCTGATAAATCTGTTGCGTTGATTCCTGATAAAGATCGGAAGATGACAGCTCTTCATTTAGCAGCCGGCCAAGGGAATGTTGGGGTAGTACATGAAATTATTGACCATTGTCCGGAATGTTGTGAATTGGTTGATGACAGAGGATGGAATGTTCTTCACTTTGCTATGGTTAGTTTTGATAAAAGTGAGTTGAAATATCTGGTGGACAAATATCCGGTAATCAGAAATCTAATTATTGTCTGTCAGCATCCAGGCAATGCCGGCTATGGCATCATCCCTAGGAAAATTGCTATAGGTTATTATGAAACTGTCAACAATCAAAATATTAGTGTTGAACACATAAATCGTTATGGATGTCCTGAACTCGAGGTACTTAATTCATTTTTTTTTTCTCATCAATGTTATAGTTTTTATATGGATATGAGCAATGAAATTAGATTTTGATCTATGCTAATTTTTTCTAGATCTTTTGTAAAGGGTGTTTTTATAACAATTATTTATTTAGGATTCAATTATATGCATTTGTTATATGATACGTAAACAAAACATTATTGATTCTGATATCATATACGAAATTAATTTTCAGCATATTAATTAATAAAATGTATAGTGCAGCGCGTTAACGAATCTGGCGCGTTAGGCTGTAGGTTATTATCAAGTTGTCAACTGGAAAAATATTAGTGTTGAACACATAAATCGTCATGGATTTCCTGAACTCGAGGTACTTAATTCCTTTTTTTAACTCATCAATGTTATAATTTATATATGGATACGACTAATAAATTAAATTTTATTTTTAAATTTATCATCCCTTACAAAATTGCTAAAGGTTATTATCAAGCTGTCAACAAGCAAAATATTAGTGTTGAACACATAAATCGTTATGGATTTCCTGAACTCGAGGTACTTAATTCCTATTTTAACTCATCAATGTTATAATTTATACATGAATACGACTAATGAAATTAAATTTAAATTTTAAAATTTGGTTTTTTTTATTGATCTTTTTTCACCCGTGTATTTATAGTAATTATTTATTTAGGATTTAATTATACACATTTCTCATATGATGTGTAAATAAAACATTATTTATTCTGATATCATATAAGAAATTAATTTTGGTATGCGAATTAATAAAATATATAGTCCAGTGCGTAGATGTTGATGCCAAGTCAAATTTTCCTTCCCTTTCATTAAACTCATTTTCTTCTAGTTACATTTATAATTTAGCAAATATGATTGCAGAAAGAAATTGAAGAATTGTCCAAAGCTGATGGCAGTGGACAATATCCAGACGGTGTCGTCCAGATGAACAAAAACAAAGTTCATTCATTATGGAAATATTTAGATGAAAATGTCTTTGGAGTGGAAAAAGCATCAGAATATCATTTGGTAGTGGCAGCACTCATAGCAACAGTAACCTTTGCTGCGGCATTCACCTTACCCGGTGGTTACAAGAGTGACACTGAAGACGGCCCAAACAGGGGCACTGCAATTCTCAGTAAAAACGCAGCTTTCCAAGCATTCGTTATATCAGACGCCATAGCCATGGTCCTCTCACTTTCTGCTGTTTTTGTCCATTTCATTCTGTCACTTAAGTTTTTTAAAAAATTCATCTTTTTATTCGTTTTTGCTCTTTACTTCACCGTATTGGCCATGGAGGCAATGATGGTAGCATTTGTTACGGGCACATATGCAATGTTGGCAACACCTTCTTTAGGGCTTGCCATTGTTACTTGTATCATTGGCTTGACCTTCTTCCTCTGGAAGATTATCATGTTTTACATGGTTAGATCAAAAGCGAAGGAAGAGGAAATGGAAGTCGAAGATTAGCTTATGGTTCCAAGAAAAGTTATTGTATACCTCTCTCTAGTACTATAATTATGTTAGCATCATCCCACTGTTATGATCTGGAGCTATAAGTTGTCATTGAAATTTGTTACACTATCTTATTTGGTGTATTGCTTCAAGGTTGTAAAACGTACTAAGGGCTTGAAAGAAATGATATCATCTATTTATTGTTGGGGAAAAATTAGGTTTTTAAATTTTTAAAACCTTTTGAAGATCGCTCTCATATAATATATAAGAATTTGTATTCTAGAAATCGTACCTTGAAAATCCGAGTTGGCTTTTTCCGCTGAAGTGATTTAGGCTCCTAGATCACGATCCGCCACCACCACTCCTGTTAGATCACGATCCGTCACCACCACGCCTTTTAGATCACGAACGGTCACCAATGATCTTCCAGGTTATGACTCAGGTTCGATCTGCACTTGACGTGTGGGCGCCTTTATCACTACCAAAGCAACTAGCACGAGAAAATTTTTCTCTCAATAATAGAGAGAAAAATCTTATTCTCTGATCTGTATAAAGTGGCTTCCTTCTTTTTCTTTTTAGAAAATAAGCCTTATATATCTCCCTTTAGTGAAAACCCTAGGCTCCAAATAATGCCCAAAATAAAACTCACGTTCCTTTTCATTTTGTAGGGGGCCCACCATGTAAAATAACATAAGGCTCCTTGCACATAAGCTAATTAAATGGAGCCTCCCATCAAATAATATATTTAGGCTTTTGACCCAAATAGCTAGTTATCTTGTTTATTAGTCCAGTAGTGGTGCAGTCAATTAAATGAGCTAACCCGGGGATCATTTGGGAACATACAATAGTGGCTACAATAATTAGACCTGTAATTAAGCTAGCCCAATTATTTAATTCCAAATCTACTCCACTAAAAGATTGGAACTGACTTCCATAATTGTATGCTCGAATAATAATTTGACCCAAGCCACATTGATTTCTTTACTGCACAATCCTTTGTACCACATCGTTAATTAAATTGATATCTCAACTGTCCAATCAATTTAATAACATCTTATTCCTTGATCCTTACTGGTTTTCTCTAATGATCATTTTCAACATACTAAATATGTTGACACACTCTGGCCAGAGAATTCTATGATCAAGTGCCGAAAACCCATCAAGAGATGTGTTGTACAAATTCTATATTGTTAATCCATAACTCCAATACTCATAATTGCTCCCACCAAGATACCGGGTAATCTTGACCACAAGGATGTGTCGTGCCCATTGGTAACTCAAATGAAATAACAATTACAATCATGAAATCATAATTAACTCAAGATTAAGATTACAGTAAAATCAATGCCTATGAGATTTAATAAGTCTGACAGTTATTACAAAGTTAATTAAATCTCATATGTGATCCTGTTCAATGTAGTCGTACTACATCAATAAATTCATACATGATTAAGACAAATCATTCAATGAATTTATTACAGTCTATACCTAAATAAAGTGCCCAACTTTATTTATCAACTGCGAACTAAATTTATTTAATCATAAGATAACTTGTATTTATGTCTTCTGTGAATCCACATGGTGATCACATAAATACATATAATATAATTAAATGGACTTTAATACAAATATTAATGCAATTAAGATATTTGAATAAAATACCTCATCTATTTTATTAATCAGAAAAATTGTTTATTACAATTAAATAAACAAATATGCTTTTAAAGAGCATATTTTCCCAACATTTATGATGCAGAATTAGTTGTTGCATAAGCATTCCAAATTAATTTTAATCAAGAATCTTCACCGGCGGAATGAGTTTTAGTTATTCGAATGGGTAAAGTTTCTTCTTAACCTAATTAAGTGGAGAAACAAATTTGATATTTCAAATTGTGAAGAAATTTTTTCTTTTGAATAATGTAGGACAACGGTATAATTACAAATCGGATAACCAGCTGCCAACAGTTTTCACCTTCAAGAGCTTGAGAAGGTCAACTGAAAATTGAAAGTAGCATTCCAACATTTCTAATTAACATTTTAACAAATTCCGCGTGATAGGGGATGCTAAAAATATCCAAATGGTGAAAAAAGGAGATTCTTTTGATATGTTATCCAGGTGCAAAAATAAAAAAATGTCGCTTGATGATGAAGTAAAAGATCTAAAACCGCAACAAACTGTGGCGTCCACACTCAGAGCAACTGTTACCTTCGATGTGGGGTTCATATTACCCGGTGGTTACTGGGCTCAAGAAGGCCCAATCCCCGGCACTCCAATTCTCAGAAAAAAAAAATGCAGCTTTTCAAGCATCTGTTATAGCTAATGCCATGGCCATCGTCCTCTCCCTTTTAGTTGTTTTTATCCATTTCCTTACTTCAACTAAGACCCTTCGACAAATAACGTTTCTTGTCAATGTGGCTCATTGTTTCATCCCGGCTTCCATGTTAGCAATGACGGTTGCATTTGTTAGAGGCACATCCCAATGTTGGCACCTTCTCTACGGCTTTCCGTTGCTAATTGTGTCCTTGGCTTGAGGTTCATCCTCTTTGTGCTTTTCGCCATGTTCAAGTTTGCTTATGGATTGGCGCAAAGGTTGTTGGGCTTCATGATATAATTAGAAAAAAAATAAATCTCCATGTTGGAGAAATTAGCATGTTTTCTGTCTCTGTTGTCTAGTAGTTAATATGTAATTTCCATCTCTTAAATCTTTATTCTCAGTGCCATACTATATGTGTATACATTACTACAACTGAGATTGTACCTAATCCTCTTTTGTGTTGAGCTATTATCATCAAAAGAGGATTAAGTACAAGAGTCCAGCTAGCTTGCAACGGTTATTTAGTACCTCATTTTTTGTCTTTTTGTGATTCAACCTAAGAGTTGCAAAAGCTATTCCAACGGCAAGAATGCAATTACTTGCTTATTAACACTGCAGCCCCTGTTGTTTCATAAAAAAATAAGAAAATGTTAAATTTTAATATTTTGACACATAAGTCTATTAAAATATTTTATGATCTTTATATGGGTCCATGTAATTTAATAAATGAATATATTTAGATATACAAAAATATGGATGGATTATTTTAACTTGCTAAAATACTCCCCACATCCATTTATTTAAAATATCAATTACAAAAAATCCCATTTTTTAGTGTAATGTTTTTAAAAAATAAAATACCCATTTAATGTTTTACCATTTAAGATAGTGTTACTTATAAGGATAAATAATTATTTTAATTAAATAAATGAAACTTAACTTTTATTTCTATAAATTTGCTCAACATCATATAACCTTATAATTGTTAGCATAAGATATAAATTTAGTCTAAAAAAATTATTCAAAGGGTCCCCTTAGGGCAAAAAATTAATTATCATATAATAATTTGATTGGCACAAACTCTATTATTCTTAATTTACTTATCCATACCAAACACTATATTGGAATTAAATTTTAGTAAAATAAACATATAGCACCATCTTTAACCGCATTCAACAGACCCTAATTGTTTAGATTCTGTTATAGAGAGCAAGATATAGTTCTTTTCTTATCATAGTAGTAAAAATAAATATAAATAAACACAATAGATTTCTTTTAAGAGAATGCAAGCATTATTTTTATGAGATTTTGTGTTCAAGAAATTAATCTAATTATGTGATTAGAAGACTCTCTATTTTTTGGTATTTTAGAAGAATTATATGTTGGATAAATGAATAAATTAAGATCAAAGCATAAAAAAATGATTGAGAAGAAAACCGAGAGAGAAGAATTTTTTAGAATTTTAAAATTTTCATATTTTAATTGGGGTTTATTTTGTAAAATTATTGAAATTTATAGTTATTAATATTACAAAAAACAGTAGAGATTGCTGAAGAAAATGCCAAATAATTTTTTTAGAATTCTAAAATTATTATATTTTAATTAGGGCTTATTGTGTAAAGTTTTTAAAATTTATAGTTTTTATTATTTACCAAAAATAATGAGGAATGTTAAAGAAAATGTCAAAATTGGGTGTTTGGTATAACGGAGGCAAGATAGTTCCGTCCTAAGTACAAATAGAAGGTCAACATGAAATTGAAAGTAGCATATTATCATTCCAACATTAGTAATTAACTAAAATACTCTTTATATTGTATTGGTGAAAACTCTGTAATACAAGGTTAATATAATCAATTTTATCAGGTGTTAATGTGTTAGGAGCTTATTTACAAATAGATAAATAATATCTAAAAGATATGCAGTGAGTCTAGTTTTAGTATTTTGTTCTCATAAATTTCTTCCTCCTGATTCCACCTTTTTGGGTTCTTAAATCTGGGCTGGCTTATGCTATCAAAACTGAATAAACTTACTAATATAGACTCAATTGCAAGTCTCAAATCCTTTCTTTTTCTAATTTGTATAACCAAAATTTTGTAAAAAAATAAAGCGTATATAAAATTATCATACATTTTCATTGCATCTTGATACAAATTGTTTCTTAACAAAATGATTGAGAAAATATATAAGAGACAATAATGAAATTTACAATTTTCAGAGTAGGGAATTGCAAACGGCAATGCTGAGACAATAAAATAGCTTAGGTAAATCAATATGCAACAAAACAGAAGATAGTATCCATCATTTCTATTTCTAATATACTGAGAAGCTAGCTTTCTAGGCTTATATAAAAGTAGCAACTACATATCCATAAGATTTCTTTTTTAAAAAATTAATTAATTTATATAAACCTCCTCTTGCTTATACTGCAAGCAAATGCAAGTCCATTCACTATACCTGCATAATATGTACAAGCATTTACAAGTTAATATCATCAATTCCAGTCCAACCAGATAATGAAACTGGTCTAAGTGATTCACCTTCTACTCTACCAAATACCAAATACTTCCTTTTTAGATTTCTCCCTTCGTAAATACATTGCACTGCAATCACCAAGAACAAGACCACTAAGCCATTCCCTATCTTTGCTTGTTCATTTGAGAAGAATGGCTGTTCCCTAGAAACATAGCATACCTCACAAGACCACACGGCAATATGACCCCAAAACTAAATGTTGCATAAACAACTTCATGCAAGATTTTTCCCTTGACATGCAAGAAAGTGCGACACCCGCTCTCTGCCGATGCTCTTCAAGTTGGTTACTTAAAGAAAGTAACAGTGATCCTCGCAAGCCTTCTCATTTATCAAGCCCTCCAAAGGGCGTGTTACATAAAGGGAAGATTTATGTTACAAATATTAAAAAATGTATATACTGATACATTCACTGCATTTCTTTTTTAACTTAATTTCAAGTGATCATATATTACGTTGCATTAGGATCCAAATTGCTTCTTCAGAAAATTATTGAGAAATTATGAAAGAAAAAATAATTTAATTTGCTTCCCAATTCTATTTTTTCCCCAAAATCAAGGCAAATTGTGTGAGGCTCAAAATATTATTTGTTTTGCCGTGAAATTTAGAAACAAAAAAAAAAAAAATACCTGGACAGATACCGAACACGCCACGACTCATTCACAGTGCGCAGGAGGAAGTTTGAATGCTGGGAATAAGAGAGGTATGAATTGACCCATGGCCGATGTCCATCAAGTTGGTCACTGCAAGAAAGAAAATTTTTAGAAGAGAGCGCAAAAATCTTCCCAAACATTTATGAGACCCATGATTTAGACTTAAATAACCAAAATGCGTAGGATTATTAAAGCACACATTTAATCAACCACAATTTCCTTAAATTTCTCAGTGGCATCAATCATAAGCCCATTATATTAGATTGACAAGAATCTATCTATCTATCTATCTATCTATATATATAAAATTGAGATTAGAGGAGGTGATGTGGCATCACTATTTATCATCTTCTTGTATTCTTTATTATCTAATAAATTGGTTGATATTAAAAAAATAATTACATTACAAAATATTAAAAATAAAAAATAATTATTAGATTATAAAAGATTGCACGTCTCTTCCTCTTTCCATTTAAATTCAACAATATGTAACCATTAATAATAATTAATTATAAATCTTGAAACATTTATTTATTTTATTATGCCAACAATTAAATTTTAGTGGCTTAAATATATCAATTAATTAATATAGGAAGGAATGTTCCTTCATCTTCCCTCAACAATGCCATTAGGGTCTAATTTTAATGCTATAATCTCATATTTAATTATGCAACATTTTGTTTAATACCTTTTGACTTATTCAAACTCTATAAATATTAAGTAGTTAAGATTTGTGGCATTATTTTTTCGCATCTTTTTATATTCTCTATTATCTAATATATTGGTTGAGATTAAAAAATAATTACATTACAAATTATTAAAAATATAAAATAATTAATAGATTACAAAAGATTACATCTCTCTTCCTCTTTCTATTTAAATTCAACAATATGTAACCATTAATAATAAATTAATTATAAATTTTAAAACATTCATTTATTTTATTAAGCCAACAACTAAACTTTAGTGGTTTAAAATACGTCAACTAATTAATATAGGAAGGAATGTTCCTTCATTTTCCCCCACCAATGCCACTATTATCTAATTTTAATGTCATAATCTGATATTTAATTATGCAACATTTTATTTAGTGTCTTTTGGCTTCTTCAAGCTCTATAAATATTAAGCATTTAAGATTTGTTATGTTTGAGTTTTTTTTATTATTTAACCAACATCCTCTTTAGAAATGTTCTTGTGTTTTTATTTTTTTACTTATTTAAATTTTTAGTATTGTATGCTTCATGGAGTACTGTTTTCTTCATGAGTTAAACAATGATAAAGATAGTTAGATGATAAGGATTAGTCTTTGTAAGATGTGGGAGTCTGTTAATACCAAGAAAAATTAAGAGTTGATTAGTGTGAATATAATTTTTATTAATGAAAAGGTTGTGTACACTTAACTATATACATTAATATATATTTTTAATGTTAAAAAAAATAATTAACTTTCACAAATAACATTAGTTTTATAAGACTGCGTCATCTTTAAAAAAAATAATTCATATTTTTTATCAGTTTCATCAAGTATAAAATAATAAAAAATAATATTAATTTTTTTTTAAAACCGCACGAATTGCGGTTCTAATTCCTAGTTATATAATAATTAAAGAACTCAATTTTTTTTTTCTGCTTTAACATTGGAATTTGTAATATCGACAGCTAAAATTTGTAATATCCACAATAAATTTATACACGCGGCGTACTCTTGACAAATTTCTTATCACATCATGGGCCATTATATACATATAGTATGTTTAGGATTGCTTTATGCTTGACAATCTAATACTTAAAATATGTATAATAAATTAATTTTAAAAGTGATTATTACAAAATCTATAAATAATCAATTTTTGTATTGATTCTTCAAAGTGGGAAATTGTAACTTTTCAAAAATTAATTATTTAATAATATGATTATGAATTGTTTATGGGTCTTCCTAAGTTATATGTATATAACTTACAATCCTCTCACATAAATAGTGAGTAGGTCTACACCATTCATTATTTATGTGAGAGGGTTGTAAGTTATATGTAACTTAGCATTAGCCATTGTTTATATGTCATTTTTACCTCCTTTGATTTTTCTTAATCCCAAAATAACCTTGTGCCAATATTTAAATTTAATTAGCTTATTATTTAAATTTAATTACCTTATTAACTATGACATATTTATTTGAATTTTATTAAATATCAAAAAAATAAAACTTAAAACCAGAGGCCGCTGTGCCCGGCGGGGAGCCACCATTGCTGACATTGGCATTCAAGCTTGTGAAACATGTTAGCAATTAAAAAAAAAAAGAAACTCAGAATCCAACGATCTATGCACCGGAGTGAATATCTCCGTCCACAACAGTTCGGTTTCACGGTGGAGATGCTGCAACCTTCGTCATGAATTGCGCGTGTAGTAGGATTGGCCATTTTCTAACAAAATCTTACGCTATATTTGAGCACATCATGGTCTTAGGGTTCGATTGGTATAAGCGGTGCTGATAACGCACCATTTCCGGCAGTATCTGAAATTTTGACCGCTGCGTGCGGTGAACTTGTTCACTATTTTCCGACGGTCATGATAGTAAGGGTCTTATCGGAGAACTCGGATTTCAATGATGATGGCGGTGCGTTCTATGGGCGGCATCCTTCCTCATCGCCGGTACTTGGCCGATGCGCTATTTTCAATTTTTTCGATGATCTATTTTCAATTTCTTAGTAAATATTTTTTTAATTTTAAAGTGAATATAAACACAAGTTAATTATTTTTTGAAACATGAATGGAAAGTTAACAAAAAAAAATAGTATTTGACACAATGATTTAAAAAAACTTTAAATAGAAAGTTGAAAAATATAAAAATATTTCTTTATTGAATAATTTGCTTCGAAATATATATTAATTTTTTGAATTAAAATTTTAGTTATTTTTAATATAATCAAATAATATCATTAGTTCACTTTCATCATTTCAATTTCTTTATTTCTTTTTATTTACAATTGTTATGACAACAGATCAATATACTGATATTTACAATCGAGTAATGATACAGCCACAAACTCTTGTATAAACTTATTTTGTACAAACTGATGTGGCATGATAAAATTGGTTGAATTAAATATCACTTGACCCACATGATTTGTTTTTATTAATTTATATTTTAATTCAACCAATCTTAACATACCACATCAGTTTGTACAAAATAAGTTTATACAAGAGTTTGTGGTTGTATCATTACTCATTTACAATCATATATATAACTGAAACTTATATTATTACATTTAATTATATGAAGTACATGTCCAGACAAATAACTTTCACTGAGGAGGGATATCTCTATTCTACTCATATTTCGTAAGGAAAAAAGGCTTTACAAATATCTCCACACAATTAAACTTAATTAAAGGATATTTTTTGAGTCCATGCGAATTCAAATAATTGCCCTCAAAATCATGCTTAACTTTAAGGGCGATGATTCGCTACTGGATTAAAATTATATTATAAATTATTATGGTATAATTTTAATTTACAACCATGTATTAAGTTATTTATAAAACTAAGTACTTCAAAATATATCCTATGTTGAAAAAATAGCATAACATGCTATTTTGAGAGTACATTTTGAGTGGGTTCCACTTAATGAAAATGGAAAATATTGTGAGGTTTGAATTCTACTCCGTTGATACTTCAATAGTGTAATCTTATTTTCTCAAAATGGTACTTGAGTGAATGAGAAATTGTCTCTCAAAATTCAAACAATTGTTAAGATAAATCTTCGCATTCGCAAACATGAATCCTGATTTGCACGGGGCTGAAGCTAAGGGTGAAATTGAACCTTTCATCGAAATTGCAGAAGATGAACTTGTAAGCATAGTGACTCACCACAAGAATACGGTCCTTCATGTCAACATTGCATCCCAGCGAGAAGGAGAAAGGATGTCAACGGAGTTCGTGCAACGGATACCCGAAATGTGTCCATCATTGCTACTATAAGTTAATGACAAAGGTGATTAATATTTTGTGATATTTAATTACAAAATATTAAATAAATATTATAATCTATCATTCCATAATTATATCTTCAAAAAAAAAATTTCATTTTACTATACTTTCATTAATTATCCTTTATTGTTTCTAGTTGTAGTACTGCAACTCGCGAAGCTAGTCTTAATAGAGATCAGTTGTAGCCCTCAGGGGGTGTTAATAACTGACATTAAAGCGGTGAAAATGAGTTGCATACAAAAACACGATAAAATATTAAGTGCCAACCCCCTTCTTGTTTGTTAAAATATAGCGAAAACCCCTAAATATTTCAAAATCTAGCAAAACCTGCTGTCGTCAGTATTATTAATGTTTCAAAATTCGGAATTATCATTTAAATTGGGCCCACACCTTATTATTTTTAACCTCGTCGATGTTGTCGCGTGTACACCACCGAATTGGATTTCTAAATTGGATTAACACGTTTGATTTATTCAATAATTAACGATAAAGTAGCCACTCCTCCCCTTCTCGCTTCTATTATGCTTCGTGAATCCTTTGTAACCTAATTCCTGTAAACAACGGATTTGCTCTAATCTTTGCCCAAGGGATGTGTCTGAGGTCCATTAGATCCACGTTTCTTTTGCAACAAGCCGCTTACTACATTGCCTTAGGCCCCTTAACTAATGGCTATTTACTATTTAGACCATTTGCTGGTGGTTAAAACCATTCTTCCTTTATAGAATGACTTTAATTATCAAATGGCTAGGCTTTGGAGTTTTTTTTTGGGGGGGGGGGGGGGGACCAAAAAAATCTTATTAAATAGAACAAAATTTAAAAAATGACAAGCTAAGTGTCGCAAAAAATCTTCCATCATTACAAAGCAACTACAGGAACGAACTATAAAGCTAGCTAAAGCAACTTCATCGCAATTAGCTTAGGAGAAAATTTTGATCTCTAGAGAGTATATTAATTATCAAATAAACAGAAAAACCGTTAAAAATATAAATACATAAAATAAAGATAAAATCTCTAAATAGGTTATACTTTGTCATAGGTAGAGCAGGAACCTTATTATGAATCATAAATAAAAATATATATTAGTTATATTACAAAATTTATTTATTTAAAATCAATTCTTACAACGTTCTAAAATGTCAAATTATTAAATAAAATTCTATTCTACTATTGCTAATCTATGAAATTTTAATTCAACTATATTATTTTCGCTTATTGTTTCTTTACTCAAATTACATCTTTTTTTACCACCTTCTAAAAAAAAATTACATCTTTTTTACCACTCTTTTTTTAGATTAAACTAATTTTCCTATTTTCTATTTTTTAAAGTTTTTCGACACAGTTTTATTTCAAAATGGATAAAATAAGCACACAAATAATAATAATAATAATAATAATAATAATAATAATAATAATAATAATAATAATAATAATAATAATAATAATAATAATAATAATAATAATAATAATAATAATAATAATAATAATAATAATAATAATAATAATATAGTAGTAGATGAACAAAAGAATAAATTAAAAAGAAATAAGAACAATTAAATAACACAACTAATTAAGAGAAAAATAAAAAGATAAAATCTTAAATTTGTGATGAAATCATAAACGAACTTTATCTTTAATTGTTTGAGAATTTAAGCAATGAGTAGCACTAGGGGTGTTCAGAATCCAATCCGATCCATTAAATCCATATGGTCCAAAGAAATCCGATCTCTAGATTGGTGGATTGGATTAGATTTGAAAATTTAAAAATCCACAGTCATTATATTGGATATGGATTTACTTCTGTGAATTCGCAAAAATCTGCGAATCCACAAAAAAAAAATTAAACTTGTAAATATGGAATTATACTTACTAATAAATAAATAAGTTAAAATATGCATCAATGCCATATTATGTCTTATCCAATAATAATATAAAATAAAAATAATTAAATAAAAAAACATAGCTTCTCAAGCAATTAATTTTTATGTATTGATTTAAACAAATGAGATTTTTTTTCTTTTTGGTGTGTTATATGTTGAAATTTTGAATGTATTTTTTAGTTTTATTTAAACAATTTAAATATTATTTAATTTTAAATTTGATCGGTAGTAAAATTATTTTTATATTAATTTTTTTTATTTAAAGTTTGAAACATTCAATCAAAATCTCTTTTCTCTCCCTTTTCCTTGTAGCGGGTTTAAAAATCAGTATTATCGCAATGTGGGCTCATTCAGTTCTAGGATCAACTAATCAGATACAATCTAAATAGAAAATAAGCAACGCTCTTAGTTATTACGTACAGCAGGTAACAAAATTCTCCTCTGCCACTTCCTCCTGCCTTCGACAGTGGCTTCTCAACGATCTTTTGTTGTTTTGGCGTTGGCACAAATAAAGGATGTTGATAATTTAGGGAAAAAATTAAATAAATAAATAAAAAGGACGGTTGATTAATGCCGTCGGTAATAAAATAGTATTGGATGGGTAGACTTTCGCCTTGACGCAAAATACTGGAAAGAACAAACGAACCTGTAATTTTTGATATCTATGATGGAGGTGTTGTGATTTTTCTGGTACCGTGGCTGGTGTAAAAAAAAATATAATTATAAAATAAATATTAATAATATATAATAAATATTATTTTTAAATAATAAATTTTAAAAATATAATAAATTTTTATTATATAAATATAAAATTAATTTAATTTAATTTTTAAATTATAATAATTAATGTTTATTAAATACTTTAATATTATAATTTTTATGTTACAATTATTCGAACTCACAGCCCTTTAATCGAATTAGTTGGCATAGAGATTCTTCTCCAGCCAGGAGGAAAGTCATAAAAAATAATTGTGAGATTATCAATGGGGTTCAATTGTTCAAACAAGTCCACGCACTTTTCTCATTTGTTTGTCTAAAAAATATTCGTATTTAGTTTCTCAACATTTATATATATATATATTTATATGTGTGTGTGTGTATACACTTATCATAGAGTTTATATTTATATTAATGCATGTGTTACTATTCATTAATTAAAATATGCTTTCAAAAATAATAAACACTAAGGTTATTATGTTTGACGAATTCATAAATTATTTAATAAATATCATAATTTATTGTTTTATTATTATATTTTTAGAAAATTTCCATTTTACTACATTTCACTTAATACTGTTGGTCCTTTACTGTTACTAATTGTAAGGTGACGGCTAATGAAGCCAATCCTAACAGAAAGTCGTTCACCGTCGATGTCATACCGACATTGAAGGGATAAAAATGAGTTCACATATAAAACCAAGATCAAATCCTGTAAGCTATTATCGTTAATTATTGAATAAATCAAACATGTTAATCCAATTTGGTGGTGTACACGTGCGAACATAGAGAAGGTTGAAAATGTGAAGATGTGGGCCAATTTTAAATTATGACTCCGAATTTCAAACGTTGATAATATTCACAAGAAGGAAACATTTTAAAATATATTGGAGGTAATACAATCAATTAATATATATATATATATATATATATGACATATGTATTTGAATTTAATATAATCTCACTTGAATGATGATAGTTCGAAATAAATACATACATGTCATAATATGATTTACTTATTGTATGATTGATATGGTATCTCTAATGTATTTTAAAATTTCTCGACAACAGAAGATTTTGTTGAATTTTAAAATATTAAGAGGTTTTCGCTATATTTTCGTAAATAAGAAGGAGGTTTTACTCATTTCCCTTAAATTAATTTTGTAAACTAAGGTTCTTAGATCCATATTACTTTGGCAACAAACCCGCTTACCACATTGCCCTTAGCTAATAGCTATTTCTTATTTAGAGCATTTGCGTGATGGTTAATAATCTTCTTTCTTGGTAAATAGAATGACTTTGAATTTTATTAGAAACCTCATATATTTTCTTAATATATTTATGTAAGTGTGAAGTGCACCTGTATCGGGTGCTCCGATAGTAATTTAAATGAGAGTAAATTGTAATTTAAATTATGGAAAAAAACATTTGTATTATTTAATTATCAAATGTTTAGGCCTAGGAGAAGGTGTTCTTTTTTCTTTTTAAATACAAGAATTATCAATAAATAAGTAAATAACATCTAAAAAAAAAACAAGTTAAGTGTTGTGAAAAATCTTCCATCCTTAAAAAAAAAAAGGAGAATGAATTGGAAATTTAGCTAAAACATATACAGATTTATTATAATTAGTTTTGGAAAAAACCTTACAAGTAGATCCTACTTTAGAATTCATAAATTCTAATATTTAAAAAATAAATGCTATGCTAAACGACATCATAATTTAAGTCGTTGGTCATACCTTCAGCTGAAGTGATAGGGCGGCCGATAGAAATTTCTCCCGTAAGTAACGACATAATATCTTAGATTCGAAATCTTTAAAGACAAAATTAGAAAGTGGTGTAATTATAATGTTTGGCACAAATTTGGCAAAGTATAATGGGATAAGTCCATTGAAGCCAGGTTATGTCGTGAACAACGTGTGATCTATTATTATGTATTGTCGTGGAAAATGAGAAGTGTCTAGTTGTAAAGCGAAGTCTCCGCCAGTGAAAGTCTGAAGAAAAGGACCATTGTTGATTGACGATATCGGTAATAAAATAATCCTGGATGGCTAGACTTGGGCGTTGACGTCGATTACAGCGAAAAGAGAGAAAAGATTGAAAACGAAGGTAAAATATCTTTAAATAATTTTAATCTCCATCTAAATGATAACAAGTTTAAGTGATGTTAAAAATCTCCCGTTATCACAAAACAATTACGAAGATGAAGTACAAACTTAGATAAATAAAGTATCTATAATATTATTATAAATGGCTTAAGAGAAGATCTTATACCTCAAAGAGCATTATAATTATTAAATAAAACAAATAAACAACTCAAAAAAATAAAAAATAAAATAGAGACGGAGAATCTTTGAATACATGATTAATTAAGTAAGCACTGTGTGTGGTAGTCCACCACAACTACACTGATATGATGAGATCGGCAAAACAACGGCATAAAATGAGTTGTCAATCCTTTCATTGACCAAGATGGCGGCAGGCTGGTCCATAGAATTGTTTCTGAATTGTCTATTAGATTAGAATTCTTTGAAGATAGAATAAACAGTGATATAATTACATTACTGAGTGATGGAATCAAAATTTACGGAGTTATTTCATTGTCAAATGGAGAGAAACAAAGAATCTATGTATATGTTATTTAAACAATTATTAGAGACATGCAACGCACCATGTGATCCGTAATTATTGAACATCATCATTTCCTATTTAAATGATAAATTTTAAGTGGTACCATACAAAATTTATATTTCAACTTTATAAAAATATCACTACTTAATTTGTTTTTATGCAGAGCTAACAAAATGAATAATCGGGTCGTATTTATATCATGTTAAATTTAGATCGACTCAAATACGTTTAATTAAAAATCGTGTTAAAATATACATTAATTAAAATATACTTAAAAAAACAATAAGGTTATTGTCATTTGACTAATTCATAAAATATTTAATAAGTATGTCAATTTATTATTTTATTATTATATTAAAAAGAAATTTCCATTTTACTACATTTCGTTTGAATGTCCTTTATTGTTACTAATTGAAGGGGTAAAAATGAGATCACATACAAGACCAATACCAAATCCTATAAGCTACTCTATCGTTAATTATTGAATAAATCAAATGTGTTAATCCAATTTAGAGGTGTACACGTGACAGCATAGAGGAGGTTGAAAATATTGAGATGTGGGCCCATTTTAAATTATAACTATGAATTCGAAACGTTAATAATATTCACGAGGGAGAAAAATTTTAGAATACATAAAAGATAATATAATTAATTAATAATGTATGATTTATGTGTTTAGATTTGATATAACCTTACTTGAATGATGATTTTTTAAAATAAATACATATATATTATAATATAATTGACTTATTATATGACTGATATGGTATTTTTGATACACTTTAAAAATTATCAGTGACGGAAGGTTTTGTTGAATTTTAAAATATTAGGCAGTTTTCGCTGTATTTACCAAATAAAAAAGTGGTTTTATTCATTTCCCTTAGATTAATTTTGTAACTAAGGTCCATTAGATTCACATTTCTTTTCCAACAAGCCGCTTACCACACTGTCCTTATCTAATAGCTATTTACTAGTTAGACCATTTGCCTGATGGTTAATAATCTTCTTTCTTCAGGGATTTAATTACTTTGAACTTTATTAGAAACCTCATATATTTTGTTAATACATTTTTGTAAGTGTCAAGTGCAACTGTATTGGGTGCTCCGATAGTAATTTAAATGAGAGTGACTGTAATATAGATTTAAAAAAAAAAAGAACGTTTGTATTATTTAATTATCAAATGGTTAGGCTTATGAGAAGGACTTTTTTTTAATAAAAGAATTCTCAATAAATAAATAAATAACATCTAAAAAATAACAAGTTAAGAGTTGTGAACAATCTTCCATCCTTATAAAATAGCTACGAGAATAAATTACAAATTCACCCTTAGATAAAACCCATACAAAGCAGCTTATGAGACAATCTTATAAGTAGATAGTATTTTAGAATTCATAAATTTTAATATTAAAAAATAAAAGAAATTGTTATGTTATATAATTATGTAACATACATAATTATGTAGCAGCCGATGAATGAAAATCTACCGGTTATAAAAATATAAAATAATATTATTTCATAGATAAAAATTCAACTACTATTACGTAATTACCTAACATAACAAATCACAAAAAGAAATTTTATAGCAATTATAATAATTTAAGCCGTCGATCCGACCTTCTGCTTAGGTGACAGGGCAGCCGACAGAATTTTTTGCCACAAGTAACCATCCTCTTAGATTAGAAATCTTAGAGAAGTCTATGTTACAGATTCTGTAACATACATCCCCCACTCCATGCACTCCGCGTGTCCCTCATGTGGAAACAAAGCAAGCAAATGGCATCATTGGGGAGCTGGCTAACCTGGTCTGTAAGGTACAAAATCTGTACCGTAGCCAGCTCCAGAAATCTTTTGAAGATAAAATTAGAAAGTGACGTAACGTGGCAAAGTATAGTGGGCTAAGTCCATTGAAGTCAAGTTATCTCGTGAAAAACGCTTGATCTATTATTGTGTATTATAATATAACTATTTGATAAAAATTATAGAAATATAAAATAATAAAATAATATTATTTTTAAAGTAATATAATTACGTGACATAATAAAAGTAAAAAATAAATCTTATAGCAAACATAATAATTTAAGCCGTCGGTCCTACCTTCCGTTGAGGTGACAGGGCAGTCAACAGAATTTTTTCCCACAAGTAACCACCCTCTTAGATTAGAAATCTTTGAAGATAAAATTAGAAAGTGACGTAACGTGGCAAAGTATAGTGAGATAAGTCCATTGAAGTCAAGTTATCTCGTGAAAACGTATGATCTATTATTGTGTCTTATAATATATATGATTATATAACAGTTTTATTAAAATTTAACGGTTGTAGAAAAATATAAAATAATAAAATTATATTATTTTTATAATTATTAGATAAAAATTTAACTATTATTATATAATTATATATGTTACATTATTACGGAACATAACAAAAAGCCAAAAATAAATGGTATAGGGAACATAATAATTTAAGCCGTCGGTCCTACCTTCCGTTGAGGTGACAGGGCAGTCAACAGAATTTTTTCCCACAAGTAACCACCCTCTTAGATTAGAAATCTTTGAAGATAAAATTAGAAATTGATGTAACGTGGCAAAGTATAGTGGGATAAGTCCATTGAAGTGAAGTTATCTCGTGAAAAACGTGTGATCTATTATTGTGTATTGTGGTGGAAAAAGAGTAGTATGTAGTTGGAAAGCGAAGTCCGATGGTGAAAGCCTGAAGAAAAGGGCCATTGTTGATTGACGTTATCGGTAATGAAAATATCTCGGATGGCTAGACTTGGGCATTGACGCCGAATACAACAAAAATAGAGGAAAGATTGAAAACGAAAGTGAAAGCAAACCTGTATGTTTTGATATCTTTAACTTACTTTTAATTTCCATCTCAATGATAACAAGTTGAGTGATGTCAAAAATCTTCCATTGTAACAAAACAACTACGAAAATGAAATACAAATTTTCGATAAAGCATCTATAATGTTATAGATAACTGGCTTAAAAGAAATCTTAAACCTTAAAGAGTGTAATAATTATCAAATAAAATAAAGAGACACCCAAAAAATTAAAAAAAAAAAAACAAAATAGAGAATGCATGATTAATTAAATATGAGAAAGTCATATGTATGGTAGTCCACCACAAATTTTTTGATATGATGAGATCGACAGAATAACGTTAACTGCGCAGCATAAGTCATCGATCCTACCAACGGCTGAGGTGGGAGGTTGTTCCATTGAATTATTTTTCGGAATGAATTATCTGTTGGATTAAAATTCTTTAAAGATAGAATAATAAGTGATATAATTAGATTATTCGCTAATAGAATCAAAAGTTAACGTAATTATTTAATAATCAAATGGAGATAAACAAAGAATCTCCGTGTATATTATTTAATCAATAATTGGTACCAAATGGTCTGGCCAAGCTTATCATTTAGTTGAGTGGTCTTCCGTAAAACTCATTTAAAGACCCTCTTTAAAGATAGACTCAAAAAGAGGGAGCTTGCATAGCCAATAGGAGTCTTCCACGGGTGTTGGCGATGATGCAACCGAGGCAAGGGAGCTGTTTTTTTTTTTAAAATTGATATACAATATTGTAGATATTATAATTAATATTTATAAATAGATTCTATAATTCGAATATTTTTTGTGTCATGTACTCTTCTAAAGCGTTGCTCAAATTCTTCAAACCCTCTCAAATATTCGAGAGTTGTCCACTCTACTCATATTTCATTAGGAATAGACTGACTCAACTCAATTATTTGATAATTGAGGGAGAATTGTAAATAAATCTCATGAAGGTTTGAACTTTTGTACTCATTATTATGAGTGGAAGGATTCTCTCACTCGACCAAATGCCCATTGGTAGGCAAGGGAGCTGTTGATGCAAGGTTAAAATGCCGAGACTGTTAGTTGCAGCTTCTGCAACATAGCCGTGTCTTATGTGGTAGAAAATGTGGCCATGCACACGGATAAAATTGTGAGGTCTATGGATTGTCGTAGAGTAGTCTATATAAATGCAAGGACGAGAGTAGTATTGTTGTTGTAAAGCGAAGCCCTGGCAGTGAAAGAAAATGTATTCAAAAAGCTCCACCTGCTATGTAAAATCTCAGTTAGCTACTTTTTCGTCACTGCCCTCCGGTTTTAGCTAAATTGGGTGAAAATCTGAAGATAGTTTCCAATTAACCAATCTGAAAATAATTTGTTTTGCATTTCGTTTTTCCCTGTACATACTTTATTCATCCCACCGTAACGATTTAAACTAGAGCGTATTCTTGACTCTGCATAAACAATTAATTTCGTAAAAAACAATTTGAAGAAGAGAAGTCATGAAAGCCAAATTCGATTAAAAAATTATGAAGAGCTTTTTGGATACTTAACCAACGATCATAACTTATACGGGGCTATCCTATTTCAATTGTTACGAATGTTGTTGTATCTTAATTAAAGGTTCGGACATGTATGAAATAATTATAAATAAAGCCGCAATAATATGTTAGTTTTCAGTAAAACCTGGATAAAATTTTATAAATTCACATGACATTGATTTAATTTTTTTTTTAATAGGAGTTATTCATTAACGGTAAAACTGATATTTTAAAATTCAACTATGGTCCAGATACCGTAACGAGAAAAACATAACAAACTATAATTTAAAAAAGTTCAGTAATAAAAGTTATTTTTTAATCATTGATATAATAATTTATTATTTTGAAATGCTTGACGTACTAAAAGAGAATAATAACTTTTGTTAATCAAATTAAAAATCACTCTGATGTTTTCATATATGCAAATGTCTACTGAACCCGCAGACCCCACAGAGCATGTTTAGGCACAAAGCTACGCGTGGAAAACGAAGTCCCAGCCTCCCAGGTCATATTTCGTGAAAAATAAGCTAAACCAAAATTAATTAACTGAATGAATATTAATTAATTATCATTGTTCTCCTCTCTAGTAATCTCACTGAATGGTTCCGCAGTGCTCGAGCAGTTTAATAAAAGGTTCACAAAGAAATAAATTGATTGAGTATTATAAATAAAACCGAGGCAAACAGTCTCTAGACTTATTATTTAATCGTTAATTGAATGGTCAAGATACATACTATTTAATTGCTTAAAAAAAAGCCACTTTGATGCTTTTCCTGCTAAACAAGATGTATAAATCTTTACTAGATTATGGCACAATGAAATAAGTAATTGCACATCATTAAAACTTTTATCATTCAATGGGAGAATGATATATAATTCACTATGATAAAAATATTGTGTTGTAACTTAAGAAGAACTGATTTAAGAACGAGAAAGATTAAGAGGGGATGATTGATCACTTTCCCTTTTTGGGGAACAATGAAATTCTCAGAACTCATAGCATGCTCCCCTGTTAATTTACAGGGATCATAGTTCAATTGGTTAACCGAATGAAAATGGTAATGGCCTTTGTGCAAGGATATGCAATAATCAATTATGGCCAACTTTAGTTTGTTATCTCCGAGTATTATGCAATACCAATAACAAGAGCATAGCTAAAAACAAAGCCAAGGGTGCTAAACAAAGTCCTTTGCAAGTCATATTTAGTTTTAAAAAAAATGACGGTGAACACAAAATTAACTAACTGAATGAATAAACGTTAATGTCCTCTTTAGTAACCTCAATAACAGGCTGGATAGAATGGATAAATGAGAGATCCACAAATAGAGGTAAAGATTCTCAATATATATTATTCAATGGTTGGAGAGTAACTCAAAGTATTGCTTTACTCACTTTAAATAATTCTCGAAAAATTATCTTCCAACTATGATGAGAATGTTAAAAGTGCACTTAACACCACAAGTTTTTGATAATATTTAAGAACCATTTCAAATTTTTATTTCATATCAATTAATTTCTTTTCCCTTAATTACGTAACCAATGTTAAAAAATATAAAATAAAATATTATTTTATTCTTGAATTTATTTAAAGAAATAAAATAAAATATTATTTTATCTTCAATTATTTAATAGTAGCTAATGGAGTTAACAAAAACCTGTCTAGTTGATATAAAACAAAAAAATAAGGGGTTTTAAGAAAAATAAATGAAGTTGGATTTAATTGACTAATTTTGCAAAATCTTTCATTATGTAAGATTTTAAAAAATAATATGAACTTTTTATAATAATTTTCTTAAAATGGGGTGGGTTTATAAAATTATAGGGCAGAAATATCAAGCGGCCAACTGCAGTATTTAACGATCCAGGATTAATAATTTGGCATGCATCCTACACAAAACTCAAATATCATTGCATTCACAAGTTGACATGGATCGTAAATTGTATGAGGCTGCAGCTAAGGGTGACATTGAACCCTTCAGGCAAATAGCAAGAGATGAACTAGAAAGCATAGTAACTAATGTCATGAAAAATACAGTCTTGCATGTGAACATAATGCGATCCCATCTGACCCTGCAGACTGAAGAAGGAGAGATTAGTAGTGAATCAACCGAGTTCGTGGAACAGATACTTGATTTGTGTCCATCGTTACTATTTCAAGCTAATACCAAAGGTGATTCTCCACTCCATTTTGCGGCCAAAAAGGGGCATGCTGCTATTGTGGAATTTCTGATTGTATTCGCGAATAGACAGCCGATAGACATAGAAAGCGGTGTCGAAAGCGCAGCGAGGCAGATACTAAAGATGACAAATGAGGAGCAGAACACACCGTTGCACGAGGCAGTGCGGCTTCGTAGAGTCGATGTTGTGAAAATTTTAATCAAAGCAGACCCTCATGTTCCGTATTCTGCTAATCGCAACAGTGAAACTCCACTTTATATGGCTGTGGCGAATGGATCTGCCGAGATAGTGGCTGAAATTTTACAAAACTGCCCCGAAAGCGCAGCGAGGCAGATGCTAGAGAAGACAAATGAGGAGCAGAACACACCGTTGCACGAGGCAGTGCGACTTCGTAGCGTCGATGTTGCGAAAATTTTAATCGAAGCAGACCCTCATGTTCCGTATTCTGCTAATCGCAACAGCGAAACTCCACTTTATATGGCTGCGGCGAATGGATCTGTCAAGATAGTAGCTAAAATTTTACAAAAATGCCCATCACCTGCTCATGAAGGTCCCGATGGGAAGACTGCCTTGCATGCTGCAGTCTACACATATCCCACAAGTACGCTTAAACGACTATTTTTTTTTTTTTCTTAACCATGTGGTATTTTAGAGAGGTCCTAACTGTAGGAGTCATCTTTAAATCCGTAACATAACTTAAATTAGAAATTTCTGCTCTAATCGAGAAACACATGTTTTCCTAACAAATGCGACTTTCCTACTAATCGAACTGGAGAGCAAACCCAGTCAAACTATTTAAGTAGACTCTATTGTCAATGGAGCCAACACTTTATTGGTTCGCTTAAACGACTATATATATATATATGCACACACATGCACATACACAGTTATACTCAAAGTGTGGATATCCGCTCGAAATTTGGTGGACATAAAAATAAAATGAGATAGAATTCGATATTCAGTTGGATTTGTGATGATCAGCGAATCAACGGTGAAATTTGTTTAATATGCATGTGTCCAAGTCGGGTTCCAAGAAATTGTCAGCTAAATTTGTCTGTCCGTATGATGATCTGTATTTGTTGAGTTGTCATCCACCAAAATAAAAAAAATCATTATTTTCACCGTCAAGAAAATTAAAGCTTTTGTTTATATAAATTGAATTTGTTTTGTTCGTTATTTATTATCTTCTTTCAGAAGTGATAAAGAAATTACTTTTACACGAGAAAAAGAGGAGTTTGACAGCAGTACGAGACAAATACGGTTGGACTCCACTCCATCATGCTGCATATAGTGGTCGCGAATTGACCTCAAAACTGTTATTAGAATGTGATAGATCAGCTGCATTCATCGGTGACAAAGATCGAAATATGACAGCTCTTCATTTAGCAGCCGCCAGAGGGCATATAATGGTAGTAGATAGAATTCTTTCCACTTGTGAAGATTGTTGTGCACAGGTCGATGAAAGAGGGTGGAATTTTCTTCACTTTGCTATGGTCAGTTTAGATCTCTTCCAATTGAGCGGTCTCCTAATAAAGCATCCGATCGTCAGAGACAGCCGTTTGTTAAGTGATGAGGACGTAGATGGAAACACTCCTCTCCACGTGGTTGCTGCTGTCTGTCGACTTTCACCCCGTGTGGCTGTCCTTCCGTTCATTCTCAAAGTTTTAGGCGGTAATAATGCCGACAACAATGATGGTATTAGTGTTCAAGATGTAAAACGTCGTGGATTTCCTGAGCTCGAGGTAAATTCCTTTTTACTGTTTACTCATTGCTGCCTTTTTAATTTATTGCTACTTGCTCCTCACAGCTACTAATTGTTTATACGGGCGCGGCTATTCCAAGTAATGTTAATCAATTCATACTTTCTTTCTATTTTTCTTAAATGGGAACAACTTTTTCATCGCATAGCACTGCAATATCGAACATTTGTGAGTAAAAATTAACAATGTTGTTATGAATTTAACTCCAAAAAAAAAAGTTTAAAAAGAGCATGTTATATGGAGGAGCCTCTAAATTATATTTAATGTAACTTACATAATTCATGTGAACCATATAAATTATAAATTTCACTCCTATAATTTTATATGATTCACATAAATTGTATAAGTTATATTGATTATAACTTAGTATTAGTGATCCTATGGGTGCGTTTGGGATTGAGGTTGGGCGGCTGTAGCTTAAAAGCTACAGCACTAAAGTGTTTGGTAAACACTAACTGCTGTAGCTTTTAAGCTATATTAATATGATTTTTCACTTGTATAATATAAAATCTATTATATTTTTAATAATTTGATCAAAATTATTATTTAAAATTTATATTTACTATATATTATTAACTTTTGTTTCATAATTGCAGCTTTTTTTTCACAGCAGCTATAGCTTAAAAGTGACAACACTTCAATCCCAAACGCACCCATATCACTAATTCCTAGAGTCACATGCATAAGCACGTCATAACATTAATACAGAGGAAAATGTTATTTGTACCTGATATTTGTACATTTTCTACCTATCAAATAGAATGAAGACACTTGTGCATACAAACAAAAATTAATAAATTGAATGAGCTTGCTTTGCTTTGAAGTGAAAAGTGTCATACGCAATATTGTGTGTCATTAATGTCTAGCGCAAATATTTTATACATATATTTCTGGTGTTTTATCCAAAGTGGCATGTCGGATCATATGTGTATATATATATATATATATATATATTTGGTGGGTCACTTAACTCATTTTATATTTACAAAGTCTAAATTAGTTTAATGTGACGAATAGGTTTCATCGGTCTTGAATGTACTACACACGATATAATATTATCATAAATTATTATGTGTGCTAAATGATAACTTACATTATCATCTTAATTGTTTTATAGTGAATGGGGTGAGGTATTCGTGTGTATGCCACGTTATTTGTATCAAATGTTAGTGAAGCATACCACACCCCCTCTCCCTCTCTAGATATATATACATTCTGTATTGTAGATAGCTAAATCTTATAAAATAAAGGTATCTTTTGTCCTGGCCTTGAAATTGGTCCTCTTTTTTAAAAAATTGTTTCATAAATTTTCTTAGATCAATATTTAATTTACCTAATATGATCAACATATCGCAGCAAGAAATCCAAGAGTTGTCCAAAAATGTTGGCCGTGGCCAATATCCAAATGGTATTCTCCGGGTGCAAAAAGAAAAAGAGCCAGTCGATGAAGAAGCATTAAAAGAAATGCAATCGCTACATACGGTAGTGGCTACACTTATTGCAACAGTTACCTTCGCTGCAGGGTTCACATTACCCGGTGGTTACTGGGGTAAAGAAGGCCCAATTCCCGGCACTCCAATCCTCATAAAAAATGCAGGTTTCCGAGCATTTGTTGTATCTGATGTCATAGCCATGGTCCTCTCCGTTTCAGCTATCTTTATTTATTTCCTTACTCCAGCTAAGACCCTTCGCCAAACCCCGTTTCTTTCAGAAGTGCCCCATTATCTCATCCTGGTTTCCTTGTTAGCAATGGTGGTTGCATTTACTACAGGCACATACGCAGTGTTGGCACCTTCCGTTGGGCTTTCCGTTGCTACTTGTGTCCTTGGCTCGAGCTTCACTCTCTTTGCCTTTGTCACAATGTTCTTGCTTGCTCGTGGACTCTACCAAAGAACTTTCGGCCATAACTAAAAGTATTTGTATATGTACCCCTTCGTCATGATATAATTAGAAAAAATAAATCTCCATGTTGGAGAAACTAGCATGATTTTGTGTAGTTGCCCTGGAATGTTGAGCTATTACTTGTGTCCTTGGCTTGAGCTATTTTATACATATGTTGGAAAAATAAATCTCTATACATTACTTCAACTGGGATTGTACTCGATTGTGTTGAGCTATTATCATCAAAAGAGGATTACGCACAAATACAAGGTCAACGAGAAATTGAAAGTAGCATATTAGCATTCCAACATTTCTAACTAACAAATTCTACCTACAACAGGGTCATGTAGAGGATCTTTTCAAGTGCTGAAGAAAACATAGAGGTTAGTGCACAGCAGCTTCACGAAGAAAATCACCCTTTAAACTGACTAACGCATGAAATTCCCTTTCAGCCTCTACCCACAACATCTTTCTCAATCTTCAAGTTCTTGTCACCCAGGAAGACCGGATTCTCAGCTTGCACATAACGGTAATTAAGCATTTTCGTGCAAGTAAGACATATCGATTGACACACAGTTGAAAAGAACCCCATGCTTCAGCATCTTGTGTACAATCCCCTTCAAGATCTATCCCCTGAAAAATCTTGCCAATGAAAACAACAGGAAAGAGCATCTCCCCTGCGTTCTTTCTAACTTCCCCCCCCCCCCCCCCCCTGCTCTCCAGAGTTGTGACAGCAAGATAGCATCCAAGATCTTTGGTGGACTTTCTGCCAGCAAAGTCATCCAACAAACAGATAACAATAGTGACCAGATTTTCAGCAGGGTCTACAACATTCCAGGGCAACTTCACTTTGACAAACATTGGGTTCCACATGTAATCATAAACCAAATACCAATGAGTGAGATAAATAATAATCTATTCCAAGTTTCGATTCCTAAAGTTTTCACAGACTCTGTCTTTCCGTGTCTGGTGAAATCATCAATATATGTTGACAATTGACAGGATTTGGTAGATTTGTTCGGAAGAAAACCACAAAATATATAATTGAAAATGAGAAATTTGTTTTCTTTAAGCAACAGAACACATAGGGAAACAAGTTGGCAGTGGCGGTGAGTAGCAGGCAGCAAAAACCAATAGTATAACATTTAGATACTGGAATTCATATGCACAATCATAATTCAGAGTGCTGCCATCATTAAGTGACAATTTGTAGAATGCAGTCCACAAGCCAAGGTTGCACTTATTTGAATTGCTACTAAATAGCTTGAAAAAGATGAAGAAAACAAACTAATTTATGCAAATATGCACATCAAATAAAGAACAAATAAATCTATTAAACTGGAATGTTCTATGAAAGAAAGTTCTAAAGCAAGAAAACAACTTTCTCCAGGTGAGCCTCTCTTGTTGCATGAAAAGATCTTAGATAGTTTCTAAATATGCGTCAAGTGGGAACTGTAAAAAGTTCCAGGCTGGGATACCAAACACTACCCTTCACACCACCAGGCTAAATTGTTTAAAGCATAAATTTTTCCAAATCTACGAAAAACAATGAATTTAACATAATTTTTATTAACATTGCTCCATTCTCAAGAGTGTAAAAAAACATAGTAAAAAATCTGAAATTTTGCACCTCATAATCTCACCGTCGAAAATCAAAAGCTACTTAAGGCCTAAACAAGGATCATCATGATTTGTATCTAGCATTTCATTCATACACTATAATCTGTACATCCATTTTGCCACATGAAAACCCAATTTCTATAACTAGCACATTGTCTCTGAAAGCCATACATTTTTAGCATCTGAAAGCATACATTTGTAGCTTTTTTTTCCCTGGATGTCCCTTTATCTTCAAACTAATTCAAAGCAAACCATATCAAAAAATCAAAATCACCAAACCCCTCCAAAAAATTAAAAATAAAAGAGAGATATATAAAAGACTCGACGTATTACCAAGAAATGAAATACATTTTAAATGCTAAATGTACAAAACAAACAGTCAATAACAATCATTTCATTCGATCATCAAAGTGTCCCAACAAGAAAATTTCAGGAAAAAAAAAAAACAAAGCATTTGGGTATCAAATAGGAAAGAATTTTTTTTTAAAATAAAATGAAATGACAACTAGAGCTTAATGATTAAAACCTCACCCAGCAGTAAGAGTGATGAAGCACTTTCTGACTCACTGAGTCTGTAGCTCGTTCTCTCGTGATCCTTCAACTTACGTTCTCTGTCGGAGTGGAGCTCTCACAGGCACAGCTGTGGTCAAAATGGCTAAACTGAGGTCAATAGTTGCCAGCCGCGTCAAAAATAAGGTGGTGAATTTCCAATGATTTTTATGAACCCACCCCTCTCCCAAAAACTAATTGCCATAAACCCACATTATTTTTAAAAAAATATAAATAAAGAAGAAATTTTGGAGATTTAATGGAATAAAATTAAATAACTAATTATTAAATATAAGAGCACATGTTTCTTGAAGTTATTTTGTTATTTTATATTATTAGGACAAAATAAATAAATAAAACTTATTTTAAAACAATATTAATAGTTAAAGATATATAAATATAAAAAAAAGAATTATAAAAATGACTTAATTGATTAATTGTCAAAATTTTTGTTGATTTATATATTTTAAAAATTGCATAAACTTATTACAATTATTTTCTAAAAACGAGATAGATTTATGAAACTAGTGGAGTGGAAATATTTAATATTCCCACCCAAAAAAAGGAAAAAAAAATTGTAAGAGATAATAATATATGGGTCCCCTTTTTTGTATTTCCTCAAATAAGGACATAGTTTGTACATTCAATATCAAAAAGTCATTAATCAATACGAAACGACTAAAATGTTGGTGAAAACTCTGAAATGTAAGGGTAATATAATCAATTTTATCAAGTGTTAGGAGCTTATTTTATATAAATTGACAATTAATATGAGAAGTAAAGGTATTCAGTGAATCTAATGTTATTATGTTCTCATAAACTTTTCTTTCTCCAATTCCACTTGTTGGATTCTTGAACTTAGGCAGGCTTACATTATATCAAAACAGAATAAACATATTAATATAGACTCAATTACAAGCCTCAAATCATTTCTTTTTCTAATTTTTTTATCACAAAAATTGTGTTAAAAAAATAAAGCTTATATAAAATAATGATACATTTTCATTGTATTTTGATACAAATTGTTTTTTAACAAAATGGTTGAGAAAATATATAAGAAACAATAATGAAATGTACAATTTTCAGATTGGGGAACTATAAATTGCAATGCTGAGACAGTAGAATAGCTTGTGCAAATTAATATTCCCCAAAACAGAAGAAAGCATCCATCATTTTTAATTCTAGTGTGCTGAGAAACAAGCCTTCTAGGCTTTTATGTAAGTAGCAGCTACATATCCATAAGTTCTTTTCTTTTCTTTTTTTATTTTTTCAAGTAATTTACATAAACCTCCTCTTGCTTATACTGCAAGGAAATGCAGGTCTATTCATTATTCCTGCATAATATGTACAAGCGTTTGCAAGTCAATATCACTAGGACCAGTCCCACCGGATAATAAAATTGGTCCAATTGATTCACCTTCTACTCTGCCAAATACCAAGTACTTTCGTTTTAGATTTCTCACTTAGCTTCCCTGATCGATTGCACTGCAATCACTAAGAACTGGACCACCACGCCATTCCCTATCTTTGGTTGTTGGTCGTATGAGAAGAATGGCTTTTTTCCTGGAAACATGGCGGTAAGTTGCCACCCGTCGAGGTGACATTAAAGTATATTTCACTGGACCATACCGCAATATGACTCAAAGCTAAATGTTGCATAAAAAACTCCATGCAAGACTTCTCCCTTGACGGGCAAGAAAGTGCGACACATAAATGCTAACGGAAGTACACAACCCCTGACCACTCACAGAGGGCCCCTCTTTGCCAATTCTCTTCAAGTTGGTTAGTGAAAGAAAGTAACCATGGCCCTTGCAAGCCTTCTCATTTATCAAGCCCTTCAAGTTGGTTACAAACTTAAAATATATCGCTGAGGAACCTGCAGCCCGTTTGGTGTCCAAACTTTTAGCAGGCACCGCTACATCCTTCAGCAATTCCAATTTGAAAAACATTTGTCATCTATATAAAAACAACTAAAATAAGTAGGACTATTACACAATTAATCAACCAAAAATCTTCCAGATTCTATGCAGCCGTACAGCATTTATTATTGCAAATCTTCCCAAATACAATACTTGTGAAATGTTGTATCGTTAGCCATTGCAGTATAATGCTGCTAAGAAATCTAATAGAAAAAATGAACAAGAATTCAATGATGTTGATACCACTGTATGCAACCCCAACTACGCCATGACTTGGACGTTAATTTGAAAACTAATCAAAATTTTAAAATTAGTATTGTATCCATAGTACAATCCACAAAAATCGAAGAACGAACTAATAAAAAGGTTGTACCAAAATGAGATCAATGACTAAAGGAGCATTTTCAGATACATTTTGAAAACAATAATTTGTTCCTATCAACACATCAGTGTTTCGGATCATTACTCATCAATAATCTATTTGGTTGTATATATACCTTCTCTTGCGTACTAACTCATGTTAAATATCTAAAGTAATTTATGCTACCTAGCTCTTCACTAACACCAAAGCAGCAAAAAGCACTAAGACTCTCTCCAGTTAACATGAAAAAAGAACTCAACATCACCAGCAAAAATTTCAAAATTTGGATGGGGTATAAACAAGTGTATGAGGCTTGCTGGCGAATCAAACTCGCCAGGCTTAAACGGCAGCGTTTTGGTGTGTTACAAGCAGTAAGAAGTCACGAGGAAAAGCACGTGTTTTCACTTAATACCCTTTAAGCTTCAAAACGGCAGTGACTTTGTGTCGTTGTAATGAAACTTTAAGTGACACACGTGATGGTCATATGAGTTTGCTTAAGCCGGTTCGGTAAAGCCGTTATCCCACATGTCAACGAGCTGCACATTCTGGGTTTGCCGGTTTGTTGCTGTTATAGCTATAAAAGCTGGCTGGTATAACAGTTTTGATTCTTCCTTGTAAACAATATAGAGAGAGATATAGAGAGAGAGTGGTTAAGCTTTCTCTTTGTAACCTCTTGTGCAAGCTGTGTAAAAGATCCTCCATTGTTATTCAATAAAACTCCCCAGAAAGCTTCTCCCGTAGACGTAAGTTGTGCCATTCTTGGTACAGCTGAACCACGTAATTGTTCTGTGTTGGCTGTGATTGTTTCTGTTTTTAGTTTCTTGATTCATTGATCTAGTAGAGAGTTCTTGCATTAAACTAATTCTTTCTGGATTTAATCTTCTCATTGTGCAATAATGAATCCGATTAAAGATCCAAGGAAGTGGTTGAGTCTTGCAAAGGTTACAAGCAGATTCAATCACCACAAAGTGTAACAACCATTTAAAGATCTCATTTCACAACATTCACTATAAAGGCCATAGTCCTAATATCCAATACAAAAAAAAAAACAGAGAATATTCATGCAATGAGCAAAGAACTTAAATAACCTTCAGGGTTTAAAGAGAAATTAGAACATGCAAATGCACACAGAAGTATAATTGAACTGAGATGAAGAGATCAAGTAATGGGGTTGGTTTAAATAGAAAAAAATAAAACAGAATGTTCTGACATCAGATGATGATATAATGGTATCTTCACATTATATATAGCGTGTTAGTTAGTCTGGATTCGAATTGTAATGATGAAAAACTTGACCTGTGTTTCTTCTTCGTTGACTTTGAGCGGGACAAAGTTAATATGTTGGAAACACTCTGCAAACGCACTCATGTTTACCGTTTTGGAGGCAATGATATGCTATCTGTATTTTTCATGTTGTCATATCAGTCATGTCCTGCAAAGTTTTTACGTTAACATTTTAATGTCTTAGTATTAATTCACTTGCAAAAATATATTAAGATCTAGAGCCCCACATGGAAAGTGGATTTTTAAATTAATTGAGTTTTACACATATTTTCACGAATAATTAGTATCAGAATGTGATTTCACATGAAGTAATATGCAGCTTCATGACTTTTGTTGTCTTGTTCAGAAGAACTGAACAACTTTGGGGAGTTTAGGATTCTACTCATGGTAATTTTCAAATTGCAATGTTTTAAAACATAAAACTAAAAATTTGTTTTTAAAAATTGAGAAATTTTAAAATACATATGAAATACTATGTCAGTCATATAACAAATAAATAATGTCATGATATCTGTTTATTTATTTTAAAAAATTATGTGTGGTTATATTAAAATAATGTCATGATTTGTCAATGCATATTAATATCTTCAAAATGTAGATATTTATTTTGATTTCTATTTTCTTTTCAGTTAAGAAGCAGATAATATTTATATATGTAATTTCCCTGTTTTTTATAATTTTATTTTTTATTTCATATTATTTTTTATAATCCAAATATTATTACCTTAGATATTTTTCCTCGCCGCAGATAACATAGCGATGGCAAAATGCAGTCTCGAGAAATATGTCAGCGTCTAATTGCTGCTGAACTTCCAAAACCCAAAACCTCAAATTTGTAGCCTCAAAACAGTTGCAATCGATGCTTGCTTTTCACTAAATTTAGTTTATGCGCTGAAAATCTTTAGCTAATTAATGATATGGCTCTAGTCCCCAGTCGCCAGTTCTGCCCAGCAACAGCCATTTTCGATTCGTTTCAATCATCCTTTTCAAAGTTCCACGGTACCCATTTTCATTTCCTCAGGTGCGGTCACTCAATTCCTCTTAAAAATCACTTCTTTTATCAAAATTTCTCTTCAAATTCTGCCCATGAAAAAAACCCTCCAAGAAAAATTTGTTCTTTTTCCACAAATAATTTTTTTCTCAACATGATAAAGATGATAATGCTAACTTATGTTCTAGTAGCAGTTGGTTAGTTAAATGGAACAAGCCCAATAAATATAACCGCTTGAAACCGCCTCAGGCAAGCGTGAATTACAGAAAAAATAATGTAGATTTGTCAGCTCTAGGTTTTGCTAGGACTGATAGTGATGGTAATGGCGTTGGTGGTGTTGATGATGGTGGTAGTACAATGGGGAAGATTGTGGAGAAACTGAAGAAATTTGGTTACGTTGGTGATGGTGATGGTGATGAGAGGAGAGGGCAAGGAAAAGAGAGAGTGATTGAAAAAGGGTCTATAGAGGATATATTTTATGTGGAAGAAGGATTGTTGCCGAATGCACGAGGAGGGTTTTCAAAAGAATCGCCGTTGGGGCTAGGAGAGGAGGTAGGGAGTGATGGAGAAGTGAAGTTTCCATGGGAGAAACGGAAGGAGGAGGTAGCAGAGGGGAGGTGGTCGGTGAAGAGGAGTAGTAGGACTTCACTGGCAGAGTTGACTCTACCGGAGTCCGAGTTGAGGAGGTTGAGGAATTTGACATTTCAGACTAAGAGCAAGACAAGGATTAAGGGTGCCGGTCTTACTCAAGCTGTAGTGGACATAATTCATGAGAAGTGGAAGACGTCGGAGATTGTTAGGTTGAAGATTGAAGGAGCCCCAGCGCTCAATATGAAGAGGATGCATGAGATATTGGAGGTTCGCTTCTTGTGAACTTCTGTTACTTTGATTTCGTGTTGTTGTTTTGGTTTCTCTAAAAATTTATATTTCTTTGTTTATGATTGGTGATTAAATTTCATAATTAATTGGAAGTAATGGAATATGAATGAAACCACTTCAATGCACTAAAGTGTAAACTGAAACATGTCAGTTTGGATTTCATACCTTTGTAATGGAAGGATGTTGAAGGCCTTTGTCAAGATTTCTTCAAAATTAACCTCTTCTTTTGGGAGTAAATTTTTATTTATTTATTTATTTTTAATCCATATTCATGTTTAGCACAAGTGGTATTCATATATGCATGATTCTCAGTGCTACGCTGCAGTTCATGCAATAATATTGCATCCATCTTTCAATTGTCATCCATACAGAGAAAAACACTCTAACATATGTGCTTCAAGTTAAATAATTTCTGACATTTTTCATTGTAATCAATCAATTGATTGAACTTCCTCCTTTGTTTGTCTTCATTCTTTAGAGAAAAACTGGTGGATTGGTGATTTGGAGATCTGGCACTGCTGTTTCTTTGTATAGAGGTGTGAGTTATGAGGTTCCGTCAGTGCAACTGAACAAACGGATATATAAGAGAAATGAGCTACCTGCAAGCTCGGTATCTCAAGCTACTGATAAGCAGATACACAAGCAAATTAGCATGTCTGGTAATTCCTTATCAGCTGCTGCAGATAAAACTGCTCAGGATCCTTCCAATTTTGATTCTTATAATAATGTGCATGCCACTCAAGCAAACTTGGAAACTGCTTCCGAGGAGCAAGAAACAGATTTTGTGCGAGAAGTAAAGTACGAAGATGAAGTGGAGAAGCTTTTAGATGGTCTGGGTCCTAGGTATACTGATTGGCCAGGATGTGATCCTTTACCTGTAGATGCAGATATGCTTCCTGGGATAGTTCCTGGTTACCAGCCTCCTTTCAGAGTACTTCCTTATGGAGTCAGATCTACTCTTGCACGAAAGGAGGCAACAAATTTACAAAGGCTTGCTCGTGTTCTTCCTCCACACTTTGCCTTAGGTATGGCACATTATCCAGGGTAAATCCATATGTTATCGAAAATGGTCTTCCAAATAACTGTAAATATTCTGTCTCCAGGTCGAAGTAGGCAGCTCCAAGGTTTGGCTGTGGCCATGATTAAATTATGGGAAAAGAGTTCAATTGCTAAAATTGCACTTAAACGAGGTGTACAGCTGACTACTAGTGAGAGAATGGTTGAAGATATCAAGGTAATAGAACTAATTAGCTAATCTGTTCTGACTCACTAGAGTTGTAATCATATTAACATGCATCCAATTATCCCTTATCTTAAGGCTTTCATTTATGTTCTTCAACCTTTATACGTGCTTATTAAAAATTATTTTTCGTGATGCAAA
Source organism: Citrus trifoliata (assembly GCA_018350135.1). NCBI lineage: Eukaryota > Viridiplantae > Streptophyta > Magnoliopsida > Sapindales > Rutaceae > Citrus > Citrus trifoliata. The sequence goes on from CM031392.1 coordinate 4,703,553, forward strand.
AATAATAAATCAATATGCAGATTATTATGTTTCGCTGCATGCAGACTTTAGAATATTTAGGCAATAAGTCTTTACTCTGAGTGATCTCTGTAGACAAGATATCTCTGTAGAATATTTTTACTTTTTCAACAAGAATTATATCTAATAGCAATGTAATAGGTATTGTACACGAGTCATATCTTTTTGGAACAAATAAAAATTGATGGCTTGATCATGTAGATGTCACCGGTCAGTTTATTAGTTTACTTTTCATCAATGCATGGAAGTCTCATTCAGCAATTCAAAGATGCTGGATGCCTGGAATTAACCTTGGACATTTGGATGCAGAAATTGACAGGAGGCACGCTGCTTTCAAGAAACAAGGATTTTTTGGTATTCTATAGGGGAAAGAACTTTTTATCACCAGATGTCACTGAAGCATTACAGGAAAGGGAGAGATTGGCAAAGTCCCTTCAAGATGAAGAGGAGCAGGCTCGGTTGAGATCCTCAGCCTTTGTCTTACCAAGCATTGAAACGATTGAGAAATCTGGAACTGCTGGGACCCTAAAGGAAACTTTGGATGCAAATTCTAGGTGGGGAAAGAGGCTGGACGACAGTCATAAGGAAAATCTGATGAGAGAAGCTGAAGTACGGAGGCATGCCTACCTTGTCCAAAAACTGGAAAAGAAACTTGCTCGTGTGAGTTCATCTAAACTTGGGATCTTCCTGCTCTGATGATTTCATGCTGTATTTTTCAGTTACTACTTCACTATTGCTCATTTTAACCAGAAACAATTCTAGGATGTGTAAGGCCTACTTTGTTGCTCAAGTTATGCCTGTTCTTCTGATATAAGTGCTCTATGTCATATCAAAAGATTATATTCAATTGTTGGTAATTAGCATGATGCATCACAAAGGCATGAGTATCATAAGTGAAGTCAAGTCTCCATAATTTCAGCCTTTTGACTTTAGCTCTAGTGGCAAAAAGGTGACTGAGGTTGGGATATGTTTTAGTTTAAAATCTTACCCATCTTAAAAGGAAAAAGGAAGCTGTGCATGGTTTGAACTTGGGATTTTTTCCTGTCAGGCTGAAAGGAAGTTGTTGAGAGCTGAACGAGCCTTATCAAAAGTAGAGGAATCTTTGAAACCAGCAGAAAGGCAAGCAGACCCAGAGAGCATAACCGACGAGGAGAGATTTATGTTTCGCAAGCTTGGTCTGAGGATGAAGGCTTTCTTACTTCTGGGTAAAATAATCTGATTAACTACCAAATTTGTAATGGCTTTCATTTCTGGATATGAGATCTTATGGGAGTGTAATTCCTTTTTCAGGTAGGCGTGGAGTTTTTGATGGTACTGTGGAGAACATGCACTTGCACTGGAAATACCGGGAATTGGTTAAGATAATTGTGAAAGTTAAAACTTTTGACCAGGCCAAAAAAATAGCATTAGCACTTGAAGCTGAAAGTGGAGGTGTGTTGGTTTCGGTAGACAAAATCTCCAAAGGCTATGCTATGGTTGTATACAGGGGAAAGGACTACCAGCGACCTTCCACATTGAGGCCAAAGAATCTTTTGACTAAGAGGAAGGCTTTGGCGCGTTCTATTGAACTGCAAAGACAAGAGGTATTGCTCAAAATTGTTATAGAAAGCTACTGTATTTGTATGGGAAAGCGGGCTTTCGTATCTGAAGTTACTGCATTTGTAAATCTATAATTAGATAAACTGTCCCATTTGCATCTAAGAATACACTTCATTGGTAGAAGCTCCACAAAGTATACCAGTGAAAAAAAATGTTGAGCTGCCCGGTAGGATCAGATTTATGCTATGGAAGGGGGCAAATTTTGCCACCACTTTCTACTTTGATTTCGGGGAACCTAGCTAAACTTTCATAGGAACTGCTGAACTGGACTTGCCCTACCAACTAACCATTCCTATGTATGGTGGAGGTGGTGGCAGTGAATTCAGCATGTGTTGCCCACAATAATCAGTCCTCACCAGAACACGGGATTTTATTTTCACTGCTACCTCTACTTTAAGCACCTCTAATCTTGTCTGGTTGTCTAATTAATTTTTTCAACAGGCTCTCCTAAAGCACGTTGCAACTCTGGAGAGTAACGCGGGGAGACTAAGATCTGAAATTGTAAGGCCTTCTTTTGAATTTTAGCTTTTGCTATGTATACCCTAGCTGTTGTGGATAACTGGATATGAATGAGAAAAATAATATTATTCTCGCTTCTCAAGCTAGTTTCTGGTCCTTGCTTGACATTGACAGGAACAAATGAACAGTGTGAATGGCACTGGAGATGAGCAGTTGTATGACAAACTAGATTCTGCTTATGCCACAGAAGATGATGACTCTGAGGTCTGATATGGTTAACTGTCTGGATCAGCTCTTTCTGGCAGTTAAATCATCTGTGTACCAACTTCTCATTTGACTCCTGTCTTCTGCATTTACAGGATGAAGGAGATGAGGCATATCTTGAGATGTATGCGGGTGGAAATGACAATGAAGATGAAATTGATAACTCAACTCACAATCTCGAAATGGAATCAGATTTTCCTTACCATGCCCAAGATCAGGAGTCTGAAACAGAACTTATAGATTCTGAATCAGAAGCATACACAGCTTCACAGTACCTATTGCGCAAGTACAGACATTGTAGAAGAAGATAACAGTTTCTATTAATCGGAGATGGTGAAAAGTAACAGCACATCTCTCACTGGCTGGATTAGACTGGACAAATCATCAAGCGGCCTACGTTTAAAAGTTGTGACACCACATAAAGAATGTACATTGTATAGATAAATTTGCATCTCTTGCCATTTTTAGAAAAGAATCTGCTGCCATTCTCATTCTGGCAGATTAAATTATGTTAATTCAGGAAAGTGAGGTTTTTTAAGCTCAAAATGATTCAATGTTTTGCAAATGTAAGTCATTAACTCAATGTGCATGCATGCCTTTTACCTCAACCTTTTTCACAAGCCCTTATGCTGCATAATTATAAAAAGTCTCTACGTTATGAAAGTAATATTAGAATAAAATAATATTATTATAGCATAATACCTCTTGATTCTGATAAGAGCAATGATGATACATGGAGTCAAGTGGGAAAAATTGTGGGCGAAGTTCCAACAGAAAATGTGGGAAAAAAAAGAAAGAAAGAAAATTCAATTGTTTAATTAATTTTTCATATGTACGGTCTTTATTTTATTGGCTTGTCATTATATATGCAAAATTGTATAAAAACGACAATACAAGAAAGAAATTCAGTCTGACAACTATTTTTTAGTTTTTTATTTTATTAATATGTTGGGGTTTGAAATTTCGAATCACTCCACCTTATGTGGCTGGTAGGACAATTTTTTTTTCCCTTAAGTTATGATTAATTTTTTTAGGTCTTATTTTCTTTTAAATTTGAATCCAAATGATTAGCTAAATAAAATTATTTCAATTATTCAGCCAGACCCGGAGGCATTGTCAGCTTGTATAGGAAATTTCTAACACATAATGCGTCTAGTCTTCATAATGAAGGAGTGACATCAACCGTCGAAATTGTATCGAACGGACAGAATAGAGGTCCCTTTTTGATAGGACTGATTGAATTTTTCTCAGGACTATTCTTACACGGCCGGTCCCTGTCCATACCAAAGCCCTCGACATAACTCAAAAGTAAGCTTTGACCCTAGAACCGAGTAAATAAAAAATTGACCACGTGCAAGAAATGCCTTAATTAAACAATTTGAAAAAAGAAAAGGAAAGAAAAAAAAATCACACGCTCTGAAAGGAGACCGTTATATTATATAACGGTCGTAACCAAAATTTGAAACTCCCCCGAACACAAAGACAAAAGATGGATGAGTTCTTCAGAGATCAATTTCATGGCGAGGGCGATATCTTCTTCTGGCTTGACAACGAAGCACTTCCTGTGAATCAAAGCGCTTTTGTGGCATATGCAAACAGACCCAGAACTGAATTCGTGTCGCAGAATGCTGGTAACGGGTCTAATTCTTTAAGCGCGAACAAGAGAATGATTCAATTCTTGAGGAAGATTCAGCCTGCAAAAATGGAACACCCAGAACTTGACAGCGAGCGCGGTCACAGGCACGTGATTAACGAGCGAATGAGGAGAGAAAGGGAGAGGCAAAATTACTTAGCTCTGCATTCCATGTTGCCTCCTGGCACCAAGGTTTGTTAGCTGACATGCAGTTAACTAGTTTGTTATTATTTTACTTCTCCTTAATTTTTAAAGCACGGCACTTTCTTTACTTGATCACCTCCAATAACTTCATTTTATAATAATTGTGAACTAAAGCTCGCAGCATCTCAATTTCAAACACGCCCATGATTTGATGGGCACTTTCTTTTTTTTTTTTTTCTTTTCCCTGCAGAATGATAAGAATTCGATTGTTAAAACAGCTGCGAACAGGATTCATGAGCTGCGATGCTGTAAGCAAGAATTGGAGAGGAAGAGTTATGAGCTGGAATCGAATTTGGGTCTGAAGAATGGGGGAGCAAAGATTAGAGTAAATGTAGATAATCCAACATCTGGGGTTGATTCAATGCTGGAGGTTCTCAAATGCTTGAAGGATTTGGGCTCAAGCACAAGAAGTATCCAAGCAGAGTTTTCTGATCAGAAGCTGAAAGCAGTACTGGATATTGAAACTCAGGTAACATAATCATTAATTAATAGCTAGCGGCCGCCTGTTTAATTTTGATGTGATTACTGAAAGTTTAGATTAATAGAGTAGATTCCCGTAAATGTGATTTTGAAGGTTGTAACGTTGACAGATGGAAGCTGGCGCGGTGGAAAAAGATGTGCAGAGAGCACTGCAAAAGGTGGAAGACAAGCTTCTTTTTCGTCACTACCAGGACAGGAAGGCTAGAATATTTGCGGCTGAGCACGTGGCAATTCGACGTCACCTAGGTTACATTTTTGACCGTATTATATGTATACTTTGCAGTGCATGTGGCTATGTTTTCGGGGGCATGGATTAATTATAAGATTGGATAAAATTTTGAGACGAAAAATATTGATTTAAAATGGAACGCCATCGTTGAAGTGAATTCAAAACGTGCTCACAATTACCCTTCTAATTGATCCTGATAAAATATTAATTAAAAGGACTAACAGCACGTGGTGATTATTCAGTATAGGAATTCTTTTCAACTCTATTTTGGGCACGAGGAAGTTTCCTTCTTATGTGAGAAGCCTGCTTGCACCGAGTATTAGCTAGTACATAATATAAAATATAAAGAACCTTCGACGAAGATCGCATATTAATGTAGTGATAATATTTGGTTTGAAAAAATGTGAAGGGAGAGGAGAGTGAAATACTTTTTTAATGTCTGGTTTGTTATAGAATTAAATAAAAAAAGAAAATTTGATAATTTTTAACTTAGACAATTTTAGCCTTTTAAGTGTTAAACTTTTAATATTTGTCATAAGTATAACTCAAAAAATTAAACAGTAAATTATTTAATATATTTACATAAATAACTAACAAAAAATATTTTTAAGAACATACTTTTTATTTATAATTAAATTTTATTAACATAATTTTATTTTATTATTAATTTAACTAATTATAATTAATTTAATTTATTTATAAATAAATTATAATATGATATAAATAATTTCTTAATCAACATATTATACATTTAAAATTTCGTTTAAAAACCAAAAAAAAAAAAAAAGAAACAGAACCGCCACCCCGCCGCCGCCGCCGTCATCTCATAAAAGCTCTTGAATGGTATGAAAATTATCAGAGATTCACGATCTCTATAATGGATCAACCCGATAAAATATTAATTAAAAGGACTAACAAACATGTGGTGATTATTCTGTATACGAGGAAGTTTCCTTTTTATGTGAGCAACCTGCTTGCACCGCGTATTAGCTAGTACATAAAATAAAATTTAAAGAACCTTCCACGAATATCGTATATTAATGTAGTGAATATTAGTCATCTATTCTCTTGGATGATATATTTAGTTTGAAGAAATGTGAAAGGAGAAGAGAGTGAAATAATTTTTTAATGTTTGGTTTGTTATAAAATTAAATAAAAAAAACAAATTTTTAATTTAGATAATTTTAGCATTAAGTGTTAAATTTTTAATATCTATCATAAATATAAATTTGAAAATAGTAAATTTATTTAATATATTTACATAAATAACTAACAAAAAATATTTTAAAGAACATACTTTTATTTATAATTAAATTTTATTTGAAATTTTATTAACATAATTTTATTTTATTATTAATTTAACTAACTATAATTAATTTAATTTATTTCTAAATAAATTATAATATGATATAAATAATTGCTTAATCAACATATTATAATTTTAAATTTTTGTTTAAAAACCAAAAATAAAAATAAAAATAAAAAAAACGGAGCCGCCGCCCTCGCCGCCGCAACATCATCTTATAAAAGCTCGTGAATGGTATGAAAATGATCAGAGATTCACGATCTCTATAATGGATCAACCCATTTAGTCGAAAATTTTGATTTTTTATCTGGATCTGTGGGAAGTTAAAAAAGTTTATAAACATTTTGAACCAGATTTGAACAACATACAACCATTTTTTTTTTAATCTTAATGACAACATAGTAACGTTGATTGTTAGCTGGCGAGTTGAATGGTATTGGCAGTCAGATGGCACAAGCTAGTGACAAAGGTAGCGACAGCAACGTTCTAACATCCGGCAATTGTTAAATTAATATTTCTATGTTTTCAAATTATATTATTTTATTAAACTTGTTTAATCATTATTTAAATTTAATTAATATAAAATTATCTATGATGTTAAATTGATAAAATAGAATTTTCAATGATAGTTATTGATTACATTAAATAAGTTAGAAAATTGAAGGGATATTTTTAAAAACTTTAGTTTCCAACACAAAGGAATGTTGAATTCTTCACACCTTAGTACAAAAATTCAAACTCTATATTATAATTAATATTAAATTTTAATAAAAATTAAATTAATATATTATGTCAAATTAAACAATAAAAATTAAAATTTAAATTTAAATTACTTTCTTCTCTTTCACCGTCACCTTCTAACCAAACACAACCTTATGGCCATTACACCCGTGACAAGTAGTTTCATCATCATGATAATAACAACACAATAATAATAAATAAATAAATAAAGCGTGGCAACTTACGGTGGGTGGCCTTGCCAAAGCCAAAAAGTGAATAATAAAGAGGGTCCAAAAAACACAGCGCAATTCTTATCATTTAATCTTCTTTTATTAAGGAATTGCAAAGAAAATAAGATGAGAGACCGCTAAAAGGAACTGTGCTTTTGGAGCTTCCAAAGTTTAAACAAAAGTTGCCAAGTGAAAGTAGTCAGTTGAATGATGATTTATGGCTTAGCAATTGCGCTGTCAAAGTGTAGTCACTAACCAAGAGTGAACCCACGGACGTATAACATTTCAAACTAATTTGTACGATGACAATATTACTACAAGCATGTGAAACAAATAACCAACCTCCCACAGAGCTTCTTACTGTATATAATGGCAGTCATCACTCTGGGTTAATTCAAGCAACTCACATTTCAAAATTGCTATCTCTTCTCCAAAACCATATATTTCTTGTTATCAACTTACCTTTCAAACATGGCTGTGGTAAAAGATTGAACACATAGACCAAGTATGCGGTACACCCAGGGTGTAAGAATTGGGGTTGTATTCACCACATTCAAATCCCAGTCAGATGGGTCCAACATAAGAAAATAACCAGCTACTGATTCCTGTGATTTCGCCTGATTTGCCAGAACTAACTGGCTATGTCATTAATGAAACTTATATCAATAACTGCGTTATCAACTCTCCACTCAGGATGCAATATTACACACCAATATACAAAGAGCAGATATGACATTCTAAGCTAATCAAAATTTGAAATAATTGGCAGTGCGGTAAGGAAACAAACACAACAGCTTTTCGCTGACATAAAAATAAACTCATATCCAAGCCACATAACACCTCTTTAAACTACACATTAGTTCCATTATCTAGATTAATAACTGAAACGCTAGTATTTAGTCCAACAACAAAAAAAAAAAAGTAGCCACAAAAAATTTGATCAACTTCGATGTTTTCTGAAAATAACAATAAGCTAAATATCCAGATATCCAGCATACATCTCACTTAAGAGGAATGAACCTTGAGGAATGGGTAGCACCAATACCAGGTCTACCATGCTTCACAGGCTTGTATGAGATAGAGAACTCAGCCAAGTAATGCCCAATCATTTCCGGCTTGATTTCAACCTGATTAAATGTCTTGCCATTGTACACTCCAATAATGCTTCCAATCATTTCAGGAACAATGATCATGTTCCGCAAATGGGTGCGAACTGGTTCAGGCTTCTCACCAGGTGGAGCCTCCCTTTTCTGATCCAAAACATTTAAAATAAATTCTTGGTCAGAACCGAAACAAGCCAATTGGAAATAAACATTCAAGAGACCTAGAATCTCTATATCAGTCCTGCTTAGAAACATTAGAAAATCTAGAGGAAAAAAGTCTAAACAAATTTGAAAAAAAAAATTGTTCCCCAATGAAATAAAAACCCAAAAAAAAAACCTACACCAGATACCAAAGCACATGGAGGAAGATTATGGAACATATTGCTTCTACAAAACCAAACACAAGTCTATATAATTAAAATAATCTAAATTGACAATGTAAAACTACTGATTCTTTGCCTACATTGACTCAATCATTCTGTACAGATACAAGTTTAATTCAACAGACATCAGATTGCAGTTTGTATTCAAGTTGTGACATAATATGTTATCCATGTAAACGTGCAAAACCTCAGTCTGATATCCTATTATTTTATGAAATATTTCTTTACATCCAGAACTACCTTTCCATAAACAAAATACTAATAAGTTTCAGCACTCATATTAAATATCCTTTACACAGTAAAACCTCTTACCACCTAAGACAAGCATAGAATTAGAAAAATCTTTGCCCTCCAACCATTCTGCCATGTCCAGAACTCCAAATGCTGAGACTAACACCCTACTGTTCACATGTGGAACAATTAATGTTCACTCCACAGTGAACACACTCATTGAAATTGAAAATCACAAATGGACTCATCAATTAGATAAAATGTAAATCACCTACACAGTTCAAACTAAAAACTAGTATACATCAATTAACTGAATACAAATTATTATCTAGCATTGTAAGTTTTATTCACTGGCGCCACAAAACAATTAACTGAAGACAGCAAAATGATATCTTGAACAATTGCCATCACTCTCAGCATGCAGTTACCAGTTCCCAATTGACCCTAATCTACTACAGTAGAGTGAGCATTCAATTTCATTGAATTAAGCATAGAATAAAAATTCGCAAGCAAATAATGGTAATATGCCAATTTCAAATAGTCACTATTTGCAACTTAGCATTAATCGAAATTAGCAACCAGATCCAAACACAATAGAAAAACAACAATTATCAGAGATTCAAGAAATTATTACCGCCTTGCGAAGCTTCTTGATCAAAGCCATGGGCTTCCTCTTTAAACCCCTCTGAAACCTAACCAACAACATAAAATAATAATAAAAATATTAAGACTCATTTGATCGAGAATACATGTACACGCAAACAGAAATGAGTCATAAGGATATTATACCTTCTGCGCGCACGTGCACTGAAGAGCTTGACGAGCTCATCATTGGACATATCAAGAAGAGCGTCCAAATCCACGCCTCTAAAACTGAACTTCTTGAACGTTCTCTTCTTCGGCAGTCCTGCCGCCGCCGCCACCGCAACATCAGCATCGCCATCCGCCTGTTAACATCCACAAAAAAAACACGCCGTTAAGACGACGTCAATTTCTATAAGAAAAACGGAAGAGTTAAAGAGTGCGGGAGAGAGAGTTACCATGGTTAGAGCTTGGACTGGTGAGATAAACTACTGCGAGTGTGTAGAGAGGCTCCCGCTGGATCTGATGCCGCTAGGGTTTTTTTTCTGACGTGAAGAAGAGAAGGGGTTTATAAGATGCGATTTTATATAGTTGCTTTAAGTTGCAGCCCTAGATTGGAATTGTTAGCTGTTTGCAAATAAGGACCTGTAATATTCTTTTATTCTAAATCGATCCTGCATGTGGAAGAAACCTTGCACATGGTAGTGATATTAGAAGTATTGTGTTATTGTGTCCTGTAGGTGCCTCGTTTCTAGATGGCTCACACCAGTCCACTTGCCTCCTAAAATCCTATGATCGGATAAAAAATAATCTAGAAAATAGAAATAAAACATTCAGAACCTACATTATGCAACAAATTAAAGGAAAAATAGATAGTAGGCATGATTTTTAAAATTACTGCTTATTTAGTAAAAACATACAGCATCAACAAGATAGTTAAGGGCGATTTGGTGATGTCAATATGATAAGATACCGAACAGATTTAATCCCATATAATCAAAGGTGTACATATGCATAAAGGAGATTAACTGAAAAGAGGATATAAATATCAATATCAATAACGGATCTATTAAGTTTTCATAAAATCTTATGTAATTTGAAGAGTTTATGTATAGTTTACTTTATTTGACATTCTTTTATGTGATGAATGGTCACCTTGGTATTGCAAGCACATTCACACTTTTTTTGTCCAATATCATCCAAAGCAATAAAAATCTTTTTAAAAAGCACATTAAATACATATAACTAGACATGGCCAACAGGTCGTGCCGTGCCGGCCCAGACCCATTAAAGGAAGCCCACGCATGCTCGTGCTCGTGTCGTGCTCATTATTCATTTCGTGCCGTGCCCACACGCGCCGTGCCATGGGTTGTGTTGTGCCGTGCATAGGAAAAATAACCCAATAAGCTTTTTTATTTTTTTTCTTCTTTTAAGAGCGTATTGTCACGGGACGAGAGGTTTCGAACCCGTGCGGCACTCCCGCATCCCATACTACGTGAGTAAGCCTGGAGGAAGTAGCACAATGTCGACTGGTTTCGCCCTGCCTTGGGCTCGTCAGGAGAACGGCCTCAGCTCCCAACCAGTGTGCGTCAGGATTTTCTGAGACCCCTCTTCAGCGTTAAGTCCTCGACTAGCGACAAACTCTCCAAACTCAACCGGGTCGGACTACCTAAACTCCAAAGAGTCTAGGGCATTGTATTCCCAACACACACATTCCTGAAGCACGTCTCCAACAATCAGCACAACCATCATCGACACTAGCGTACAAGCGCATATCTTGGGTGACACGATTGCGGTCCGTGACAGTATGCCAAGTTGTTGTCTTATTTTTTTCAAGCTTATGTATTTTTTTTTGATCCATATGCCTTTATTTAAATTTAATAGAATAAAAGATTCAAAACTCAAGTCCATATTCAATAATAATAAATTAATAATAATAAGATAATGTAATATTAGTTGCTAAATTTGACTCTATGGTATTAAAATTCTTTTTTAGCACTTAACAATAACAATAATAATAATTTTTTTAAGGGTTAACTTAGAATTACGTAGAGTCATATATCATAGTTTATAATAATATTAATACATATTTATAAAATCATTATATTTATAATTTTATTTATTAAAATCATGATATCAATTATTTATTTAATAAATTATAAATATAAATCAATTATAATTTTTTTGAAACTAAAAATTAAATAAATTTAAAAAACTTGAGCCAATAAAAGATATTAAAAGATTCAATTTCAAGTTATTTATAAAATCATAAAATTTTAAGTTTACTTTCATTAAAAAATGAAACGTGCTTATTGCGTGCTTTTTCGCGTGATGTGCTTAGGCTCATCTCTAATCGTGCTTGTGCCATACCGTGCTGTACAGATACGTGCCGTGCTTTGTACCGTCCGGCCCATTGGTCACCTTTACATATAACTTAGAGATTATTATTGAATAGCGATTAACAAATAAGTCTTTTTCTCAAACTATTTTTTTATATATTTTTTTATTGCTATTTGAGCATCTTTTTGTCTTATTTTAAAAATTAAATGGGCTAGAATTAGATAATCTCTAATTGGGAATTGCAAGCATTTCTAATAAGAAAATTCATATTTGTCTTTACATACTTTGAATGAGGCTAACTTAAAAGAAACTCTTTCCCACACATGCACACGTGGATTTAAACCCGTACTTATATGTGTGAAAGAAGAAAAGAAAAAATTGGGTGACCACCGAGCTAAGGGGGATTTGACTAAATTATAAATATAAATCAATTATAATTTAATAAATTATAAATATTATTTATTAAAATCATGATATCAATTATTTATTTAATAAATTATAAATATAAATCAATTATAATTTTTTTGAAACTAAAAATTAAATAAATTTAAAAAACTTGAGCCAATAAAAGATATTAAAAGATTCAATTTCAAGTTATTTATAAAATTATAAAATTTTAAGTTTACTTTCATTAAAAAATGAAACGTGCTTATTGCGTGCTTTTTCGCGTGATGTGCTTAGGCTCATCTATAATCGTGCCGTGCTTTTAAAGCTCGCGTGTCTAAAATCTAAACCCGGCACAGCCCACGTGCGTGTTGTGCCGTGCCGCGTGCTTGTGTCATACCGTGCTGTACGGATACGTGCCGTGCCTTGTACCGTTCGGCCCATTGGTCACCTTTACATATAACTTAGATATTATTATTGAATAGCGATTAACAAACAAGTCTTTTTCTCAAACTATTTTTTTATATATTTTTTTATTGCTATTTGAGCATCTTTTTGTCTTATTTTAAAAATTAAATGGGCTAGAATTAGATAATCTCTAATTGGGAATTGCAAGCATTTCTAATAAGAAAATTCATATTTGTCTTTTACATACTCTGAATGAGGCTAACTTAAAAGAAACTCTTTCCCACATATGCACACGTGGATTTAAACCCGTACTTATATGTGTGAAAGAAGAAAAGAAAAAATTGGGTGACCACCGAGCTAAGGGGGATTTGACTAACATATCAATTTCACTTGCGCACAGCTGGTACAATCATTTTATTGCACGAGAATAGGTGTAAGATGCATTCAAATGCAACGCCGGGTTGTAAAGGAAGAAATTTTAGCCCAAGCCAAGTATGGTCACAAGAGTGAAGCCAGCTGCAATGCACCCTACAAATTTCTCAAAACACCCAAAAACCAGTCCATTTATTTAGAAATGAATTGTAATCAGAAAGGAGGTGCCATCCAAGTCATTCTATCCACATCGTCAACAACTTGGAGCCGCTTGCTATTTGACTTTTTTTATCACTCATTTCATTTTATAAGAATAGAAAATGAAAAAAAAAGTGTTTGGAAGGACTTTAATAACTATGACATTTTTCATTTTTAGTGAAACAATTCATACGCGTTTTAGAATGTTAACCAAAAAAAAAAACCAAACATATTTTTAAATAATATAATATAATTTTTACATATAATTTTGGAGAAATTACATAATATAATTTTTTTCACTACGTTTAATATTCGTATATTTTCAATCAAAGAACCAAACATATTTTTATTTAATAATTTTAAATACTTTTTAAACTAATTTTCAAGTTCACTAAGATGGCGTTTGTTTTTTTGTCTGAACTCTGAATAGACCTGAATTAATATGAATTCTGAATAGATCTGAATGTCTGAATCTGAATAATATATATTTTTTTTGTCTGAATCTCGAAAATAAGTATTAAGTTGTTTGTTTTTTCAACTGAAAATATATAATTTTACATTTGTATCATTATTAAATTTGAATGTCAAATAAATAATATATTAAATACCACAGTATTTTAAAATTTATAAGTAAAACCATATTCAAGTGAATACATAATTACTTTAAAATTTTAATATATAAAATACCATAAATTTCAAATTTTATCGTATATAATAAAAGAAAGAAAAAATATTGATATTTTTATGTGGGGTAAATGTCTATGGGTGAGTTTTGTGATAGACATGAAAAATAAATTATAAAACATGAATATTTTTGACATTAGTAAGTAATTGATTTAATTTAAATTTCTTCATTAAATAAAAATCAAAAAATTAACTTATTTTATTAAGTTAAAGTTATCTAAAAAGTTTCATTAAGTTATAAAAACAAACACTTCTAATTAACTTAATTAATTAAGTTAAGTCACTTTAAATTATTAAGTTAAAAAACAATCGCCACCTAAGTATTAATATTATATATTCTATCAAACAAATGCAAAAGCATCATTTAAAGTATAATACCAAATACAGCTTTAACTTTTAGCCCAAACCGCCATTGCCTCAAGGCCAGCGTTTCGTTGGTTGAACTTTATTTTTTTTTACTATTCCAAACAAACCTATTAATATTCAATTAAAAAACTGTGAGGATTAGTCTTGATTGACTAGCATAGTTCAAAAATCAAGTTAATCAACGTCAAAATTAGAGGGAACTACTGCAAATTGTGGAGAAATATACCCACATTTTACTGCAATATAAAATTGAACCTTTACTCCTAAAGTTGGATAAAGTAAGAACCACAAAACCAAAGAAGAGGAGACATAAGTAGGGATGGCAATTGTACCCGTAAAACCGCAAACTCGCCCAAATCCACCCGGCAAAACCGCCCGTTGCGGGTAATTTTATCCGTTGCGGGCGGGTTTAGTATTATAAATTAAAACCCGCACATGGATGCGTGTGAGTTTGGTATTAACCTTATACCCTATGGATACCCGCATGGATATCCACCAAACCCGCAATAATTTTTTTCAAATATTTTTAATTTAATTTAAATATAAAAATATATAAAGAAAATAATGTAATTAATCAAATTACCAAATAGCCAAAAGTTCAAAGTTGTGTATGTGTGTATATGACTCATCTCCGATTCTAAAGTCATAACCTAAAGGAAACTAAACGCATTTCCCTTCAAATTAGTATTTGAAAATATTAATATTAATTATTATTATAGGCATTGTGTTGGATGGGTGCTTATGGTGGTGAATGAAATGAATATCTTCTCTTGAATCTTGTTTTAAATGATAATATGAAATATAATTATTATTTTTAGATATTATTTTGTGTTTTTTAAATAGATTTGTGTAATTTATACTTAAATTTGAGAATTTGTGTTGAATTGATGTGGAAATTTTAATTTTTCATTTACATTGTTTAAATATAAAATTAAATATGTTATATGGAATTTGAGGTTATTATTATAAATTTATATATTAAACATTTGTGATTTTAAATATGGAAACCCGCAAAAAATCCGCCGGATACCATTGCGGGTTTGGTAATTGTTAAAACCCGCTGCGGATGGATTTTTTTTAAAAAATTAAAACCCGCTGCGGGTTGCGGGTGAATTTGGTAATTCAAATTTTGTGCGGGTTTAAATTTAGTAATGGCAAACCCGCTGCGGTCGGTGCCCATTGCCATCGCTAGACATAACGCCAATATGATGATAGAAATTTCACTCTTATTAGTCATAGATTTTCAAGCTAATAGTTGGCAGATCCCCATGTTATAAATGTGTGTGTGAGTATATTCTCAATAGTACTCATATTATAATATGTAAATAAATAATAACAAATTAAAAATGTTAAAAAAAGAGTGAATATATTCTCAATAGTCCCCTTTAATTAATGTTGCTGTAAGGGACCTCTTTTTTTAATGGCAACACTGTACTTTAAGATTTTCTGTTTT
Organism: Citrus trifoliata; assembly: GCA_018350135.1. Classification (NCBI taxonomy): domain Eukaryota; kingdom Viridiplantae; phylum Streptophyta; class Magnoliopsida; order Sapindales; family Rutaceae; genus Citrus; species Citrus trifoliata. The sequence continues at coordinate 4,719,199 of CM031392.1, forward strand.
TATTTTTTATTATTTTATTTCCTTCCACTTCATATGTGAAGGTCGATCTCTTCTTACTCTATGTGTGAAGGTAGATTCTTTTATTTTTGTAGATTCGGAGGCTTTTACTCTATCCAAATCTTATATTATACTTTTATTTCTTTTATTTTTGTAGATTCTTTTATTCTTAAACTTTAATTTAATAAGCAGGCATAATGAAACTAATTTCAAATCTTATATTATACTCTCTAAGAATAAAATTCTGAGACATTTACCCATCAAGCAAATATTAGAGCATCTCCAAAAGATTTTTCAAATAAGATTTTACTTCTTATTTGAAGAGTCATATCAATATTAAACACTCCAAAAGACACGTTAATTTAGATTCTTCAAATAAGATTTGTTTCTCACTCTTCAATATTGACGAGTGAGTTTCTCTCTCTTCTATTAATATTTTATTATTATTTATTGAAAAGATAATACTGTAATAATAATTATTTATATTTTTTTAAAAAATATAATAACAATTCAATTTGATAGTTGGAAGGATTTGATTAAAATAATATTAATTTATTCTTATTTGGTAAGTCTTTTGGAGGGGATTATATTTTTTTATACATTTATTTGACACATCAGTAAGCAAATTGAAATTTAAAAAGTAAATTTTAAATATTCTTTTGGAGATGCTCTTATACTCGTTAGATACATCAACTCACAACCTCGAGCACCAACGAAATCTCGTCAAAATCTGTTGACCGCTTAAAAAATTTCATTCATTCGAACTCAAGTTTAAAAACACAATTTATTTGACCAAAAAGAGAGTTCAAAAACACAAATTCAACAAACGGCGACATTTATTCTCAATTCATCTCGACCGTCTGTAACACCCATTCAGACGGCCCACATTCAACCAAACGCTACCACGATTACGATCCGCGGGACTCCCATTTCCACCAATCAAATCGCTTCTTTCAACCTATAACTAACCGTCAACAGACATTGCTTCCCTCCCATCGCCATTCAAAATATTAATAAAAAATTCCTTTGATCTCTGCTTATCCTGCAATGGCTCCCGTGGCCGCGAAGACTCCTAAGGAAGGAAAATCAAAGAATGCAACCTCAGCGGCAACGAAGAAACCGAGGGCCCACCCTCCTTACTCTGAGGTAATTTTTCATTTCGTTTTCAGTTTGATTGATTGTTGGTTTGTCCGCCGTCTGATCTGTTTCTGACGTGTGTGATTTTGGAATCGTAGATGATAAACGAAGCGATAACTGCGTTGAAGGAGAGGACCGGCTCGAGTCAATTTGCGATCGCGAAGTTTATCGAGGAGAAACAGAAGGATAATCTCCCTAACAATTTCAAGAAACTGTTGCTCGTTCAATTGAAGAAGCTTGTTGCCAACGGCAAGCTGGTCAAAGTCAAGAACTCCTTCAAGCTCCCTCCTAAATCGTCCTCTTCTACCGCCGCCGCTGCCGCCAAGAAGCCGAAACGTTCCTCTACCGCCGCCACTGCCACCAAGAAGCCGAAACCTTCCTCTACCGCTGCCGCCGCCGCGAAGAAGCCTAAAGCTAGCTCCACTGATGCTGCGGCTAAGCAGACGAAGTCCAAGCCAAAAGCAAAAGAAGCGGCAGTGAAGTCGATCAAGTCTCCGGCGAAGAAGGCGGTGGTTGCGGCCAAAGTGAAGAAGCTGAAGAGCATAAGGTCGCCGGTTAAGAAGGCTTCGGCCAAGAAGGGAAAGAAATGAATCGAATGCATGGCTCTGTTTGATTTAGGGTTTAGAGTTTGTAAATTTGGGGATAATTGTACGTTTGTCTTTGATTTGGATTTGTGATTCTGTTTGAACAGGTGTGGACAGAAAATTTTAGTTAATCAAAAAGTCTGATTCTGATCATGTTAAAATAATTCTTTTGAAATTTACAGTTACCAACTAGAAGTGAATCACTCTGAAAAGTTCTCTCCATTCAAATCAGAGAAAAATAAAATAAAAAACCACAATCTCAATAATTCTCGATTTTCTTGATTGAAGTTCTTAACTCCAGTTGAAGGCCGGCCCTCGAAGGACACAAAACGATATCGTTCCAGACTGAGCCGGGCTCGAATATCGGGTTCGGCTCCGAGTGAAGTTCGTATACAGAATCTGCGTCCGCGTTTAAACTTCCCACTCTCGTCAAACACTTGATTTCATCCGAATCAACGAGCAAATTGCTGTCTCCATCTTTCCACGCTATCAGCTGTATTTTCAATTCAGTTGAATTCAATCAAAACGATTCAATTTGTAAATAAGTAATTAACAAATCAAATGACTTGTGCAATTCTTGAATTGTTTACCCTCGGTGGCCCGCCTACAGCGTTGGTGCAATAGAGCCTGGCATTGTCGACGAGTTCACAGTAATTCCGAAACGCATTGGCAAATCTCTTGTGAGATTTCAACTGTGAATTCACCCTCACTGCCCTTTTCATCATTATTGCTCTCCTGTCCAAAACAGCATCTTTTTCTTTTAAGCTTTGTTTTGATTTGTCAAGTTATTAACGTTGTTTATGATACTGATATGCATACCTGATGCCTCTTACAACGGCCAGATAAGCATCACAAACAACGCCAACTAGCTCTATCCTGTATGGTTTTCTTGAAAAAACTTGTCCATTTTCCTTCTGTTGATAATCTTCTTCGCCTTCTTTAACCTGTTCCCAGTAATTCTCAATGACGGTGCCGTCTTCGTTTACTTTGTAGCCGACCCCCATTCTGTAGCGAGATTTATGAACGTTTCGTGCCATGGCTATTGTTTGCTCAACGAAAGGCACCCATGATAAGGTGCCGTCCATAATCACATCTCTTCCTTCGTTGAGTGCTGTCACTAGGAGTGACGATGCTGCATCGGTAGAAGATTGATGCACCTGAATCAAGGACCAATTGTTATCAAATCAATTGATAAATGTGAAGACTAGAACAAAACCCAGGTTTTAAATATGTACCAGTTCTGCTGTTTGGAGCATGTCATCATGATGGCCTTTGGAGCTAAGGGCCCTGTAAATAACATCTGTTTCTTTGAATGCATCTGCCTCCACTACCACTGCATTTGTTGCTGCTCCTGACCAGAAGGACCTGTCAAATTTCCACACACCTCTCCCATTAAATATTCACCTTTGTAGTTATCGCTTTCCGTGTAAATAAGGTAATGTACATAAATTTTTGTATGTCAAGAAAAAAAATTTATAGTATTTAATAAAAATGACATTTAAATAATAATTTTGATAAAATTTTGAAGTATTCTTGAGTTTTCCATCAAACTAGATATACTGAAACAAGTCTAAATCATGCATGCTACTTTCTACTTTTGATGAATTCATGTCAACAGAATCTACCCCACCACCTCTTCAAAATTCTGTAGCCACTACTAATGTTTGAAGCACAAAGAATGTGGGAATAAATATTTGTGCCTTTAGACACAATGGCCTACTAAATATTTGTGCCTTTAGACACAATGGCCTACTTAAAAGTTTTAAAATCATGGATAGGGAGAATATCTCTTTGCTTTTTTGCAAGTTGCAATTAACTATTCCAACAATTGGCATATTATCATTCAATAAAGTACAAATTTCAAATTCTATCTTAAATTCATAATTTATGATTTGATCTTGAAACCAATCTACGAGTTTCCGGCTTTTGGTTTTCCTCTTTATTATTTTGATTCAGAGAAATTCGTGATAGTATATGTATAGAGAGAGAGAGAGATGGTAATGTTACTCTTTCATAATGTCTTTGAGGACAGTGCTCTTTCCAGCTCCCATACCACCACCCATGAGTAGCAGCACCGGACTTCTTTCACTGAGGGCTGCCGGCACCATCACATCCGTACAATACGAATCACCTTCACGACGTATTGCTTTCATCTCCTCCACTAATGTAGAGAAAACCCTTTTCATCTTCAAATCTTTAGTCACCTTCTCAAATCTCTGTTTCCTATCAAAGCAGTACAAATTCAAAATAGATATTACTAAAAATGAATCGAGATATAGAAACAAGAACAAGTTAACTCCAGCCATCATTATCCATAACCCCAAATTAAATGGGGATGGTCATTACTGAGCTTGCCCTTGCTACACAAATTAAACATGTTTCTGTGCAAAACTAAAAATTCCATAATTGTATCAGAAAATCAGAATTCATCTGGGTTTACTATTCACAAATTTAACCACTCTGATTTTAATTTTATAGTAAAATGTTAAAATTTATTTATAAAAAAATGAAAGTTTCTAAATTACCTAAAACCAACAAAACTGGAATTGATTTCTTATCTTGTGCTTTTTTTTTTAATGTTGTAATTAGTGATTATTAAATAAAAATATATATGTAATAAAATCTTAACAATATGTTATTGTAAATGCACATCACCAATATAATAAGAATCATCACTGAATTAGTATGTATGTAAAGGGACAGGATACCAAGCTAATTATCATTTATTTCGCTTAAAAATATTAGGAATAATTTGTATAAGGAAAATTTCTTGTTAAGGAGGATTCCTAATTTCCTATTAATAATAATTTATATAAAAGAAATGAATAGTTCTCTTATAAAAAATAATAATTATATATAATGATGTTGGATTCACTTGTTAAATACTAGAATGATTGTAATAATTTTTACTTGTCACCTTAGGCAATCTTGATTTTCTCTAGTATAGGAGTTTTATATGTGAATTATTATGTTGTGCGATTAATTTTATTATTTATTTATATATATTTTTATTTATTTGATATTTTTATTTATAAAATCTTGATATTTTTATTTATTTGATATTCCTAACAAAAAGGTGTTGCGTGCATTTTAATTTATAAACATGTATAATAATTTAACTATTATTCTAATAATTCAACAACCATCAAGCTGTTGTGAATGTGAAATTTTGAATATAGAATACATAGTATATTAATTTGACTAAATAAACCCTAAATAATTCTACTTATTTAATAGCCACTTGCAATAATTTGACTTCCGATCCAAGGGTCAAAATCAAAGCCGATAGAATGGACCATTCAATATATATATATATATATAGAGAGAGAGAGACTCACTAAACCATGTATTGTATCAATAGTATTATATCTTGTTCCAAATTGTGAACAAGATAGATAATGGAGTGGTAAAAAATGGTGTCCGTTACCTAATTATTCAAGTCAGCGTTGAAATTGGTTAATTAACATGTGTGGTAAAAAAGGAGTTGGGTAAAAATTATGGTAAAAAAAAATTGTACGATAGCGTCGGTGCCGGCGGCCTATAAATACATGGCCGCGTCTTCGTTTGAAAAATCGACCTAAAATATACAGGTAATATTTTTGCAAAAATATAATTGAGGTATATAATGTACAAAGATGCTTATTTAATATAAAAGTTTTTTTTTAATTTTTATTTTGTCCGATTTTATTTTAGTAATGATTTTAAAGGTGAAATAAATTATTTTATCTTTATTTTTCGAGTTCAAAATTTAGATTTTTAAGAATAAAAATGGTAGAATTCTTTTAACAAAATTAAAAATTATTCAAAATATATTTTTTCAAATGTGTCACTATCTCGTTTCATTTTGTTTCATTATTTAACTTTAAAATACTTATCTGTATAAATAGTTTTATAATTTTTAATAGAATCTCTAATCAAGAACCAAATAACTAATATTTTTGTGACAAAAGTTCTATTTATATTAGTTTTACTAATAAAATGGAAAAAGTAAAAGTCACCTTGTCGCCGCCATGATGAAGTCCTTCAGCTTTGTTTTCTTCTCCGATTCAACACTCAGAACCTGCCATACAACCCAGAAAGAAATGAAAAGGTCAGTAAATATATTAAAGCAATAAATTAATAAATAACAAGAAGATATCTAATTTCTTTCTTTCTTTCTTTATAATTTATTTTTTTTTTCAGAAATTTGATTACCTGACTGATCATAAGAGAAGCATGGCTCCAGTGAAAAGCAAAGTAACTGAGGATGCATCTATCGAACTCTTCTACGAGCTTCACATACAGAGATTCAGGCTCAGCTTCTTTAGAAAAAAATTCATAAATATTATCTTCACACCCTTTTGATTTCTTCAAATATTCATATGCTAACTTGCACAACTGGGGACACTCATTTGTATCGTCAAATCCCATTTGCCTCGCTGCATCTCAGCATCACCCCAAATAAATAAACAATAAATAAACAAAAAGGAAAAAAAAAAAAGAGTACCGAAAACATCAAAAGATCAAAAGGGCAAGCGTCTTTTTTTTTAAAAAATCGTAAATAAATAAATAATTTTAATTAACTACCAACAAAATGGGAGAATCTCTCAAGATTTCCGACTCGGCCAGATTCCGTTCTGTCTAGCAGCGGAATGATATCTTGATTTCCCATGTGGTATTTGTACTTTTGCCGGCGGTAATGGTTGGCGGCGGCGGCAAAGGCTCCGACGAAAGAAGCAGCGGTGATGTGTGAGATGATGGCTTTGCCATGTCCGCTGTCTGAAGAAACACAAGTTTATCAACAATGAGTGGAGTGGGGAGCTTCTTTTTGAGTCATAAAGAGAAAATGGGTTGATTTTGACTTACCCAGATGCATACTCTTGAAAATTTCGGAGAGCTTTTGCGAAAAATGGAATTGAAGTTTCTTGAGGCTTTACCTGTCGAGTGATGACTCGGTAGCCCAGTTGGTGGCCGCGTTGATTTATTTATCTGTGTGGATGATCCCACGGTTGAAGGTGACTTTGCGGGTCGCTGTTTATTTAAGAATGCTTATGGAAAGGAAGTAATAATAAACAAATGAGTCAACTTCCCGCAGGATAAATGATGAATATAAACTTATTTTAATTTGATTTGTCGTTTTAATGCAAAGCCAATTTTGATTTTCCTCGGTTACATTACATATGTAAATGCGTGGGGCATGACCGGATGAACCTTGGCAACGATGTGACTTGTAAATCGGCGTTGCTTCAATAATTTCATAAGTCCTCGGATACCCTTTTTTGATTGTACATTGTCCAGTGCCAGCCAAAATCAACAGGTATCGTACACTACGTGTTAAAGTTAAGGCAATAGTAATCATAGACCTCTTGCATGGTAGGGTAAAACATAAATTATAACTATACTGTGATGAATAATAAAAAAATATATTATAATTTTAATTATTATAATAAAAAAATATTTAAAAGTTAAAATATTTTATGAATCATATTAAAAAAATAAATAAATTATTTTAAAGTTGGGATAAGATAATTATTTAAGAACTAGTGTTATGTTAGATTAATTTATCCAAAATATTTATAGTTCCAACATAACTTGAGCATAATTTTAATTTTATATGTCTATCAAACGCCAAATATTTGCATTAAACTTAAGTTATGCTTAAGATTGTTGTAGCAATTGTAACTTTCCAATCACAAATGAAAATATTTGGAAAGCACTTGTAAATGTAGTCATATGATTTTATTATGTTTTAACCGTCCTTATTATTTTGTCAAAATTCTGAATTTTTAAATATTTATGTTTTAACAGGTTTAGTTTTATCATCAATGCATGATATCTATTGATTTTTGTATTAATGTCCAAAAAAAATTGGTAATCATATTAAAAAAATGGAATAAGATAATTATTTAAGAACTATTGTTATGTTAAATTAATTTGTACAAAAATTTGTAGTTCCAACATAACTTGAGCATAATTTTAATTTTATGTGTCTATTGTTGATAAGGCATTTCGGATCTGCTCGTGCATGACCAGGATTCATGCTCAACGATTGAATTTGTGGTTGATTGGAGATGATTTCGCGCTTCTCCTTCTAGATGTACCAGACGAGAAAACTTGTTGTTTCTCCTGTTTTAGCTCCTGCACACACAAAACCAATCAGTGCATGTCGGAGGTTTTTCTGACGTAAATCCTCCCGACGCTCACGTTAGTAATCCGGATTTATTGTGGAAATATACATGTCTATCAAACGCTAAATATTCGCATTAAACTTAAGATATGCTTAAGATTGTTGTAGCAATTGTAACTTTCCAATCACAAATGTAAAATATAGTCTTTTAATGAAAATGTTTTAATGGCCTTATTATTCTGTCAAAATCATGAATTTTTAAATATTTATCACTAGCATCAATATTTATTCCATAATAAAGTTTTTTTTTCGAGGCAGCCAGCACAATATTAAACAGGAACTTAACCAATAGCCAATTTATAGCCACATTTCTTAATTATTATTAGATGTAAAATTTTTAACGAAACAAATCAAAACTCTGTCAAGAAATTCTAACAATATAAAAGAAAACATTTACAAAGTAAATCCAATCAAGATTAATAGAAAATCACAAACTGATCCTTATCCTGTTCTCAGTCCAGACGAGTGTTAAAAGGAAGATAGTAAAGTAGGTTGGTTGTGGTTGTTCGACTTCCAATTTTAAATTCCATCTTTATCAAGTGGATGGGGGCATGTGCGTAAACCATTAGGGTACTTCTCATATTAAATAATAATAATAATAATAATTTAAATGAAAGTGGAAATTCTGTCTTCACCATGTGCAATGATGTGAAAAAAATTAACAATTTCAGAATTTTGTGGACAGAAACTGTACGTCCCAACTTGGTAATGATGGCATCACTTCATTCGAACTGACTTGTTTAACTTTTCAAATAAATAGAAAGATAGGTTATTGAATCAATGTATACTCTTCTTCATTCAATCACGATGGATGTTGAACAGAAACTTTCAAGAAATACAAAATCAGACCGTAGCCTGTAAGGTAAAATATGATACCATTGCAAGCATACAAACCAAAAAAAGGTAAATCAAAATTTTTTATACACATGAGGATACAGCTTCCTTTTCAAATCTAAATGCATGCCAGAAAAAAAGAAACTACTCTACTGTCTCGTTTACAGTACCTGGGGTAGGTTATATCTACAAACCTAACATTTTCCTTTCTTTTATTTTCGGTATCAAATCTTCTTCAGATGGAATCTTGCTGCCGCTCTTTACGGTCGCAGACCACCATGCCATAAGCTCGTCCTGCAAAATGCAGAGCGAAGGTAGAAGTTTAAATGTGGATAACAAGCCAATATCCAGAATACTGACGAGTTTCTCTTGCAATACAACTGCCAAATGATCCAAAAATATAGGTTTGTTTCTTTCGGTTTCATAGCGTTTTTATAAATTAACTGCTCCTGTGTGTCACCTTGTCCACAGCCATTAGGCCCATTGTGCTTATATTACATGGCGACTCTGTATAAATAGATATGTCTCTCATGTTTGAATAAGCAAAAAATGAATGAATAAGCCAGTTGTCACATGCTTGATTCCCTTTGAAAAGAATGGCAAGCAGTCAAAACAAGAAAATAATAAATCAAACTGCATTTTACCTCAAGGAAATCGTGGTTGGAGATATATTGACTCTCAACCAAGCAGTTGGTGCCTCCCACATTCACAGAAATCGAATTTTTGGAGCCCGCTGGTGAATTTATCTCTCTTTGCGCCCCTGAGCGCTCGACAGAAAAGAGAAAGAAACAGGCAAAAGTTAGTAATCAATGAAAGCAATGAAACAGACGGTTCTTTTCTTCTATCAACAAATTTATAAAGAATAAACAGGCAGGGTAAGACTTTATTTATACCAGTTATGCAAGCCACATTGTATCCAGTTACCCCAAGTCCTTCATCCCATTTCCCAAGCCGCAAGCGCAGGAAGAATCCTTTAAGATGGGCAAGTGACATATGGGAGTTCATACATCTGTTGTTAATGTAAAATAGAAAAATCAGTATCGGACCAGAACAGTTGACAATAGAGATAACAGATTCAATAAGACAGACAAAAACAGATTTACGATCTTACCAAAAACCTTTAGGATGAAACCAAAATATTTTTACAATCTTTTGAAAATTTATAACCATGAACTATCAATATAGAGTCAGATCACTAGAGGCTTGTGGTCAGATCAACATTGACCTAATATAAAGATGAAGATATCCATCTCATTAAAACCTTTTGGTTGCTTTATCTATAAAAAGTGGACAATATGGATCCATGGTTATGCTAATACATCCAATGCAAATACAGTATGTCTATAATCACATTATAAGGGTTTTTCTTCTCATTTGGACGTTGACCTGCTATAAAGACAAAGCCATAAAGGTATTCATCTCATTTCCTGCGATGATCCACAAACAGATTATTTTCCCAGCTGTAAGCCTTCTATAGAGTGCAATTTGAACTAGTTGTCAATGCAAGCAAGTAAATGCAGTAATTAAAAGGCTTAACTAATGACAGAATTAATTCACTTACTTGAGGATATCTGTTCGAGATAAACGGATTCTTTTTATAAAATCAAAGATCCCCTTTGGTACCTCTGATATATGCCTATTAACAACATTCTTTTCTCCAGAACCTGAAGCATTGCAATCTTTTATTAAGTATGCATTAGGTATCATTCGGTCAGAAGTCACTACTTCAGGCAGTTTCCGGATAAATTTGGGATCTGCCTCTCTTTGAGGATCATCTTGATCATAAATAGTATGTGAACCAGTAGCTTGATAAAGGCAGTTGTTACCATACAACAGATTTTTACTTTCATCATTTCTTTTATTCAACTGAAATTCATTTGGACCACAGTTACAACCCTCCAATAGACTTTGACTTCTTGAGGTTGCATTGGGACATGAAACAGCCCAATGATCAAGCTCAAAACATCGAATGCATAAGCAATGCAACTCATCTGCTCCATTATATGAATTGATATTCCTCGTAAGATCTTTGAGCTCACCATCTGAAATCTCCAAACAATCTCGTAAATGGTGACCTTTCCTGCCACAATAGAAACAAGTGATGGCTGTACAAGCTGCATTATCTGTAACAGCAGATGGCGTGATGTGTCGCAGTGCATCCAGCCTCCTTGCAAACACAGAAGCCATTGCCGAGTTTTGAAATCTTGGAGAAGGGATAATAGGATTCAGTTTACACTTGGACTTTTGATCATCATGACCTTTTATTCTATTAAACCCACTAGAAGTCTCAGCTTCCGCAGCACAATTCTGTATCTCTTTACCCACAGCAGCAGGTGCATCATCAGTGAAGTGTTGCCTAGCCTCCACAATATTAAGGTCATTGGAAGAACAATATGGATGCTGGGAGCAAGGAGTGAGTCTGTTGCAACTAGTGGAGCATTCAAGGGCCCCACCTCCACCTTTACTTTGGTTTTGACTATCAAGGTTGGATAAGGGGAGTGAAGTTTTTGGAGCAAATCTAGTTATCCACAAGCTTCCCAGAGGATCACTTCCACGAACAAAATCATGTGTTTTCTTCACTTTGGAAGGGGGTTCTGAATCAGTGTTCTCGGTACTGCTCACCTTATGTTTACCCAGAGGGGAATTAGAGTCTGTTCCTCCTTCCCCCTGATCAGCTGCCAGTGCCACATTGCATGAATTTTTGTTCTCTGAAGAGTTAGCCTTGCAGTTTTCCTGACTGGAACCAAAATTGGCAGATGAAATCTTACGCTGGGTTGCTGTACCTGCTCCATCTCCTGATGTCGACTCGTTGAATTTCTCATTTGATAGAAGAAATTGTTTGTGCAAGTTAGCACTGTCAGCATGACAAGCCAGTGGAGTAGCACTAATGTCACATAGTCCATTAAACACCTCAAGTTCTGATTGATAATTATCATCAGATATTCTTTCCTGACCCTTCGTCTTCGGACGATATAAGGACTGGAAAATAGATTGAAACCCGATATTTCTGCACTCAGAATCTTGGGTTTTTTTATATGTGATAAATTTCTGATCAGAACATTTATGTCCATAATTTGCACGCGCGAGATCAACTGAAGGTGAATTGTCTAGATTTGATTTTGGAGAACCCTTCATCATGTTCGATATCCAATTCATGAAGGAGCTATCTTGTTTGACACATGATGTACAACCAGGAGTCTGCTGGATTTGCTTTTTAACTTTTTTACTTCCAACGATCAACTGCTGCTCAAAGCTCCATCTCTTTTTGCATGTTGAAAATAATCCAGTGCTGTTACAACTTTCAACACTCTCATGGCTGTCATCGTCGTCTTTTGACATTCTTTCATTCACATCTCCATTAGATAAAGCCTTTTCCTTGCCTTTTCTTCGATACCTCCGTATTCTGCTGGTAGTCGGAGAATGCTCACCTGAAACAGCCTTGTCTCTGGGAAATGTCTCCTCTTCAGGCTGAGAGCTATTTTTAACTTCTTGGGCAGATTCTGACAGTACAACCTTACTAGCAGCACCACTAACATTTTTGCTAAGAAGATTTTGTAAGTCATTCTCAGATGTTGATTCCAATTTCTCTAAAGGATGAACACTAACAGAATTTGTCCTTGCAATCTTATTCTTTCTCTCCTTTTCCAGGAAGGAAGCAGATTTCTCGCGTCTTTTCCCTGGGGATGTCAAGTTCTGCACTAAAGTGTCATTTGCTTCAGATTCTTTTGTGTGGTGGACTTTGGAGGCCAAAACAATTTCCATTCTGGATGTCTGATTCCCACTAGCAATATCTTTGCCGCCACCAGTAGGATCCACAGATAGAGATTCATTTAGTGCTAAATCAGGTCTGAGATCAGCTGTAAGGATCGATAAAAGACATGTTGGTGTTAACCAGATTTAAAAGTAAAACGACCGCATAATGGTTAATGTACATAACATATAAAAAGCCTTTGTTTCATGTAAAGGCAAATGTCCTTTGAGGAAAATGCTTCAGGAACTTGAATCACTCTTGCCTCTAGGGCAAAACAGAAACTACCCAAAAAGTGTTCACATCACTAGCTGAAATTATAGGATGCAATTTTTCATTCATATCTAAATAATGAATTTTTTTTTCCCCAGCTGCAACCCTATGGTGACTTTCTAGAATGATCTTCCAAATTTACCATGCCAGGGCACCAAAATGGAAAATGAAAATGTAGCATATCAAGCACCTGGAAATTTTGAAGATAACTTATCCGTGGTTTCGGATATCTCAGCCACTTGTATATTGCTAGGACCAGCTATACAATCCTCTTTCAAATTCTTAAAATTTTTGTTTACATTAATTTGTCCAGCTACTCCCATCTCACCTTTTGTTTCTTCCAAGTAAAATCCAATTCCTGCCAAAAAGAGGTTATTGACAATTGAAAATATATTTTTGGGATGAAAGATTAATGAAATTTATTTGATTGACATTTATCACACATGCAGACAGTGTAACTAAGATAATTTATCCTCACCTGTCTTATCTTCGTGACCTGCTCCACTGTGAGGCATGACGGCAACATCAATTCCAGGATTCCAGCCCGAAATATTCCTACCAGCAGTTTCATTGATCAGATAAAATGCATCTTGTGACATCATGAAGTTTTCTTCATTTACAGGTTTGTCATTGCTAGACCTCCCAGCGCAAACCTCTTGAGATGGTGAAAGAACCACATTGCTCGGTCCTGCACCCAAAATAAGATATGATTTTTTGTCGACAAAGCTAGAATCAGCACATTTTAGACTCAGACCATTCCGTGAAGACCAAACTAGTTCAGACAGGGGGTTGGTGGCCACAAATTTCATGTCTATCCTTGAGCCTGCATTTGCACCTGCACCTGAATCGCTGCTCAATCTCCTCTGAACGCATTGGCTAGAATGAACTAGTGCAAGTCCCAAATCAGTCACTGGCTCTATGTTCTCATTCTCTACATTCATCTTCAGCACGAGGCACTCCTAGTCAATCCTGAAAAGACAATATGGTAAAGCAACAGAAGAGAAATTCGCAAAATTTGAAACAGAGATGTGATAATATATCATACTTCTAGGTATCATAATAGAAGATACAGTTTTCCTCAAAGGACTAAAAGTTCTACGGACACTGTGTCCCAAAAACTTTCAGCTAGTAGATAAGGGCCTGAACAAAAATACCAGCCCCCTTGACGTTCAAGACTGGCACCAAAGGGCTGGTCATGTGCAAACCAGAAAAGACAGAAATTATTCCAAAACAAAGAGAGAATAGAGAAATATAGACAAAAGCTGAAAATAGTACACAAGATCCCAGAAAATAGTATTAAGCTCGAACAACGACAAAGCTACCGACATTATATGTTTTACAAACGTTAGGCAGATGTATATAAAGACACTTTGCAAATGGTCACAACCATCAAGATCATATTTGGCTTACAGTTAAGGAATAAGTTTGATGTAAGAATAAGAAAATTGCATGTAGAATTACAAGGCAATATCAAGTATATTGAAGCATGCTGTGTTGAGTGAAAACCCAATTAATGTTGATCAGTTGCATTTGAGCAGCACTAGCTAATGACTATGCTCACAATTTCAACACTAAACCTCTACTAAACAAGAAATTATTCCGTACTTCGGAGGTATTAAAACCAGTTAGTAATAAACAGGCGTAATTCTGTTCAAGGTAATCACCCATTTGATTGGTAATGGTTTCAAATAAATGCACACATGAGCGGATGCTATTGACTTGTTATGCATTGGACAAAGTACATCCGAGGTGCAGAAGATTTTCTCAAAACAGGAAACACATTTTGCAGATATATTGAGCATAGAATCACACTATATATCTTTAACATAACATAAGATATGAAAAGACAAATGAAGGAACCCAGATATGGCAAATACAGATCTGAATTCTTGGAGGTACCTATCCTTGCATGGCTAACAAAGAATATGATAATCGTCAAAACATTCAGATAAACCACCTTAGAAAACAAAACAATCAAACTTTCTTCGGAATTGACCATATTTCATGCACCATATAAAAGAAGTACACAATTATCAAAAATTATCTCCAAAGGATAATCCAGTACTAAAAGCCATGACTAATAATAAATAGGATAGGAATTCGAAAGCAATAATATTATCTATAAACATATGCGAATCACTGTAGCAGCAGCCTAAAGTTGAAAGCAATAAAGGTAGAGCAAAAACATCGAAAGTAAGAGATGCCCATTTCAGTAAAGCATGATCTAAGCATACCCAAATACCTCATTCTTCACAAAATCCTCATACAAACTTCCCCTTCACCTTTCAATCCAAAGCACTTCAAAAGAACCAGAGTAAAAACTGAAACAAGAAAGCATTACAATTTAAGAAACAGAGAGGGTTTCAAGTTAAAGGCCAAAATTGATGACAAGAGGCAAGGGCCTTGTCCAGCTCTTACCCGAGGGCTGAAGCTTCTCCTTCTCTCTCCAAGTCCCAGTAGCTTTTCCGGAGATTCTAAAGTTATGAGGTTTAGAACATGCAACGTGGACACATCCCACGCCAATAATATTAAAGACGGTGGGTTCCGTTTTGCATTATATCTGTTTATGGCAAATTTATTTACATACTACAACGTAAGTATTGTACAAGTTACAGTACAGCAGCTGCTGCCTCAAAACTCAAATCTTTGTTTTATTATTCTGTCTCGGCCGAAAAACAATTGTCAGTCTCTGAAAATGGAAGCCCCAAATGTGCAGGAACTTTTCAACTTAGACTTGTAAGTACACCCAAAAAAGAGAGATTAAGCTTTTGTCTAAATCTAATGATTATTTGTCCAGTTCACTTAATTAAGAAAATTATAAACATACCCAAATTTTATAATAGGTCGTTGTGAAGCGGTTATTCTTAGAAAAAAGGTTATTCTTTTTTCACGTGGTACTTTAGAAATTTTGGGTTCTGGATTCATTGGGTCCCGCGCATCTGTAACTTAACGTTCTTGGTTGAAATTTGTTTTTCGAATCATTTTAATATTTACCAAAGGGGGTTTGACATGGTGAACTCCTTGGACGTTCCCAAAAGTTTGGCTTTGTATAGTAATGAAAGTGCGGAGGTGAAAGATTCAATCTGAAATAAACGTACGTTTAATTTTAAAATGGGATATTACATTTATTACTAAATATTTTAATATGATTGAATCGAACTTCAATAGATTTGATAACAATGGACAAAGGTCATTAAAATTCTCTTGAGCTCCTTTCGTCCATCAATTAAGAAGGGAGATCACTTCTTCAAAATTCTCTTGATCATAATCAATATGCAAACACACCATTAATGTTAGGATGAAATGATGATGTTGATCCTCAGATATGTGCCAAGTTGGGGACCTCATTTTCACAATAAATCCACTTGCTTATTAATGTTAGGATTAGGGTTTTGGCTGTGTTGTATCAAGTATCAACCGCCATCTTAAGGTTTGGGCCAAGTTGCACCACTGGAGCTCCTTATCAATTATCATGCACTATCTAACAAAGTGGGTTAGATCTCTATCACTCTCAAGAATGATAGAGAAACTAACAGATGAGGTAATTTATAAACCATCCATGCAGTGTCTTTTAACATCATCCAATTTTAATAAAGACGTTGAAAAGAAGATATTCACCTCAACTTCATCATAAAGGTTGTGTTAATTAAGATTGGAATTTGTCAATTCCTGGAAGTTGTCAGGAAAATATTTGAGGGGGGACTAACAATTGGGATATGTATTTCATGTTTCACGAAATTATTCTACAAATATTGGAGTCTTCAAAAGTAGGCGATTTACAAAATGAATTAAGATCTTATCTTGATATGAGTTCTCATGTTAATAATTTTACTCAAGAGCTCAAATTAGGAGTACGTAATTCGTGAGTCTAGAAAAACTTTTGAAAAATAAGGGAAGTATTTTGAAGGTGCAAATTCGGAGATTACATGTATGTCACCGAATAAAAATTAGTGAGGGCTGATGGGTGGTCACAATCAGCATATTTAACAACCACGAAGATAAGAGTGAAAATTGATATTTGCACCAACAGCATCACATGATTGCCTTCTGAAGGACTATCTCTACAGCGATATCATAGCATAAAACCACAAGGGAAAAAGAGACATTCTAGGAGACAACGTTATATTCTCCAGACGGGTCTTCATCTTGATCTAGTGAAAATTGTTACTCATGGACAATATATGTCAAAGCTTGAGATAAATGCGGCTCTACATGTTCCCTTGGCTTGCTACAGAGGCAACGAACATGGTTGACAAATTTCACGCTCGCACGATCCTCCAAAGTCACAACGCATGTGCATCACCTGGGCCAGGCTAGTGCGGAGGGATTATCTTTGAAATGTTTGAAATAGATTTTGCGCGTTGTAGTATTAAAATATCGTAATTTTTAAGTCATTACTGTTGTTAAAAAAAATATTAACTATAAAACAAAAACAGAAATTAAGAATGTATAATAAATATAACGTTTAAATGATAATTTTCACAAAAATATTGAAGATAATAAGTTGTTCATCATACAAATACAAGGAATAAATCAACTTATCTTTCGAAGCTACATCAATAAGTGTTTATTAAACATTTTAATTAAAAACTCTGGAGGCAACCAACCAGCCTTTGAGTAGTTTAACTACAAAGCACATATGAATGAACCACCAAATAACCTAATCCTTGACTGGTGATCATAAAAGTTAACCGGTGAGAGCTAAAACAAAAATATATCTTGTTCTCAGACGTAAAAATATATAGCTCTCCACATTTACCAAGCAACGAAGAATACAGAAATTTTTGAGGGAGGAAAAGAAAGGCCTAAGTTTGATACTTAACACCTCTATTTAAAAAATATTGATATATATCAAATCATTCGATCGGGTAATTGATTGATGTGCACTGTTTTGTGAAAATTTTAAAGATTCCCGAAAGTGAAAAAGACAAATAAGTCACACATTTTATCTGAAAAATCTCACCGCCTGGCAATTCTCCGCCCAGCTCCAAGCAACAATGCCTTCCCAATTGCACCTGAATGAAGTGCACAAACTACAGCAACAGTTCCACCAATAACTATCCATTTCCAGTCAATGCCATGATCTTTCTGATATTTAGGGTTGGCCACTTGCCCTTTTCCTTCTTCACTAGAAACTGGATCCAGAGATTCCATGCTTTCATTGACAGAAATTTTTGTTGTGATGCTTGCCATCAGTGCCCTTCCAGGTGATGATGAATCTGATTTCCTAGCATTCTGATATGCTTTCATGCCGGAGTTTAATTTCTTGACACCGCCCCACATACCATGCCGGATGGCCAACTTCGCAACATCTTTTGGGATCCCCATTTCTTCATAATGGATAAGATTAACCTCACATGCAGACAGCTGCCCATCTCCTTTAAGGGATTCCACTGCATTCATGTTTCATACAAAGGCAATGAAGGGGCATCAGCAAATCAAAATTTAAATATTTTTCTGCTGCAATTTAGTGAAACTCAATTGGATAACTGAATACTCACCAGCCCTGATAACCCAACTTGAAAAATAGTGCTCCACACGTCTTGGCTTGTCACGCTTAGGCAAAGCTGGATATGGCACACCCTGCAGTATTAAATAACTCAAAACATCAATATTCATTGTCAACGTGATGAAATGCGATGAAATACTGATTACTAACAATATAAAGATCCTATTGAGTCTTCCATACTACAGAACATGGATTGATGCAAACAAAATGTGCAACAACACCTTGTTGTTAACCATAGAATAATGTAAATTCCAGTGAAATAATGAATGCAGACAGGAGCATAGGGGGTCTTGCAAACTTTTAAGCAAAACCAATTACCAGAATGCAAATTTAATTTTCACAATCAGTTTCAGAAAGAACAGCACATGAACAATTAAGATTCTGATAATAATTTATCAAACAAGGAATCCAAAAATAATAACAATCAACTGCACTTATGTACTGGGTCTCAAAGACAAGAAGTTGGATTTCTAAGCTCTAAACCTGTACCTTTGTCACACAATAATAATTCTTTCCTGCCTCCCATATTCTTCGACCAATAATATACTCTCGGTCGCTACAGAAGAAAGGAAACTGCAAATACGAAGAAATAAAGGCATCAATCAATCTGGTAGTTGAACAAGAAAGCAGCATTACAAAACTCAGACATCAGACAAACAAGAAATTTTTTTTCCACAAACCTTTTTTATCCACTGAACAATCATTGTCCCAGTATGAGGACACTCCTCCAACGTTTTAACATATGCAAGCATATGATCCCATTTTCGTCGAAACTCATCATCCCAGAAAAAATCTCTAACCAATTCTGGAGTTGCACCCTCAAACACAGTTCTAGTTCGATAAACTGCAGGCCCTGTCTGATAGACAAAATCATTATCAACTACTAGCGCACAATACTTGAGATCACCATCAAGTAGTTATACATGATTGTTAAAAAACTGAGTGAATAAGATGCACAATTACGTGCACAAAATATATCTCCACTGAAAGAGAAAGGAATGCAGGCCCATTATACGATGGCTTTGAATCCAACAATTAAATAGCTGAAACTAATTCTAATAGCAATAACATTTGTTTTTCCTGCGAACTAAGTTCCAAAACGTGATCACAAACCCAATTGGGAAATGGTTATAAATGGTTATGTAATTATGCCAAGTATTTAGGATATCTAATCTAGCATTAATCACACCTCACCAAATATGCTCATTTATGGATAAACAATGACACTAATTTGTCCAGAAGATATATTGTTTAGCAGTAATTCTAAAAAGCATTTTTTCAGCAGATGAACGGCAGAAAGTATTAAGCAAATGACAACCTACCTCGGGCTCACAGCGCCAAGCCTGGTATGTCATGTTTGGGGTGGACTTCTCCATCAAAGTTTGCCATTCCATCTCTCCATCCTTCCTTTCAAGCAGCTGCAATAGGTGCTCTAAATCATTCTCAGTGACAACATGCTGCTCTTTCTCTGCAGTTCTGGCACCAGGGCTGCAAAAAAGAGAACTCTCATAACTTAATTCATCCATGAACAGAGATGACATAATCTAGCAGTAATGAAACAATGTAGTCATGTTTACAGCAACATGATTATAACAAGGATGATAAAATGTCTGAAACACAAGTAGCTGCAACCCGAACATATCTTGTACACAAGACATGAGCAACATTATTCTCATTCCTCCATTCAAATTGCATGAATATTTATCCCAAAATCCCATAGTCCCCATAATAATAAACATGTAACCTGACTGGTGGGCGCACGTGTAACTAGTCTGCAATCCTACTTACATTTTGAGAAATGGGAACTCTGTTATCGTAATCAAGAGTACCCAGCACATGTTTCATCCCTACTAGTTTCCTATATCTAAAATTACACAAAAATAACAGCTGCCAGCATTAACATTCATATGATTTTCATGAACATTATTAGGTCACAAATTTTACCCCCACAAAATAATAACAACAACAATAATAATAATTAAATTTTCATTAACTAATCAAACCTCAACTAAATCCATAATTATAAAAACTATAAACTCAACACTCACCTAGCATCACCATCGACTCCTTCACCAGCAGCGGCCGCTGAAGCGGCATCCGATTTCGCGCCTTTTCCTTTGAAATTGTTCCAAAGCACGCGGCAAGCCGAGAAAGCCGACAGAGCCATGAAAGCGAGCCAGAGCCGCCGAGCGCCGAAGCCAGGCGGCGCGGCGGTCCATATAAATCTGAACTTGCTCCGGAGGCCAAGGAAGACCAATCCGGTCCATCTCGGCCGCCACGACCAGCCGATCACGAGACCGATCATCACGGCCAGCCAAATCGGAACTGCACATAGCAAAATGTCGACTAATGTTTCGGTAATCGAAGGTCTCTTCAAAAACTCCATCATCTCGAATAAAACCTCGTCCATTTTGAAATTTTTTTTCTCCAGAAAATTTCAAATTTTCCGAGGATAGTGTTAAATTTTCCGACACAAGGTGCTCACATTGACTTTTCGCCTCGGTAGATCTACAGGGAGAGAGAGAGAGATGAAAGTGGGAGGTCTGTAGAGAGAGAGAAGTTGCTAGCTGTTGATTTTGACATTACGAATTATGACGTGGCAGTGTCGAGACCACTGATGGTGGTTGGGTTCGGGGTGCGGAGTTTAGGCAACGTGGGGAATAGACTAAGGAGAGGAGAAAAACTGTGTCGTTTGGCTAGGAGGTGTGTTGCACGCGAGAAGGGAGCGTGAAGATATGGTTTTTAATGATTGTCAAGGAAAGAACTTGAATATGATGCTGAGTACTGTAACAGACATTCGGCTCCTGGTCGGATGTGACTAGATACGCTGCAGCTGGAGTTGGTTTAGTAATTGAATTTCCAATCATGTTCTGCCACGTACACTTTTATACTAATGGTTGAAGTCGACAATGATTTTGTAACAATCTTCTTAGATTGGGCTTTAGCCCATGGGTTTTTTTTTTTTAATTTCAACCAAAATTTAAAAGTGTAGCTGAACGCTAGTGAGGAATTGTTATGATATAATATCTAATTATTTAACGAGACTACAAATAAAATATAAAGATGTCTAAATATTATCTGGCCTATCTTCAAAAAGAAAATTATTATTTGATCCCTACCCAGTATTATAATCAATTTATCAGGAATTTTATTTTCCTTTTTATGTCTATACCACAATCAATTTATCGTAGTTTGAAGGTTTACGTGATATGAAAAGTTTATATAAGCTGAAGACCCACACACACCATTTTTCAGTTAAGTGGCAGATTCTTTTTCTTCTTTTATATTCTTAAAGATTTGAGGTACAAATATGGGGTCCTCTATATATATATATATATATATATATATATCGTATATGTTGATCTTCATTCAAATATTTGAAACTTGAAAGTATTTCTAATCTAATCCATATTGTACTATCAATCATTTAACTAATTTGTGATTAGATTGTAAAATAATTGAAAAATGAAGTCCTAGTTCAAGTTTCTCTCAAATAGTCTCGGAATATACACATTCATTCATTCAACAGATTCTTATAATAGATAATTATCAACCAATCAGGTGAAGTAAATGCATGCATAACAAGAATTTAGTCAATGAAAAAGTAATTCCTTCTTTGGAATTGTCAAAGAAATAACGCGTTTTGCTATGGAAAACAAAATTTTACCCTTCACTAGTTTTTGTTTTTACACATACAAAATCAAGAAATTAAAGAAATGTTTTGGGGGTGTTACACATGATCCCTTTCTCTCTTTTAAAAGTGTTTCTTTTTTCCAAGCAAATTTTTAAATCTGCAGTGTTGAATGCTTTTTAGAATTTTCAAATGGTCAAGTCTCAAAAAAGCAGCTTAAAAAAGTATTGGAGAGCCAATGCCCATTCTCTCGACTAACTATGTTGGAGAAAATTTCAAGACGACTCTTTATCGAGCATAGGAATTACTTTTTTGTCATACGTACTCAAGATGTCTCTCTTCTCTTTTGACCCATCCGGCGATCTAAGGATGGCAAGTACATGACACACGAATTTATATTGATGCAATAATTTACGTAAATTATGATCTCATTGCTTATGATTAACGTACGGATAAATCATCGTCACTAAAAGGCTAAAGGTGGATTCGTCTAAGTTGCCTCGTTGTTATTTGCAACAAAATTTGTAGCACCCAGATTCCCTTGAATTGTGATTAACGTACGGATCCTAACTTTGATTGTTGTGATGTCATAAATTAGAATAAGCAAATTACAAATATTTTATGCTTTTGGTCAAACAATGGCACATGCAAAAAACTAACTAAAGTCTCAAAGCAAATATTTTATACGTATATGCACTATACTGGCACATGCATAGAAACAAAAATGATCCTTTCATCAATGCAAGAAGTTCCAAGAACATGCATGAACAATACACATCAAGCAAGACTCCAGCTGGAGGCATTGAAATTGGCTGCCTCTCTTTGTAAATTTCCATTGCTTTAATTCTCCATCTTTCCATTAGTATTTGATTTGGTTTTGTGGTTGCAACTAGCTATATATGTTCATTTTTCAATGGTTGTTGACTCCTAACAATGTATTTTTACTTATTTCAAACTTAGGGCTTCTAATTTCTGAATTCTAATAATAGAAAAATAGATTTTATGTCCATTTGATGGTGTTCAAAATAAGCATGTGATACTTGAATATTGTTAGATGATCAGATTTTCTTGACTTTGCTTTTTATTATTTGTTATATATATGTTAAAAAGTTTTAGTTGAAATGTTTGTTGTTCGAAGTAGTGTCGGCTTTTAATTTCATGCACATATTAATTTGTGACCGACGTTAGGTAGAATATGACCCACATTTGCGACCTACATGTTTCTTAAAAAGTGAAGAATTGGCAAAGAATAAGGGGCTCTGGTCATGATGGCAGTCTTATGGAGACAAATAAAAGGAGTGAATTCAAAGCTCAATTTAATTTGATGGGGTACTACTACTACTGCTTCTCTCATCTCATGTAACAACTAAAGTGAAAGTTCTCAGCTTATATTCTTTGCAACTCCCAACAAGCAAAGCTAATTTGGCTAAAATTTTCAACTGCAAAAAGATTGACAAAACTTTATTTTTTGTCATTTTTTTCTCCTTTTGGTCAGATTTTCACACGAAAACCTCATTTCTCGTCATCACCGAATTTGGTTTAACCACCCAAAAAAAGAAAAAAAAATCAAGCACAAATAAACCCAGGTAGTGCCATACTCCAAGATCAAAATGTTCTGCAATGGGTTATTTCTAAGTTTCAGTATTTCTTCTTAAATCCTACGAGTAGAAATATTATACTTGTAGCAATGCCAATCCGTACTTCTCAGGATAATTAGGTAGATTGAAGAATCTTTTGCAGGCGATTTAATTTCTTGGAAACTTAGCATGTAATTTTACTTCCATTATGACTTGCTTGATATTCATATACATATATATTAGGATTCTGTTCATATGAAGGCGATATCGCCTTATTTGCAACATGTTTGATGTGATCAGAGAACCAAAATGCAGATTATGGACAACAAGAAAAAGTCATTTTGCTATGAATCTGCTCGAAGTAGAGATCAAATATAACATATATCATACATTGTACCTGCTTGGATTGTCATCGGCGTCTCCCAAGAAATGACATTTGCTCTATTTGGCATATAAATATCCATATGTGATTTTCCACGAGTGCTCTCACGCAGCTGCATATAAAAGAAAACACAGTTAGCTAAGTTGACCTGAGAAAGAAGATGACTGATTGTTGTGTTCATGCAATTGAATGGTAAAACACACCTTGTTGGGGGGAATGAAGCCTGGTCCGAGATCATTCAGATGATTTTCTATTCTTCAAATGAATGGTCTCGAACCAGACAGCATTCCCCTCAACTATGAGAGAAAGAAAGATTTATACAACTGCTTTGGTATCATTGATTTGCCAATGCACTGTCTTTGAATGGCCCTTTATATGTGTGAATGTGAGAGGGTGAGTTAAGAATATCATTTTGTGGGTCACATGACATATTGCCTACTTTCTACATCTTGCTTTACACAAGCAAGACTTCAAACCAATTTAGCCTTGGATTTGCATGACTGTATGTGTGCATATATACTTGCCGTAATCCAATACGGGATGGGGGTCATTATAATGCAACAAGAATCTAATTTTCTTTTGTTTGTTGCATCCAGATCGATGCCATCACAACCTTAGTGCTAAAAGAAAAAATGATGTGAAAACTTGTAGTTTGGTGGAGGAAGTCTAGACAACAAATGGGTTGAAATTAGATATGAGAAGTTTGGGTGCAATTCTGGGAGGAAAAAGCAAGAGCTTCATTTAGCAATCAAAGGAGGGCACGTGGCATTGATATTGCCCGTCTGATGAAGCAATCTTTATGAAGATTTATAAAATTATTTGTTTACTTGATTATCAGTAAACAGTGATGTAAAGAAATGGAATACCTCTATTCCATGATGATATTGTTTAAAGGATGTCTCTTTTTGTTTCCCACTTGAGGAAAAAGGTTAGATTAGAGGTTAGACAAAGCTCATCAATGAGGCCATACCACAAATGCTCTGATTCTTGGCTTAAATGGAAAGATATACAGCTTGGCCTGTTACTGCTTTTTCAAGATCAAGATTGAGTTAAAGCAATGGCAATTTGGCACAACCAAGATTATATGTGGTATTTGAAAATTTTGACTTACTACTAAAGCAATTTACTCAAGACTTCTGCCAGAGACAGTTAGCTATGTAAAAGTGCTTTTAATAAAAAGACTTTTCATAAACGGACGCTTTAGCTTCATTAGGTATTATGGTAATGTAATTTTTAGACCACAACACTTCCGAAATAACAATACAATAGAGTTAATATCACCTCAATTTTCAGAATACAATTGCTAGACAACAATATCAAACATAGCATTAATTTATCCAAGTATGGAAAGAACTGTGTGCAAATAGAAAATAAGGATTCGACACGCACTGAAAATTCAAGAGCTTAAATTGGAACCAATACAAAGCCAGAGTGATTTTGACTAAGCAATCTTGTTTCCACAAATGGGGCATATCCTGCTAAAAAAGTCATCTTTTGTTTAACCACAAAAACAATTCACCCATTAAGTTCTTTACCCTCTACTTACTTTTTTCTTTTGCTTTAAGAGCTTTTCATTATGAAGCTAAACATAACTCCTCAAAACAGTGATTTCCAGTCCTGTAAAAAGTCCTATAAAGCACAATCTCCACCAAAATCATCAACAATTACTGGGTCCATTTTGCCTCTAACTTTAATCTCTCTTTGTGGATAAAGGAAGCAACCATCACTTCTCACACACTACCATAAAGGCAAACTATTAAGAACACAATCTTCATTGAATTCAAACATTTCAGTACTAACATTACAAGTTCTTTTTTTTACAAAATGCTGCAAATGTAGTTCAGTAGATCATTTGAAGATGAACAAAAGATAAACAAACTTCCATCTGAATTAAACAAATGAACAAAGGTTATTACAAAATGGGGACATTTATATAAGTTACAGAAAATTTACACTTCATAATTACACAAACATTGCAACAAGTCCTTGCAAATTTAAAACAACAAAATGCACATTCTTCAGAACAGTCACAGGAAAACAAGAGAAATAAACACCTTTTCCTCTTTAAATTAATAAATTAGAGTGCTGCTCACCAGAAATCAGGGTTGGAAGACAACACCAATTTCTGAATTACTATGAACATTTACCTTGGGGGCCATTATTTCTTCTGCTAGTTTAGGATTGTCTTGGAGTTTGCAAATGACATGACCATTTGGGATGTTGCTTGGATCCTTTTTGTCAGTGGAAAAAAGGGTGGTGTCTTCTCTGTAATTACCTAGACTTTGACGATTTCCCGTGCGAGAAGTTCCCTTCACTTGGTCTCCTTGATTCAAACTGGCTGCATCACTACAGCTCTTCCTTCGACCCAGCTTTGGTGATTTTGCACGAGTTGGTGGCATCTGGTATCCATTAAAAGCAACAAAATCTAAGCAGATAAATTTGAAAGAAATTTCTAACAGGCGAACCATACACTACTCTTTTTCTATTTCCTGCACTACAAAATTAAACACAATTTTTTGGCAATTTTGACGACACAGCAGTTTCATAGCACCTCAAAATTGTGAAGTTCAAACATGATGGAAATTGGAAAAGGAATAAATCATATCTATGCCGTACCTTTTTGAGTTCAACTTTTGGTGGTGGTCCGTCATGGTAGAAGCTTGGCATTGGGCTCGCCTTAAATGTTAAACTCTTTCTCAATTGCTTGATAGCTGCTTCTGTCTCTTCCTAGAATATTAAGATTTATGAGGACAAAACAACAACATGGGTTAGAGAATTATCTGACACAACAGACAAATACGAACTGAATAAGACTAATCTAAAACATGATTAATTTCCATCTACAATCATGACAAAGAGATATTTGTAATTATCCTTGGGTGTCTACATTGAGAGCTATACCTTAGTCCTGGCTTCACTTTGGCTCTTCTCAGCTTCCAGAGCTTGGTGTTTCTCCTCTAGTTTTGAATAAAACTAAAAGTGGTAACATAATAGGGACAGAGATTCAGACCAAATTACATATGAAAAATCAAAAAATAATTCACATGAAATAGATTGATGAGTACCTCCTTCCGTTTCTCTGCACGTTCAGTGCATCTAAAAGTAGGAGCTGCTGCAAAAATGATCCTGGACTTCACAGTCCGCACTGATGCGGCAGTGCTAGGGATGGTCAAGAGATAACATCAATTTTGAACAGAGAGAGTGAGGTGGCAACAATAAATAAATAAATAAAGCATAGGGAAATGACAAATCAAGCTAAAGTTGCTGGGGGCAAGAGGATACGAGGAAGCAACAGAACAAGAGTCTTCCTCATCAGGAAGCTTCTTGTTATTGGGTTGCAATGGCTTCCTTGGAACCAGAGGTGGCTGCAACCAATCAGACAGAAGTTCATAGGTCAGCTAACGAAAATTCCTCATCCTGAATTTCAATATTATGATTTCCAAATAGAGTATCACATTCCAACCTAAAGATAACTTTTTTTATAATTCAAGCTGCTCACTATGCTACCGTGACATTCACCTTTTTGCAACATTCTAAATTTACCTTAACTGGGAAAAATATTGGGAATCTAGATTCAGTTGCTGAAGCTACCTGATTCTGCTTTTTACTGTTCAGATGTCGCAGACTATTTGTATTAGATGATTTATTCACACTCTTCAGCTCAGCTGCAGTAGGTCGGGTTCCATTTGAAGCACGCTTTTCGGTTGCTAGGGAAAATGGCTGCGGAATGGTGTGTTTTGTTCGAACATTTCCAGCAGTGGCTTTTGACGCATGCTTCACAACTAAATGTAACTTACTATTTTCCTTTGTTTTTACATCTTCTGGTTTGGTCTTCTCTGCAGGCAAGCCAGCCTCAGGCATTGAACTTACTACATTCTGTTCTTCCTTACCCTTCTCGACCTCAATTGAGGTCTCTGAGGTACACTCCTTCACTTCATATTCTTTTACTTCAGTGCTTTCTACCAAATTTTGGATTTGAGGATCCCCGTCAACATGTTCAAATGGCCCCGCAACATCATGATGATTGGGAATTGTTTCATGATCAGAATCATGGGAGACACCATTTGAATAAACTATGACACAATCGGCTTCTTTATCCATACAAACATCAGTAACTTCTATCCCCATTTCACTGCAACAGAGAAATATGAATATCAAAATCACACTATCTTTTGATATTCATCAGGTGCGACAAATAATCTATGCACAAATGTATAGTAACATTCTCTCTAGTCATGGCATTGTTCGGTGGCCAAAATCATGCAAACACAAGACAAACTCTTCTTTGAAGGCAAAATAGCGAAACTGAAATTTTCTCTCAATCATTATTACAACAATGCAGCCTTTGATAAAATCCTAAACTACTTTAGATTGTAGAATCAAATGCACAAAGCAAGAGTGAACCAGATGCTATACCAGAAGATAAGCAAATAATTGGAGTACACTTCATTACATTTCAGTTTTTGCAACAGCAGAAGAACCCTTAATAACGGAGTCTATCCGAACCTGGTTCTTGTTCATTTTAGGTGTGCGCAGGTTGCAAAAGCAGAAGAACCCTTAATAACGGAGTCTATCCGAAGGGCTCAATTAAGCCCTTTTACAACCTGCGCACACCTAAAATGAACAAGAACCAGGAATCCACATCGCTCATTTCAGAAATCCAATTACTAAACATACAGACAGAGCATGCTTGTTATAAGATAGTAAGGTAAGATTCAGCACAATCAATAAATAGTACATCCGTTAAGAATGGAAAATAATCAAGATTGTGATGGTAATATGCTTGCTTAAATTTTGTATTCATGTAGGGGTTCAAAAACTCAATAAATCAACAAATTACAAAACCCAAAACTAAGGGAGAACCAATGAGGTTTCTTAGCACCGTGATTACTAAAATGAAGCCTGAAGCAGCATGTGTTCTCAACTAAGTTTTATGAGTGGGTCTGTCAGCAACTAATATCCTATGTCATCCGCTAAATACTTTCTCTTCGACAACACTCGATAACAACATTTACATAACCAATAAGCAAATAAAACTCATTTTAAGGACAACTAGACATATGTATGATTTTTCTGAATAAATAGAGACCAGTTGCACTGATGAAATATTAAAGATTGAGTGGGATAAAGAAATCAGGAGAAGAGAAAATATTTAAAAGAAGCAACCACCTTGGCTTTGTCAAACAGTTTGTTTATTGTGTAAGAAAAAGTAGCACCAAACAGAATCATTTGCCTTCCAACCACTGGATGGTCAAGACACCTAAAAGGAGAATTAGAACTAAAGAATGCTAAGAGAAGTGGGTGTGCTTAGTATGAAAATTATGACAAAAGTCCACCTAAACAACACAATTATACTCAATAAAGCATTAATCAAACTACTGTGGACATAGAGAGACTAAGTCAAAAAAATAAGAGCACAATTTTAAGTTCAGCTAAGAAAATAAAAAACACAACTAAAATGAAAGTACAAGAAAAACAACTTTCCAATTTCCAAACATGGGTAATTTGGCATAAGAAACGAAAACAACATTCCTGCAGATATTTCTATCAATTACAGAATGGATTCTAATTAAAACCAAATATCTCTAGTCAATTACTGAGCTTATACTAGGAATCATAAATGCATTGTCTGTTCAAACCTCATTAAATTATTCATACATAAGATTAAATTTAAAAAAGGAAGGACATTAATGTCAGCTAACGAAATAGTCAATCCAGCTGAGACCCAGGAAATATTTACTCACAGAAATGAAGAAAACAATTGAAAAACCAAAACTTGAACCTTACCATTTTGTTTTCATTTCAATACAAACAAAAATCTATTGTCAAACTTAAACTTGACCTCAACTAAGCTAAAACACTTAAAAAGTTTGAACTTTTTTTTTTCAATTTCTTCACATTTCTTAAAAAAAAAAAGACGAAAACACATTATAAAGTGAAAAATGAATCACAAAACAAATCGAAGAAGCCAGCAAGCACTAAAAAAGAAGCAAAAAACAACATTTACAGATCGGATGACAAACTAATAACGAATGCAGTATCGAAATTCAAAGCTACATTACATGTGCATGCATGCAAAAGTGATAAACAGATCGAGAGGCAAAGCAAGAACAAAGAGAGTGGCAAAAATAGAAAATTACTCACAGTTATGGTCCGATCTGTGAAGAACTGAAAGTGGGTTTTTATTTGTTTGTGCTGTTCGAGCTGTGTTTGTGTTCGAGCGTTTGTTTTGGTTTGCTGTTGCTTCTGTTGCTTGCTCTATAATTTTATACAAGTGTGTGTGTCGTCGGCGATAACGGCGTTAACTAACGGAATTATTTGAGATTTTGAAAATTGGAAATTTTTCGAATCTTACCATAAGATTTTCTTTGCTTTTTTCCTTAAACCCACCAAATTTGGTTTTCTGCTCAATTAAGGTGGCTAATGTGATACACCTTTTATTTTCAATATTTGGCAAGAAATTAAGAACCATACTTTATTTTTAAAAATTGCTATCATCACAAATACCCTTATCACTCATCTGTATACGGATTTGAATATTCATACCATTTCACTCAAATTTAGAAATAAATACATATGAAATGCACCGATTGTTTAAACCATGTTATAATTAGACTAATTCAACGGAAAATTATTAAAACTTGAGTTTTAAAGTTCTTTTACACGAATCCTAGATGATGACAATTTACTAAAATAAATAGATCCAAATATTATTACATAATATAATTCTACTCATTGAAATAAAGTAAAAAAAAAAAAGCAGCCAACACTTAGATAGATGTTTAAAAAATAAAAATCATGGAAACAATACGAAAAATAAGAAATAATTTAAACTTACAAAATGACCACTAAAAAAATAAAGTTTTATACTGAACGTTGAACCACATAATTAGTATAGCTATACTGTATATGATTAGATTCATTTTATTGCAAGTTTGGAAATTGTATATTATACGTCTTAAAAGAGCGCATGTAACTCAACCTATAACTCAACAATTCAACATACGACTCCGAAAAGGTACCTATCCTACTTATCCTACATAACCATCTTCCATCATGAAGCATAAACTTCAAGTTAATTCTTGAAGACGTATACACATTAATTGACTTACATAAATTTTATTTAAAAGAAAAAAACCCATAATTGGGACTTGTTATTGAGTATTCGAATTAACTGTAATTTGCTTTAAGAAACTTGTAATTAAACATGAATAATTAGATAATTAATTTTTTAGGAGACCCTTGAGTTTTGGATAAGCCCGTGTAATCTTACATCATCATTGTTCTTGAAAATTTTGCTCTAACATATACAAAATTTTTGCTATGGCTACAAACTCATGTTCGGCTTGAAATAGGCAAACAAAATGTGATTGATAAGGTTTTATCACATGTCATGTCCTAATCTCACTTTGTGCCTAGAAGTAAACAATTGCTCCATCAAATTATTTTAATCAACTTTATTTTTTTCTTTAAAAAAGAATTATGAACATAATTTTGGAGATTAGTTGTGATGTTAAAGCATTATAATAGGAAAGTGTCAATTTATTTTAGAAGATTAAATATTCATGTCGTAACCAAAAAGCAAAAAAGTAAATAAAGAGAGAAGATGTCCCATCTTTGATTATTCCGGCTTAACCCTTTTGATAAAGCCCTAACACCCTCTCATTTGAAATTTAAAACATACTGCCCCCTTTTTCCCAATATATATTTTAATACCCAATTATACCCAAGCCTATTTTCTTAATTGACATCATGTGCCCTCACCTAAATAAAGTTTGGTGAGTTGAGTTCTAGCTAGCTAGAATTTGACAACCAAAAGTTGTCTTGTCCCATTTGAACTAGTTCTTGTTATAACAACCACATCTTCTTGTTTTCATTTGCATGGTTTAGTTGTTGCAATTTTTATCCATTATTCAATGCAACTAATCCATGATCATAGTGACCAAATTGGTGGAGATTCCCATTGCGAGGAACAATCTCTCTTTTCTTATTTTATCGACTTCTATCAAAACTCTTGTATGTGTTCATTTTTTCTATAAAGTTTCCATTGCTAACCAGTCTCTTTGTCACAATGATATTATTTCGTTCTCACCAATTGCTAAATGATCAATTAACATGATTTGAATACTCCTTATGTATACTCAAACCACTACAGATTGTACATAAAATAGCCACCAATTTAAAGCATCTTCATTACTATGGTGAATAAGTAGAAGTTTCTTGTAAACCAATTTAAGGACAAATTCAGATAGAGATGAATTAATAAATCGAGATTGACAGAGACAAAGTTAGTCCGTAGGTTTATTATTCTGTCATGAACAATTAGGTTATATAAAAATGAATATGAGCTAAGAGTTGTAAGGTGGAGAGTCGTGAGTGGAGTAAGAGGAAAGGTACCATTTAGGGCATAAATTAAAATGAATTTCAATATTCATAAATATTATATATATATAGAGAGTATTTTTTAATGCGGTCACTTTCGTATATATATTTTTATTTATGAAAATAAGTTTTTAAGTCATATAACTTAATAAAATTAATTTTTAATATCATTAAATCATAAAGTTTTATAATACATTAAAAATTAATTTTACTAAACGACATGATTTAACAATATATTCATATTAAAAAAAAAAGGACCACCAGGCACACTTGAGATATGAGAATGATATATTGAACCTGCATCTCTCTCTATAGCCACCTGAATCACAGCCTTTTAAACTTCAATTTCAAGCGCACGATTTTAGTGATTTGATCATCCAGTGGGTCCCTTATCCAAATTGGTACGTGCCAACGGGCAACGGACATGATTGGTCACCACCATCATAATCATTATCTCTTTCTTCTTTGCCTCACTAGACCCACAAACTAATAATTTAAACGAAGCGTGATTAACACTGTTAATATGGTAGCAAGCAAGCACATCAACTTCACACGTGTACCGTTGTCTTTATCTCCCGCCAATCATTGGATCGGGTGGAAGTGGAATGCTAACTCATCCGTGCATTAAAATTTTTGAGAAGAATCAACGGTCGGTGTATGCCCTTTGTTGGTGACGAAATGGGCCCCGCGTCGTAAAAGAGAATCTATAGCGACCGGAGCGAAATAGGAAAAAATAATACAATAAAATTATTATTTTTTTCTCCGTTTGGTCAAGAAAAAAAAATGTGGAAAATTCCTTATACTGGATGATGGTGAATTTAATACTGGATCAAGATTTATTCTTGTTCACCTAATCAATAATTTCTACCCATGCTTCCTACAAACAACAACAATAATTATTTCCCAATTAAAGAAAATTCTTGATCCACATCTTTAAGCCCAAAAAACCTTTGGGCTTCTTTAACAATATCGCTCAATGAAATCCAAACGAGTAGAGCTTGCAACACCCCTCTAAAATCTTTGTATCACCTTTTTTAATTCATTTTTTAAAAGAAAATTATCATTGCATCAACTCTTTTAAATTTTATATTCATCTAATCACTACAAAATTCGAATATGATTTTTGAATCATTTTTTTTAAAATTTGTATCAATTAGCCACTTTTACACTAACACCGTTAAATAATTTAAATGAAATATCAATTTTACCCCTAAATAAATTAAAAGACCATTTTATTTTATAAAAACTTTGAAAATAAAAATTATAAATATAAAAATACCCCTAAATTTAATAAAAATAAATCTCAAAATTAGAATTTTTATTTTTTAATAAAAAATTATAATTATACAACTAATTACAAAATTTAGGGGATTTAATAAAAATCCCCTACTTATTAAAATTTTGGGATTTATTTTTTAATAAATAAATTCAGTTATTTAAATAAAATTTTGCAAAATTATAATTTTTAATAAATAAATTCATTTATTTTTATTAAAATATTGCAAAGTTATAATTTTTAACAAAAATAATTATTAAAACTTTACAAAATCTAAATTTAATAAAAATCAATTGAGCATCTCTATTTGGGATTATAATTTTTTTTATTAAATTTACGGGTATTTTTATATTTATAATTTTTATTTTCAAATTTTTTTATAAAATAAAATGGTCTTTTTAATTTATTTAGGGATAAAATTATCATTTCGTTTAAATTATTTAACGTTGTTAGTGGCAAAGTGACTAATTGATACAAATTTAAAAAAAAGGTAGTGCAAAGAATATGTTAGAATTTTGTGGTGGTTGGATGAACATAAAACTAAATAGATGTGGTGCAGTAATAATTTCCCTTGTTTAAAATACTCTCAGTTAAATTAATAAAATATAAATCATATATTAAAATTAACAATCTTCTCATAAAATTTCGCCAAATTTTTTTTATTTAAATTGCATATAATTCTTAAAATATTACATTTATATTAAATTTTTTATTATGTAATTTCTATTTTTATAACTAAAAAATCTTAAAATTTTATAATGTTTAAATTAAAAATTAAAATATTAGTATAAATATAAATTATGAAATGAGATGGGGGTAGAAAAATTTATTAAAAGAAAAATTTATATAAGTATTTAATTGAATTTTTATTCAAAATAAAAAATTAGTTTATATTAGACTATTTAACTAATTATAATTAAAAAATAATTTTACGAGAAATTTTGAAGGGTGCCAAAGAGGCTACTCAAGCCAAAATTTGTGTAAAGCGATGGCAAAGTCGTAATTATTCAAAAAAAAGCTATTCACAGTTTCGCTAACAAGCCACTGCGTTCCCGCCAAAAATAACTAACAGGATTTTGCTTCCAACGAAAACCCACCACGTGTCAATCCGTTACGGAATCTTCTGTATAAAACCGCGACTCCAGTCACAGCCCACACTCGCACGCAAGATCTCAACAAACTTTTCGCGCCATTTGCACACATTCTTTTGAGGGAGAAAGAGAGACCAGGCATCAATTCCAGAGAGAGAGAGAATTCTGATTCGTGTAACAATGGAGTCAAGCTTGACTGTTGCAAGGAGTTCTGAGTTCATCAAGGCAGAGGAATCCAAGAACGAAAACAAAAACAGCGGCAGCAAAAACAAGAAAGTGGCAACTGTTGCAGCCGCGGTTGTTGATTCCGGTGATGGCAAGAATGCTACCAATACTGGCGCTGCTGGTTCCGAGTCTTCATCTGTGATTAGGAAGACGAAGAAGAAGAAGGACAGCAACCGAATTCTTGTGTCTCACACAAAGAAACCCTTTGTTTTCTACCTCAATCTTGCTAAGGTAAAACTTTTTATTTTTCCGAGTTATTTGGTTATCTTGATGAATATTAGGGATTGGTTTCTTTGTTTTGTTGGTTTCTGGCATGTGTTCTGTAATGGTTTGATTCTTTTTTGTTGCTTATCAATTTTGCTTGTCAGAATGATAATGGTCTGTTTGGTTGCCCAGATGATTGAAGGGAAACGAATGGGGGTTTCTTGTTGGATCTGTTATTTTTGTTTCCCTCTAGATTTGTTGGTTCAATTTTGATTCTTTTTTTTTCCCTTTTAACCTATATCATACATTTGATTTCTTGGATTCTATGGAGCCTTATGGGTCTTATACTTCCTTCATTGTTTCTTTGCTGGATCTTAGAACTTATTCTCACTGAATCTTGCTTTGTGGTTTCTTTTGAATATTTTTCTTTGCATGTTGTTGATTCAAGTGATATTGGACTTCGAATCTGTTCAATTAAAAGTTCTTGTTCTTTAATGGCTTAAAATCTTGAATTGGTTGGGTTCATAAGAGAGAAGTTTAGTGCACAATCTTTTACTTAATTGCTGTTTAATTTGCTGTGATACTCCACTTCAAATATATGGTCTTACTCAACGGTTCAAAATCCTCGTGCTAAATCGTATTTGGTATTACCAGTTGCTTAACTCTGCATTTTATCTCATGGTTAAGAGTTTTATGAGGAACTAGCAAAGATAATCTGGCGCGTTAATGGTTTGGAGACGGTTTCTAAAACCTGATTTAGCATAGCTTCTGATTCAGCTAAATGAAAATGGTGGATATTAGGGGCATTGATTGATTACATGAATCTTTTGTGAGCCCATTAATCTATATTTTTTAAATTTCATGATAATCTGGCTCGTTATTCATTTGATGTTGCATTTTCTTTCTGGGGTTTTTCTTAAATCTTTTTAATGGCATTGCAGAGGTACATAAAGCAGTACAATGACATTGAGCTCACTGCCTTGGGAATGGGTACAACTTCTTATGTCCATCTGCTCAGTTTTGGTTATTTCCTTTTCTATTATTCTTCTTCTTTTGGTGCACATGATTCTCAATTTCCACTTCAAATTATATCTGGTGGATAATTTTTCTTATTGTTTTTTTGAATTATATTTTCAAACCATAGCTAGTTGGCAGAAAAAGAAATTGTTCTTTCAAATACTGGTATGATTTTGTTGGTTATGACCTACACCATGCAATGATGATTTGTTTCACTAGAGTGTAAGTAATAAATCAGTGCACTAGTTCGATTGATTGCATTGTTCATTTTGGAGATTATGGCTGATTTTCGAATGACAAATTAAGATCAGTGAGGTCAGCACAAGAATCCTTATCTGTCAGCAACTTCTGTACAAGATATTAAATGTATCCTCCTTAAACTTGAAATGCAGACTCATGCTATTAGACCACACCCAAGAGACAGTTCATTGCTATTATATCCTTCACCTTGGAACATATTCTATAACATTATGTGCTGACTGCTACAATTGCTTAATGCAGCTATTCCTACCGTTGTCACAATTGCTGAGGCTCTGAAACGTGATGGACTGGCAAGTAATAAAGGTAAGAAGTTAAAGCCATTTTATGTTAACATCTTTTATTGTTAGCAAATTAATTAGAGTGACATGTCTTCTGAAAAATGCAACAGAGGTAAAGATTTCTAGTGTGAACTCCAAGAAGGACAATGAAGGCCGCTTCTTTCAGAAAGCTAAGGTTGGATTGTTTGCATTGGCAGCTGGCCTTTGTCTGTTTTACTATTCACAATTTTAATTACTTCTTACCAGAAACAGTTTCTTCTTATCTAACTTTTACACTGTCTCTCAGATTCAAATTGTGCTGGGAAAGGCTGAAAAACTTTGAGAAAGCCGTTGTTGCCCCACTGCTCCAAAGGAGACTTCTGATACTGATATGAAGGCCTGAAGGGCAGTTAGATAAGAGCTTAATTTCTGCAGTGTGCTGTTGCATATGTTTTTTCCTTAGTCTTACATTTGTCAATGGAAATATTTCTGAGATTAGAGGTAGTAGTTGTTTTTCCAGTTGATGATGGAGCTGCTGCTAACATGACCATGCAATAAGGTTGGAGTAAAGACTTGTTTTGTAAGGGCAGATCTAGTGATACCTGGGCATCTTCCTGTACAGGTCCTTTTTTCCTTTTTTTGTTTTTTTCATTTCTAGTGCACCTGAGATTAAAATGTTTTAGCAACGTGCTTCTGTCCATGTTAAATGTTGTAACGTTTCAACTTACTGCGGGTTGACAGAAATACAAATTCATTTT
The DNA here is from genome assembly GCA_018350135.1 of Citrus trifoliata. NCBI lineage: Eukaryota > Viridiplantae > Streptophyta > Magnoliopsida > Sapindales > Rutaceae > Citrus > Citrus trifoliata. The sequence continues at coordinate 4,756,508 of CM031392.1, forward strand.
TCCCCTCTCCATCTCTGTCTCAGAGCACATAAATCATCTCCATTTTAGGTCAGTTGATTTTGCAAATATGACTATTCAAATTCTCCTCTTCCTCTCTGTCACTATGCTGTTTAATAATTTCAATTTACTATCACTTATTTTGATATTCACTCATTAAGTTAATGAATGGATCTCTCTATCAAGTCCTATACGAAATGAAATGCATAAAGTGAGTGCAATGGCACGAGAAAAGAAGAATGTACACCTATAAATAAGTAGCTGGTTACAAAAACTACAAATAAATGATCAGCATAGGGATTAGAGGCATGTTTCTCAGCCTATGGCTGCACCCGAAAATGAAAATTGGATGGAAATATATATATGATTAGACGATGAAATCTAACATTTCAAAGATACAAATAATGTGGCACAATAAAGTGGGCTTTCTTTTATTATTATCATTTGAGTTTCCTGTTAGTTACACAATAAAGTGTTAAAATCTTTATAAAGAGAATCCATCAACTCGAAATTCTTTGGTCAGACACTGAGTAGTCTTACCTGGCGAGTCTTAGCATTCTGGTTATCGATACCTGCAAGTGACAACGGCATTTGCTGGTGATGTGATGCAGTCCCCTAAATGGAAATGGGAAGGAAGTGTTGGAAAGATGGAATTTTCTGTTTTTCCAAAATGGAGATGGTTGCGGCGCTACCGAGCGCGTTTACCAATTTGTATATAAAAATGGTTTACATGCACTTACGAGTCCGGTACTACAGCAAAATTCATCCTTCTCCAGTAAATTAAAGATTATGTTATACTAATCAGTTGTTTTCTAATTAACGACCTGCAGATTATTATGACTTGTCGGACTGTTCTGCCATTTTATAAATGAAAATACCATATTGACTGAAGAAACGCATAGGCACTTTTGTTGAATGAGCAATTTAAGGAAAATAGTTTATTTATATTTTTTTAAAATAATGAAAAAATTGATAATTATAACCCTATATCTCACCTATAGAAATTCTAAAATACATTTGAGATACCATGTCAGTTTACAACAAGTAAATAATGTCATGTGTACATTTATTTTGAAAAATCATTATGCAAGTGGTGGTTGTATTAAATTCAATTACACATGTCATGTATGCAATCAATTAGTTATAATACATTTGAGGTATTTTAAATTTTCTCCTCACCTACCGATTAAAATTCCATTTTGTCCTTATTTGTTAATCATATTTTTCTTTTTACCATGTTAAAAGATATTTCATTTTTAAATTTCTTTTTACAAACAACAAGCGGTCAAATAATTACTAAATATGACTATGTGAGAGTTTGTCAATTTCCTCATCATCAGCCGCGCCCCGGTCTGGTCCCTTTTCATTAATGTAACCACCAGGCATATTAATACCTGCGGTGAATGTAACAGTTGCTATAAGTGCAGCCATTACTAGATGGGAATCCTTTCTTTCGTTGACATATTCCCCTATGATCTTGACTCTTGATGATTTCTCATCTTTTCTATCATTGCTCTTCTTCTTGTCTTCTACATTATTATTACCCTGATCCTTTCTTTCCCCATCTCCAATGACCATGTGTCGCCGGCACCTGTATCTATACAAGCACCGTAGAAACAAACTCTGCAACAACATATTGTACGTACGTTTTGAAATAATTATGAACAGTAACAATCAAGGAAGGTAGGGGACTGAATATATTGTTATTATTTAATTAATATTATTATTAATTTCACCGATTGACTTGTGTCAGAACTTACCAATAATATTATTTAATCGAGTTTATCAATTTATGAAATTAATTCATTAATGTTAATTTAAATACTTCATAGTCCGTGAGTAAAAAGGACACAAAAATTTTATATATAGATAATTAGGTTTTCTTACCTCCTCCATCCGATAAACAACCTTGCCCAAACGGAATATGTCTTCAGCGTTATTGTTTTGATGATTGAATGCTAGCCTATCCACTTTCGGGTGAAGAAAGAAAGACTTTACACAATAAGAACCAGAAGCAGCATGTTCTAGCAGAGGTGTGTTTCCGTCATTATTTTTCTCGTTTATAAGGTTTCGAAGCGACGGGTTTCTTAAGAGTAATTTGACTGCCCTTCTACTTTCGCTATTCAGGGCAAAGTGAAAAACATTCCACCCTTTGTTATCAACCAGTTCACAAGAACTTGGACAACCAAATATTAGCTCTTGCATTGAATATAAATTGCCCCCATCAGCTGCGAGATGAAGAGGTACCTTTCCCTCATTATCAGCTTTGTAGGCTGCTGTTATCGGCCTTGAGTAATTCCTTCACATTGTCACGGTGTCCGAAGTGTGCAGCCAAGTGAAGAGGAAGGCAACCTTGCTGGTCTGGTTTGCTGGTTAGAGTCTCTTTACCGTTCAATAACATTTTTGCTATTTCTACATAAAAATAAACAAACAGAAAATTAAACCCGACCCACTAGAATACTAGATTACTTTTTCTTTTTTAATTTTTTTTAAATGAAAAAGTAACTACTCTTTTTTCATTAATTTCTGTCACATGTATGCTTCAAATAATATTACTATTACTAAACCCGCATTTGGTAAGTGCTGACATTTGTAAACTACAAATTCCTTGCTAAGAGATGCCGGAGAACCTTTTTTTTTTCTTTAAATAATAATTCTCTATTAAAAAAAAACTCCAAAAACCCATTAGCAAAGCAGAAGCACCAAAGAGTTGAAAACTGACACTAATACAACGGAGAGGCTTATGCAAACAGTTAATAAGCTTATGTATCTAAGCGATCATTATGTATTACAATTATTGGATAGAAAAAGAAATTTATAATTAATTAACCTGTATCTTTTAGAGATGCCGCTGCGTGCAAAGCCGTTCTTCCCATTGGTCCATGGTCAGCTGGTGATATACAAGTCGATAAAATATCAACCACAACATCTTTGTAACCCCTCTCTGCAGCCAGGTACAGTGGAGTCTCCCCAGCTTGGTTGGCATCATACGGTAAATTAGGGTCTTCTTTGGTCAACATCTTCACCACATCAACTTGATTGTAACGCACCGCCTCGTGCAAGGCTGTGTCTTTGGCTTCATTCGTCGTTCCCAGCATCAGCCTCGCGGCTTCAACACCTTTCTCGGGGTCGTTCTGGTGGGGTTTTTTGCACTCGGCAATCGGATCCTTCACTATATCAGCATGCCCGTGCCTGGCCGCGATGTGCAGCAGAGTTTCCCCTTTGGTGTTGGCCTTCAGTAGTAGACCAGGACACATTTCTAAAATATCTCTCACAAAATGTTCTGAGGATGATGATTGCTTTTTAGAAGTACTCATCATCCCCAAAGGCTGCTTTTTAGCTTGTTATTAGGCTTCATTGTTTGATTAGGTCGGGCTGTGATGTGGACGTGGAGGATTGTGTTCTCGTTTGGAGTCAATATTTGGTCAAGCATATATGCGTGTGCTGTGAATTGATCGGTATGGCCTTCTACGGCAGCCTTGTAAAGAGAATCCATCAACTCGAAATTCTTTTCTCGGACACTGAGTAGTCCTGACCGGCGTGTCTCAGCATTCTGGTTGTCAGAACCTGAAAGTGACGACGACATTTTGCTGGTGATGTGATGTGGTCCCCCAAATAGAAATGGGAAGGAAGTGTTTGTGAAAGATGGGATTTTCTTTTCTTTTTTCTGTTTCCAAAATGGAGATGGCTATTGGCTACGGTGCTGCTAAGTGCGCTTACCAATTTATAGATAAAAATGGGTTACATGCGCGTACGAGTCCGGTCCTACAGGGAAATTCATACTCGTCCACTAAATTAAATATTAGGCTATACTAATCACTGTTTTCTGAAGACCTGCAAAATGTATAGGAACTTTCCTGTTTTCAGAAGACCTGCAGATTAATATGACCGAACAAATGCATAGGCACTTTCGTTGAAAGAACAATTAAAGGAAAATTCACCCTCGTCCAGTAAATTAAAGATTATGTTATAAAAACTAAGATTTATGTAAATAGATAGAAATTTATTTTAAAAAAAATTTAGAAAATTAATATTGTAATTAATGAATAAAATTATATTTTATGTCATATTAATATAGAGGTAAATTCATGCTCAAATATACTGATTATTATTAATCAACTCTTGGTAAAGTATCTTTTTATTTTCATTCTTCTTTTTATGGTCAAAGGATATTTTAGAGAAAAAAATATGTTGACTAACGATAAACTTTAGTTGGTTAGTAAACAAGTTCATTTTTTTAAATAGTAAATGAGTCAAATTTGATTTTAGAATTTTTTTGTTAAAAAAAATCTGACTACTAAATAAAAATAAATTTAATTTCACTAAATAAAAAAAATTTAATTACTGAATAAAAAATAAATTTGATTACTAAATAAAAAAAATCTAATTACTAAATAAAATAAATTTGATTTTACTAAATATTCGTATGTTACTATAAAAATTGACAAGTTATAAGAGATATTTTACCTAATCAATTTAATTCAATTAAGGTATAATAGTTTTTTAATTCAATAATAGAAAAGTTAACGGATTGGGTGTGTGGTTTTACCTAAAAACTTAATAGTTGCATATTAATATTTGTCAAAACATTTTGGTGTGCTATGTGCATAGAAATGAACCTTTCTAAATGTTAAAAACGGTTGCCCATGATTAATTTCTAATCTGACCTTTAATCCCAACCATCCAATTACAGTCTGTAGATCCAACGAATAAAAAATGCATGGCCGTTGCATACAGTTTCTGTAACGGGACTCGACTAGCTTACAGAATCTGCAAGCTACAGACTGCAGCATCAGCCGTTGGATGTGGTTGGATGTGGAGTGAGAAATTAAACAAATAAAAAATGGGATGGTGGGATGATGGCAGATGTTAGGTAAAGAATCTGTACCATAGGCAGGTCCGTTTTCTAAAGTCTGTTCTGCCATTTTATAAGCAAAATCGTTTATTTATCATTTTTTTTTCTTTTTTAATTAACTCGCATATTTATTGAAGTTTGAAACTTAAGGTATAACAAAGTTCATTTTTTATCAATAGAGATAGACCTTGACTTCAAGAACATGTCCACAATAAAATTACTTCATCAATTTTTTTAACACCTTTAACCACGGGCGGATCTAGAAATTAATTCACACGGGACAACATCATAATAAAAAATAATTTATAAAATTGAAACCAATATTAAATTTTATTTATAAAATTACCCCTACCCAAAGATAAGTTTCCCAAAAGTTAGTAGGAAATTTATTTTTGAGTGGGCCATTAGCCCCACACCCTTAATCGGCTCCTACATTTATTCCCTTACCACACTTGAATTTAAAATCAAATGATTTGTGAAAATAAAGTTACTTGAAATCATTCAACCATGCTTCATTAATTAAAAGTAACTTCATTAGTTAAGAATATTACTTATACCTTAAGCGTGTGCTTAATGATATGCAAGATTCAATAAATGATTCTGGTTCTTACTCATTTTTTTAGGGTTATTATTATTTAATTACTTTAAATTATAAAATATCAAATGACTGTAAAAGTGTTGTGTCTATAATTTCATTACAAATTTACAATATCTTTTGTAAAATCTTTATTTTATTATATTTTTATTTTCTGCTATTAGTTGACCAATATTGACTAACAAAATATTAATATGCCCTTCTTTAAAAAATTAATTAAATAAAAAACAAAAATAAAGAATCAAACCCAACTGAAGAATGCGTGCCTTCACTTCCAAAACTTCTTATGCTCCAATTGGGAAAAAGAAGGAAAAAGAAAATGCTTGTGATTAAGTATCCTCCTTTTGTGCTAAATTGCTAATCTTGATAGCAAATTGAAACTGCCATTAAAGCTTGAAGATCAATATGCTTTCCGTCAATCTTAATTTCTATTTCGTCACAATCCTTCAAACTCATAATAATAAATCCATCATTCTATAACCAAATCAAACTCAGCAATTGGAAAAAAAAAATCTCAAAGAAATATTATATAAAATTCACTTCCAAATATATCACGTATCCCTGAGATAAGTTATAAAAACATAATAAATTTTCCTCACCCACGGCTGCTATCAAAATCCCTCCTATTCTTCTTCTAGATGACACCTATCAATGCCAATGCATGGCGTGTACCCATTCAAAAATGGCAATAATTGTTCAAAGATGGTGAGTCACTATCTTAGGAAAAAAATGAAGAAGAAGAAGATGATGACGTTAGATATTTGGGATTCAAATTTTTTTTTTCTTTCATTTGTTTTTTAACGATAATGACTACAACGACTTTGTAATATAAAATTATAATACAATTTATCGTAGTTTTGAATGTAAAGATACTTTGACCCCTTTAATGTGAACATGACTTTCAACTTACGACAAAAATAAACAAAAATAAAATTTTTTTAAAATATAATAATAAAATGATGAGGATGACTACTTCTTATAATAATTTCATATTTTATAATTTTAAAAGTAGTCCAAATATAATAATACTTTTTCTTAATATCTTAAAAAGCTTAATCGATTTTTAATCTTTAATTTTTTAAAAAATTTAAATTAGATAACTAGTTAAATATCATAGGAATAGGGCCAATAGGCTGAGGTAATTCCTTTCACGTGCTTGAGAAAATTGTACCATTTTCACATGCTCTGAAAAGCACTTGAGAAGATATATTGGTACCCAAAGAACAACTAGGAAAGGCTACAGATAGTGACCGAAGACGGTGAAGAGTGTAGTGTGAAAGATGGAAAATTTTCCTCATTCATAGCCACCGTCGGGTAAATTAGTCAGCTATTTTATTTTATTTCTTGGCTGTTTTTGTTTTTGCTTTGCAAGGTCTTGGAACAGAGAATGATTCAGTTACATATGATACAGAAATTGCTAAGCACTTTCCTAGCGTAGAGAAAATTAAGGAAGTTTCACAATCAAATGGTTTGGTTAATATCCTAACCCTATGACATTATCATTTTTACTAATAATCCATAAACCATTTTGTTGGAAAATATATAGTTTTGGGTCTTGCCACGGTGCGTCAGCTGCACCGTGCAGCCGTAACAATTTTTTCATTGTCCGTCGTTACATTTAACAAGTTTCCTATCATAAGTAGTAATATATATATATATATATTCGTTACCAAGTACGAACTAATTGTTAGTGTTTGTTATGGTGCAGCTGATATCTTATAGTCGCACTCTATAGTTTCACGTTGTATGTTTTGATCAATATCACTAACCTTATAAGTTTTATATTAAATTTCATTCTACATGATGTATTATTTATTAAGTTGATTTTTTTTTTCAAATATCAAGTGAACTAGTTGTATTATTTTAGAATCTACTTTGACGAATACCACATCATTTAAGATAAAATTTTAAGAGATCTAACACTACTTTTAATTTAATTAAAAAAAATTTTACATCCACTTGTGAGTGTTTGTTAATAGTTAATATTGCAAATTACCTTTAAACACAGACATCAAAATTAATTTTAGGATAAAATTTTAAGATTTGTAACTGGCACTACTTCTAATAGTATATAGGTAGAAAGAAAATAAAAAATATTATGGTTAATGAGAATAAAAAAATGTAGGCCACGTGGCAAACATATAAAAGTAGTTTATAGACAATGTAATTTGTACATGGTAATTAAGGTGTACGCAAATTTATGCACAACCTTGATTTCCTCTAGTCTTGTAAATTGAAAATCACCAATACAACATATAAGTCGTTGGGTTTTTTCTAGGCATATTTCCATTTTTCTCTTTTCAAGATCACTTATGCTGCTGCTCTTTTAGACATGTGATGTTTAATTTTACATAAGATGAACAAATTTATAAAGCACTCTCTCACACTCCTCGTCCACCACACACTCACAAGCACATATATTGGTAGTACACACATAGGCTATGCAAATAGATTGCACCCTAAGATCCGCTAATATTACAAGCATCGCCGTTTGAGTTGTACTTTCAACTACGTGTTCAATAACCATCACCAAAATAAGAGGGGGGCGGGGGCAAGGGTGGTTTCAACTGTTGATATAATTCATAGAGGAGAATTATAAAGTTAGTGATTATGATACTAGTTCTTTCCAGAAAACAGAATATCATGGAAGATTGCCAGCGAGTGTTGGATTTATCATCTGTTTGTCAACAACTATCACTACAACTGAGAAAATTCTGCTCTAAGATAAAATAAAGGTGATATTTCATCATTATTATCCCTCGTCAAGAGAAATATGAGATATTCAACACGACTATCAGAATCTACAGTCCCATGTTCAACAGGACTATTTGAATTTACAGTCTCGTATTCAACAAGACTTTCTGAATCTACAGTCTCATATCTAAATAACTCATAAGTCAACAATCAAAGTTGGAGCTTTATATCAAGTCATTTACTAAAATAAGCATAAAGTAACTCCCGCTGCATATAGGGTGAAAGAAAGAAGAATGTATGACCCTGAATGAAATATTGAGTAGCTAGTTGACTAGAATTAAATGCAGTGATCATTTCAGGGACAAGTTGGAAAGGGTCAATGCTAATACCTTTACCGATTTTCCATGTCTTCGCTAAAGGCATATTTCTCAGGCTTGTGGCTATAACCCGCAAAATCGGATGTATGAAAATATGTGTTTGGCTTGGTTCTACATTCTAATTCCCTCATAAAGTAAGAAGATGTTAGATAGATTACAAATGCTAGGGGTTCTCTTTTTGACAAGTTGCAGTCCACTACTGAGTTGAAACCATTCATGAGTGGGTACGCACCCTACTACTCGTACATGCTTACATTTTCTAATTCATGTCATGGGATTTTAGTGCGTTTCCGCACAAGATTTGTTCCATTTGCACACAATTTAGAAAGAAAAAAGAGCACCATCCCAAAGCAAATGTTTTTTGTGGGAACCAAGATGCTACCTATATATATTTGATGAAATCCAACTAGTTAATCAATTTCACTATTAACAATTTCATCTTTCACTGCTTTTTATTTTCGAACTGCGATGAGAATGGATGAGAACAAGATCATTATTGTCGCTACAGCACCAAAGAAGGCTGCTGATAAGGCGGCTTAAAGACGTAAGAGCTTCATTTCTATAGTCCAAAAATGTAAAAATTATCTTCCAGTCTTTAAGAAGATTTCAGTAGAGAGATGATCGGATGAAGATTATTAGAATGCTAGCTACTTCCACTTAGAAAAGAGACATCTTGGTGGGAGCAGATCCGGTTGTGTCTGGCACCAATGTATCATTCTTTGTTCACTTCAAAATTATGAATGTTGTTTATATCAAACTTATGCTACTGTTTTTCATGATAGATATAGGGGTATTTCATTTTCCAGGAGAGTAAGAGGAACAGACATACAAAGTATCATTTGTCTCTCTTGTGCTCTCTCTTTCTCTCTCTCTCTCCCTCTCTCTCACACACACACACAAAAATAAATGCATATACATATGCAGTCCACACAAAGTCAGCAAATTGACTGCACCCTGCGATTGGCTAGTCTGGCTGACATCAATGCTTGTGTTCATCTTTTGTTGCAAGTCGTGATATAAACCAGATGAATTTGTTAGCATGATAGTGAATGATTTATAATCTATTTAATTTTCTGTAATCTTAAGTACTATTGTAATCGAAACAGTGGTTGAAGACAAGCTAGTTGGTTGATTGATGTAACTCGTGCACTCAGAAAACACTGGTTCAGTTAAAAGATCCTCTGTTTGACAAGATATATGTCCGGCAAGAGTTAACAGTACTATTTGGGAATAGCTATGTGTTTTACTCATTGAAGCTCATATTTTCTAAGTAATGTGAAAGGTTCTCAATATGCTGTAGAACATTTGCACGTAACGTCATAATCCACAACGTTAAAGGAGTACCATCACTGAATCAAATGGTTTCGATGGCAACGGAGATGCTTCCTCAATTTTTTTTAGTGAATGAAATCTAAATTGTTATTTTCCAATGCCATTCTGAAAACGTCAACATAATAATTAGAGATGAAGGTTTTGGATGGCTAGATGCAGAGAAGAGAAGAAAGGTGCTCTACGTTTTGTAGCATGGAATGAATATCATGCCCGTAGCTGATTGAGATACCCCGCAATGCAAAGATTTAAAAATATATTAATAGAATTTAGTTGCAGTTTACCGCCAAGAAAAATACTAAGAGCAGTAAATTTGTCTTCATCATTTAAAACTTGCATCATAAGAAAGCATTGTGTGTTGTAAGGATAGAATAAGCTAATGCATCAAAAAACATATAGATAAGCATCCAATTCATCTTTATTTGCGAGTGTGTTGCATTGCTGTGTAGCTTTCGTGTAGAGGCTAGGGAGTTGAAAGAAACAGAGTGGATGAAAAGATTTTGTGTTTGGGTATGACTTAGTCAATCTTGGGAGCTGTAACTACTTTACTCAGAAGCAATTTATTACAGTAGAAAAGACTCAAAGAGTCTTCCCCGAATATCACATATGTAATATAAGAAAATTTAATAATAATAATAATAATAATAATAATAAAAGGTGGCATTTTATTTTTATCATTCCATGTTGAGAGGATTAGAGGAACTTGGGAAAAATTTCCAATATAACTTATACAAGACATTTACTATTACACATCATTTAAATATACACAACACTCGAATTCGCGAAAGGATCTGTATATATCAAGATATTTTACGAAATATATGCATGCAGTTGAGACTTGAGTGCATGCATTGGCCGAAGAAAGAAAAATGTACAACCTTGGTGAGGAAGGGCTAGACCGCCGGCTAGTTAACATAAATTGAGTACAAACGATGATCAACACACCTAAGAAGTACCGATAGATGAAGAAGAACAAGCCAGGGATAATGAAAACCATAACTACCAGCGCTTTGGCCTTTGGCATTATATAGCACTAAATATGTGCCTGTAAGAAATGCTAACACCAAATTAACAAGCCATAAAGTATTAGTCCTAGGCTCAGTTGCCATTGTCAATGCTCCATACTCTTCGTCACCAACCTTGACAAGTAAGTAAGGTGGATGAACACGGCACTTGTGGACAAAGTTATGGCTATCAAATTGAGCGTAACAAATGCTAGCCTGTAAAGCATTGCTTGACGCTTCTAGTTAGAACTGCGGCACCCCTAGTCTGGACTCTGGACTCTAGACCCATTTCATTATTGTAACCAGCAGGCATAGTAATACTTGCGGTAAAAGTAACAGTTGCTACAAGTGCAACAATTTCTATGCAGGAATCCTTTACTTCCTCGACATGTCGCTCTAAGATATTGTCTAACTTTTCTTCTCTATTGTTCCTCTGCTTCTTCTCTTTTGTATTACTATTACCTTGATCAATTCTTTCCCATCTCCACGGACTACATGTCGCCAGCACGAGATCCAATTTAGTCTAATCAAGCACCATGGAAAAAATCCCAACTACAACAATATACATATGTGGTACATTTTGAGAGAATTATAAACATTAACAATTAATTAATTTCCTAAAATTTGGGAATATTTGAGCTTGTAATAGGTTATAACGAGCAGCAGAGACCAATGACAATCAAACCATGGTATGAAATAAGAAATCCACATTTTTTATATGGTTAATACTTTTTTCCACAAATTTCTTCAGGTTTGCTTATGGCAAAACAAAAAAGGGCTGAAGATGAAGGGGAGGACTTATAGAAATTCACACTATATAAATTCTCACACATAGATTAACCCCAACGTACAAAATATACACAACAGTAAAAGGTATAAATAATTCTCTGAATTAATTAATTGTATCATATTCAAATTTGAGAGCATAAAAACTAAAGCGTTGTTGTATCCTCTGTTCTGTTGTTGTACCCAATAAAGGGCTCAATATCCTTTGTTCTGTTGTTGTACACGACAAAGGGCTCTTCCCCGAAAAAGCCAATGAACTCTAGGAAAGCAAATTCCTTGGATCTCCTCCAAAAATTTCAATAACATCTCGTCACAATGTTTTCACCAGTCTTGTTAAACAATAAAAAGGTCCAAATAAATTGTAAATCAATAAGAAGCAACTTTGGCGATATTCAATACTAAATATGGGCCTGTTAAAAATGTCAACACCATTGTAAACGCGGTAAAAATTATCATTACTCGGCTTAGTTTCTATAGTAAAAATTTCATACTCTTGTTTTGCAACCGTGATATATAAACGTGGATGAAGACGACACCTGTGGACAAAATCATGGCTACCGAATTAAATATAACAAATGCTTAGAAACCTCTGCTTTTGATTGGTACCCTGATTTGGACCATAGCCACCATTTTTGTTACTACAAACAGATGCTCAGCAAAGAAGAGATGGAAATGGAATCTTCCCATATCCAGGCTTGACAAAAGACTCATCAATTTCATTAAAACTTTATTTTTTATACTAATTAGATTGAGTAGAAGAACAGCAAAGACACTTCCCCCAAGTTGGTGCAATATGCTCTAATCACTAATTCTTTTGTTTATATAAAGTGATTTATCTGTATTCTCTAGCTCTTCTTTCTTATCAAATCAAATTAAAATTAGAAAAAAAAAACAAGTGTGAAAATCCAAATACATTACTTTTGAATAGAGATGGCAATTGGTCAGCTCAGGCTTGGACTTGGCTATACTAGATAAGATATATTTGTTTAGAGTGAACCATGTGGAAGACACAAGTAGGAGAACCTCCGGCCTCAAATGGCTTGCAAGGTTTAGTGTCAAGAAATGCATAACCTCTTATATGACACTTCTCGTGCCAACAATTAACAATTAATGATTAACAAATCAACATCAATAAACTATAAACAGAACAAAAATTTTTCAACAAGTCTACGCAAGCACAATAGAAAAGTAAACTCTAAACAACTCCTAACATATGAGCAAATTTTCAATAGCATGTCCAAATTTTCAAGTCTATGAACCCAAATCCAAGCCAAGTAGCATGACCCGATTCTAGGATTTTTTAATATGATCTAGCACATCTCATTAACTTGTACATGTCTAGAACTTTTAATACTTGTAACTATCTAGATATGTTGACAAGATGTGCAAGTTGCATGAAATTATCTAAAACATGTGAAGCCTTCTTATAAATAAAACATGACACTTACTATTTTACACATACAACACACTAAGCAACTCAAGTATATTTATAAGTTCTCAAGCTCACTTGTACTTTTTCTTTTGAGAAATAAAATTCTTTTTGACAATATTGCTCTCTCATCTCTATAGCTTTTTTGTAATCATCTTTACTTACCTAGTTCGAGAAATTCGATATGTTTACTTAGTAATTTTTATGCTATAAGTTGTCTAAGTGTTGTACTGATTGTTACACAACATACTAATCTCATAATAATCTGCCTCTATTTTAGACAATATCTCATACTCCACTTAGTCAATAGGGATTTTATTAAATCCCAAAATAGAACAAACAAATATTGAATATTCACCAACCACACCTTCCAGCCATTGGAAAATCTATAGTAGACATGATGTATTTGTTTAGAGTGAACCATGTGGAAGACACAAGTACGAGAACCATCGGCATCAAAGGGCTGGCCAGGCTTAGTGTTGACAAATGCATAACTTCTGATCTGACACTTCTCGCACCAACAATTAACAATTCATGATTAACAAATCAAGATCAGTAAATAGTAAATAGAACAACAAATTTTCAATAAGTCTACATGATCACAATAGAAAAGTAAACTCCAAACAACTCTGAACAAATGAGCAAATTTTCAATAGTCTGTCCAAATTTTGAAGTATGTGAACCCAAATCAAAGCCAAGTGTGCTAGTTTGGCCTGATTCTAGAATTTTTTAATATAATTTAGCACATCTCATCAACTTGTACATGTCTAGAATTTTTTACACTTGTAAATATCTAGATATGTTGATAAGATGTGCAAGTTGCATGAAATTATCTAAAATTTGTGAAGCCTTCCTATAAATAAGGCATGATACTTACTATTTTACACAACACACTAAGCAACTCAAGTATACTTGTAAGTTCTCAAGCTCACTTGTACTTTTTCTTTTGGGAAGTAAAATTCGTTTTGGCTAGATTTCTCTCTCTTCTCTAAAGCTCTTTTGTAATCATCTTTACTTACCTAGTTTGAGAAATTTGATAGGTTTACTTAGTAATTTTTATGTTAGATGTTGTCTAAATACTGTACCGATTGTTGCACAACATACTCATCCTGTGATAACTTGCCTCCATTTTAAACTATATCTTATGCTCCACTTAGTCAATATGGATTTTATTAAATCCCAAAATGGAACAAACAAATATTGAATATTCACCGACCACACTTTCCAGCCATTGGAAAATCTATTGTAGACATGATGTATTTGTTTAGAGTGAACTGTGTGGAAGACACAAGTACGAGAACCATAGGCATCAAAGGGCTGGCCAGGCTTAGTGTCGAGAAATGCATAACCTTTGATTTGACACTTCTCACACCAACAATTAACAATTCATGATTAACAAATTAAGATTAGTAAATAGTAAACAAAACAAAAAAATTTCAATAAGTCTACATGATCACAATAAAAAAGTAGATTTCAAACAACTCTGAACAAATGAGCAAATAACTTAAAAGACTACATACAGACAAAGAATTGAGGTAGATTCTAGCTTGCCAATTAGTTAGGAATACTAGCTTTTATGTTATTTATAATTGACCAAAATGAAATAACTCAAATTTGAATAAGTTTATATGGAAATATTTGGGAACGGGTATTAGCATCATGTTTAAACGAGAATATGTCTTTCACTAAGTCTAGATTCAGCAAACCATTTGAATATATTTACAAAATAATAATAATAATAAACGGAAAAGTTAGATATGAAATTAATAATATGCAGAGAACTTGGTCTTATATATGTAGCTTTAGATTATAAGATAAAAAAGGAAAGTTCGTCAAACTAACTAGAAATTTAGACAATAATAGATCAAAATTGAGCTTTAAATTGATATGAACCTGAATAGAAAATAAAATTTTATTAATAAAAGTTCTCAAAATCATTTTTACATCTATCAATCAACAACATGCCATTATTGACGCAAATATCGGTGTAATCCTCATGAAGTTGTATTTAGGGCAACCAAACTAGATAATAATAAAAAAATAGCAAATAAATAGTCTAATCATAATAATATAAAACAAAAATACATAAAATTAAGAACATACTGGAATTTGATCCTTCGTGTCTTTTGATTAGGCATCACCTATTGGTTGAATGCGATGTAACTCAACGAGAATACCCTAGATGTAGAGGGCACTCTTGGCTGTTTCTAGCAACTATGAGTCTCTGATAGAATTATGTGGCTGTTTCTAGCAACATAGAGAATTTAGAGAAGTTTGCTGTGTAATCTAGAAAACTTAAAACCAACTATTTAGACTATAAGTATATGTATACATGTATTGGATAGCTATCTAAATTGTTACAATTGTAAAGTATGTAAAGCTAAATCTAACTAATTACCAAGTAGGCTGTAATCAACTGTGTGCTTATCACATTCACTAACATCCTGTTAAGAATGTCAACTATCCGATCTTTACTCGAAATAGAAGAAATAACAATCCGTTTAGCAATTACTTTTTCTAAATAAATATACCAATCTTTACATGCTTTACAGTTTTCAATTTAGTGTCGCCTACTGGTTAAATGTTATGTAACCCAACAAGAATATCCTAAATGTAGAGGGTAGTCATGGCCATTTTTCGCAAATTGAGTCTCAAATTTCGAGTGTAAGTGAGTGAAACTGTCAAATTGAGTGATAAGAAGCTAAAAAACTAAAGAAAAGCTTAGAGTCATGTGGTTTGAAGGATACCTTTAATTTTATATTTATTTTATTCTGCCAAAAATTTTGAATGCCTAAGGTTTTGGTTTTTAGAGTTTTTGGCATCCTGTTATAGGCCTTTAAATATTTTAAATTTAGGCTAAGGGTATTTAATGTTTCCTAGTCCAAAGCCCCTTCCAGCATTTAAGTTTTGCCCAACCCAAAGCCCATTATGAAATCTTGACTCATTTTTATTAGCACTAGATTCACACAATTATCCTTCTTATAATTTAAAAAGAACTACTTGTATTTTAAATAGTCTATTATTTTTTATTAAATTTAAAATTTTAAGTTTCTGTATATTTTCTAAAATACTTTAACTTAAACCATCTAACTTAGTTTACTCAAAATATTAAAAAAAATATTTAGCTCAAATCACAAATAAATTTGAAATCTAGCATATGCTTAAGTAAAATGAAAACAGGTCAAATCGTATACAAAGTTTTTAACAACATTTTGGTTGTTATTATTATTATTATTATATAGTAGTTTTCTGGTCATAAATTTTAAAGTGAGGGAAAGTCTGTAAAATGTTTAAAACCACACGGCTTTAAAGACTTATAGTTTTAAAGCTTTAAAACCATGCGGTTTTAAAGATTTCCCGCACTTTCCTGTACTTTAAAATTCATAACTAGAACATTTCTCTCTCTCTCTCTCTATGTACAAATTTTCAAATGCGTTTACCACACTGTTTGGTTTATTCCTATTGGGATTACCAGCAAACCTGGTTCAATACATTTTTCTTACAAAACCCTAAAAAGTCTCACTCATGGTTATTTTTTTTAACTCAAAAATAACCGTCCAAAGTCTAGACCTTCTTTCGTTAAAGGCTTTATTCCTACTTGGATAAGACCAATTTTTTTTTTTTTTAAGTACAAAATTTGTACATATATTCAAAATTGTAAATTGACTTTAATACATCATCAATGCTTTACAGGAGAGAAAATGCCGAAGCATTAAATCATTTTGTTTTGATTTAATCAGATTATTAATTTGGTTCTGATGAATAGAACAGGTTTTAACAATATTCAAATTTCTCGTTTTCGGCTTTTCAATAAATGGAAAAATGATTTTTTTCTTTTTTTGCTTTAAAAGATATACTGTCGTAATTAACAGTATACGGGGTTATAATGTTTATAAAAGGAGTTCCTAATATTACAGTATGATGAATATCATTTGTAAGAATAAAAGAAGTTTTAAATTCAAAACCATTGTTAAGAATAGAAGCTTCAACTTTGAAATCAACTTTTAACTTGGAGTTATTGGCGGCAGAAAGTCTTTCTTTTGTTTTTTCATGAAATCTTTTTGGAACAATGTCTTGTCTAATGCAATTTAAGTCGGCACCAGTGTCGAAAAGGGCAATGTCATCTATTGCAAAATCATCCGAAAAGATTAAAGTAGCTTTAATTAAATATTTTCGAGTAGTGACTTGCTTTAAAACAAAAAGAAAATCATGTGGAATAGACTCAATATTACCAACATTTTGTTCAATATTATTATCACTATGAGTTGACTCATTATCTGAATCATCCTGTAAATACTTTTGTAAAAGAAGTTGGATGGTTTCAGAATCACTCTTTTGTTTTTCTTTTAAATTCTTGATTTTGGATTTAATATCCTTAATCTCTTTTTGGAGGTCTTGGATATTAGGAATTGATTTTTTGGTTTTCTTTTTATCCAAAATCTCAGTAAGATCATAAGAATTCTTTTTTACAATGGGGATTTTGGAAGTCTCGGCTTTGTTGAAATCCATGGTTTTCAAAAGTTTTTCAAGATATTCCTTTTGAAGATTTGGATCCGAAATATGCTTTACCAATTCAAGAAAAGTTTCTTGGTCTTTAGTCAAAACGTTGATTTTCTTTAAATAAAATTCTGATTCAGAGTCACTACTGTTAGATACAGAAGTATCTGAATCAATCAACTCATCGACCTGGAAGGGGTCACTTTCTCCCAACATGGAAGACTCAGAATCTGAAGATTCTATCATAAGAGGGGCAATTTTGGAAAGAATGATATCATCAAAGCCAAGCTCATGAAGTTTCTTGTTCATTCTGCAATATATATATATATATATATATATATATTCCAAAATCTTTAATATCAAGAACTATAAATTTTTCTTTACCATCCGGTTGTAATAAAAAAAATGGTCATCTTACAGAAGAAGAAGCAAAAGACTACGTTAGAAGATGCTACCACCGGATATGCTCTAACTGATTTGGCTTCAACTTTAGCAATACTTTGATTTAATTTTATTTTTTGAAACATAAAAGGTCAAACATATTTTTTAGTTTAAATATTTTAAAATATTATTTATTAAACATCTGAAGCTTGAATTTTTATTAATTTAAAATTTTAAAACATTTACTTGTTTACTTTTTGTAACTTATGTTTAATTTTTAGATACTTACATTTGAATTAAAAATAAAGTAAACTTTGTGACTTTTATCTAAATAAGAAGTAGATGTTATATTAAAAAAAATACCTTTATTAAATATACTTATTTCATAAATTATAAAAACCTTTTTTTTATTTATAGGACATAAATATCAAATAACTGTATTTAACATATTTAAGATGTAAAAAATAGAATTATAAGTTAAATAAAAAGTGTGCTATATGAGTGCTAAAAATAATTATTTAATATTAACTTAGAACAAATTATCCTTAATAGTAATTTAAATTATGAATATTTTTGTAATAAATTATTTTGTTAAAATAATAGTATTTAAAGCAATTATTAAAATACAAATATTCCCACTAATAAGAAATAAACAAAATTTAAAGTAATTATTAAAATACAAATAGGCCCACTGATAAAAAATAAACAAAAGAGATAAAAGCTAAAATTGATCATTATCTCTAAAAAAGAAAAAAAAAACAAATCCTAAATCCCCATTGTCAAAAGATGGGAGCGTGTCATGCTCTCATGAGAAGAGCGGTGAGGCTCTTGGCATGTGGGCTGTCACTCTCCATAAGAAGAGCGACTACGCCTGCAAGATCAAAACTCATCAAAAGACTTACATCTTCTTCCTTCCTCATTGATTTGAAGTAGGTTAGGATATTATTTTTTGAATTAATAATGTTATATGAATTTGATTAATAATGCATTGTGCAATATTTGAAATTAATAAGACAAAGGTTGTTTATTGTTTATGACTTAAGTTGATTAATTGGAGTTAACAATGAGCTATTATTCATCCTATTCAAAACGTTAAAACACATTTTTTTGAATTAAAAAATAAACAGTTGTACATGTGTTTAAAATGATTATACCAATAAAGTTCAATATTTTGGTTTTTTTTTTGTTTTTGTGGTCTCTTATTATCTTTTTCAAAAAATGATTTTATCAACTTTTGTGCATTTAGAGTTTGACGCGGATCTTCTTTGCATTTTTTTACCATTAGTTTTGTGGCAATTTAGGTTTTTATGGAAGGAAAGGTAATAAGAAGAGACGGGATGAAGAGGACATTGCGGATGACTTGTCTGGTACGCATTTTGCAGTGATTTTTTTTTAAATTTTATTGTGTTTTTCAGTTTTTTGTGTTCATTTGATCCCAAATTAGGTAGAGATGCAATGGGGTGAGTTTGGGGCTGGGATCAGGTCCCCAACCCATCCCTGAATTAGAAGATATCCTCGAACCCATCCCCGTATCTAAAAATTTATGTTTGGGGATAAAGTGTGTTCGCATTAAAAAAAATAAAATATAGGCGTCCGCACTTGAAAATAATTATATGTATATATAAATCAAGCAAAAAAAAAAAGAAAACCACCCTACATTCAGCCAAATGAGAAGGGAGATAATTTTTTGTATTCTATTTCAGAATTTTTATTTAATTAAAAATAAAAATCCTCAAACCCGAACCCAAAATTTTATTAGCTCTTAAGCCTATTCCCGAAATAACCCTAATTTCATTTTTTAGACATTTTAGGACCCACAACCGACCCAAATTCATCAGGAGTCCGCTGGCTCAGGAATCTGTGGAGAATGTTGCCGTCTCTATTTTTTTCTCCCCCTCCGAAATGGAGATCAGAGATGGCTACAGGCTGCTAAGTGCTAACCAATTTATACATGAAGATGGGTTACATGCACATACGGTGATACGGGTCCAATCCTACAAGAAACTTCATCATCATCGAGTAAATTAAATAGTAATTTTCTAAATATGTGTTGATTATACTGATCAACTGTTTTGACATATTAATGATAAAAAGAATTATAAAATTAGTATTATTTTTTATTAACATTGTACCATTTTTATTCTTATTTTTGTCGCCATTGTTTCATCTTTTTCTTTCTAAAGTTTTGCTGATTAAAGAATTAATTAATGACTCGTCGAACTGTCCATTTTCTAAATGAAAAGGGGTAGACCATATTTACTAAAAAATGCATAGGCACTTTCGTTGAAAGAGTACAATTTGAGCAAAATATACCGTTCCATACATGGCTTAGAGAGCATGTCCACAGTCAAATTTACTTCATTAGTTTTGTTTCATTAACCCCTTACCATTAAATTCATACGACCAAGCTTCGTTAGTTGATAGTTGAAATTGTCCTAATGTACACACATATTGCTTGTGCCTAAAGCATATTGTTGAGGATCTGCTAGATTTAATATCTTCCACAATTTTTTTAATTTCTTTATTTCTTAAAAGATCCGAATTTGGATGATCGGCTAAATATGTTTGAAAATCATTCAACTAGCATAGGCCTATTCCATTTAAGAGCTTAAGAAAACTGTACCTCTTTTACATGCTCCAAAAAACTACTCGGTAACATAGAATTTCTAAAAATTAATATTTGATAAATTAATAATCTTCATTACACAGCAATTATTTATAATCCCAACTTGGGCTAATAGGTTAAATTAATATGATAATAGTTGTTTTGAAATCCCTTGCATATATGTTTCATTGAATTGTACAAACACTCAATAAGTCGACAATTAATTAATTCTTCTTTAAATTAATAGATTTTATATGATAATGACATTATTAACCACGGAGGATTTACGGTATTGGTATTGGGTAGAGTCTTCACTTACCCTAATTATTAGTCAATTATTAGGAAACACACAAAACTTTCGTTGGAAAGAATTACATATAGTCTCCTGCCTTGGCATTTCGTAATAAGTTGTTCCTAGATAAGCAGACTGTTACTGTTATATTTAACAAGTTTTCCTACATACGTAGTAAGAAAATATAAATTGAATATACGGTTCAAAAAGTTGTTATCCAAGAAAAAAAAATTGTTACTAATAACGAGAAAAGAGTGCTGATGATTATAGCTGCACCTTGTAATTTTACAAGTATATATTTTTATCTTAAATTTTATCTTAAATGATATGTGATTTATTAATGAATTATTTTTTTCATAAATTTCAACTGAATTAGTTATAATATTTCACAGTCACTCTTTTCTTTTAAATTATATCTTTATTTCACGTGTTCTATTCTGATGAATGACACATTATTTACAAAATTTAAGATAAAATCTTAAGATATCTACCACTGCTTTTAATTTAATTGAAAGTTTTATTTTCATTCACTTGTAAGAATTTTCAAATAGTTGATACTACAAATTACCTTCAAGATAAAATAAAATTAAAACAATACTAGGTGTCCAAACATTTAATTCTCAATTTGAATTCCAACTGATATAACATTCATCTACTAGATAGTGGTTACGAGTTTCAAGGATGATGAGTTGTGATTCAAATGTTGGCGATTCTTAATATTTTTAATAAAGCTATTTTTTGGGTAAAATTTTAAGAAAAATAATATAATTAATGAGAATTAAAAAAATATAGGCCACGTGGCATTCTATACAATAATAACTCTAGTAATAGCTACTCAAAATAATTAAGGCCTACGCAAACTGATGCACAACCTTGATTACCTCTATTCCCATAGATTTAAAATTACCAATACATCAAAAGCCGTTGGGTTGGGTGTTTTCCGGGCATATTTCCATTTTTCTCTTTTCATATAATCAAACTTATCACTTATGCTCCTGCTCTTTCATGTTTCATTTCACATCAGATAAACAGATTTATGAAGTTCTCTTCTCACACTCCCTCTCACGCGCCAGGCACTCACAAACACCCATATGCAGCGGGGTTGTGAAATAAGCGGGGTTGGGGGCAGGGCTGGGTAGGTTTCAACTGTTGATCTGACTCAGAGGACAATTATTAGGTTAGTGATTATGATACTAGTTCTTACCAGAAAACAGAAGAGGATTGTTGTAAGTGCTGGTGAGTGCTAGATTTATCATCTGTTTGTCCACAATTATCACAACATCTGAGAAAACTCTGCTTTAAGCTAAATTAAAGGTGTCATCACTGTGATTCCTCATCAAGAGAAATATGAGATATTCAACATGACTATCAGAATCTACTGTCCCCTGTTCAACAAGACTGTTAGAAGACTATCTGAATTTACAGTCTCATGTCTAAGTAACTCGTAAGTCACGGATCAATGTTGGAGCTCTATATCAAGTCATTTACTAAGAGTAAGCATAAAGTAACTCCTGACTGTACAAAGGGTAATAGAAAGAAGAATATGTAACCCTGTACGAAATCTTAAGCAGCTGGTTGACAAGTATTACAAGCAGTGATCATTGCAGGGACAACTTGGCAAGGGTCAATGCTAATACCTTTACCCCATTTTCCATGTCATGGCCAGAGGCATATTCCTCAGGCTTGTGGCTATAACCTGCAAAATCAAATGTATGAAAACATGCATTAGTCTGGTTCTATGCTCTAGTTCCCTCATAAAATAAGAAGATGATTAGATAGATTACAAATGCTAGAGGTCCTCATTTTGACTAGATAAAGTCCCCTACTAAGTGGACACCATTCGAGAATGGGTATGTGCCCTACTACTTTTACAACCGTACAGTTTCTAATTCACATCATGTGATTTCAGTGTGCTTCCACACAAGATTTGTTTCATGTGCACATAATTCAAAAGCAAAAGGAGAAGCAGCACCAAAGCAGTACCTAGAAATTTTTATTGATGAAATCCAACTAGATAATTATAGTCACTCCGAATATTTCAACATTCAACTTAATAATCAGAGATGAAGGGTTTAGATTTCTAGATACAGAAGAAAAGAAATGTGTTCATACCTTTGTAAAGTCTTCATTTTAAGAAACATGGCACTTGGAGGGCCCAAAATAGTGGAACACATACCATGGGACTGAAAAAGGTACAAATATTAACTCTTTCTCTCTATCTATACCTGGCCATAAAGAGTGAATCATGGTAAGCTCTGCTTATCATAAACTTATATGTTAAATTAAGTTGTTTTGATGCTGCTTCCGCTGCCAGAATTATTGATCTGTCAGAAAGAGCTGGTGGATCCTGATTTACGATTTTGAATTCAGATAGAGTGACCCCACGATTTTTAGCAATTGTAATTGCAGATTGATGGATTTTTTCAATCACAGTCTTTCTTCGCTTTTCATCAATGTCTCGTGTGTCTGCCGAAACATAGATAATAGAAAACTCAATAAATAACAAAGAAAAATTTCAGAAATCAACTGGAACTAAATCATATGTAACTTTGGCAGAAGACGAATGCCAATAACATGATTTTAAACAAACTTCAGGAACTTAATACTCATCTCATGCAAAGTATTTATGTTATAAAATTGTTGGCATGTTTTCCAATAAGACTTGAGCAACTGATAGGAAACATACCAATTTTTAAGTGTGACTTGCTTGGTATGCTGTTGATTGTGTCAAAGTTGGCTGCATCTAGAAGTGTTTGGCATGACTACATCTAGAAGTGTTTGGCATGGCTGCATCTAGAAGTTTTGACAAGAATGGTTGGCACTTGGCTTTGAGAAATTCTAGATGCCATAAGCTTGAGGTTTTGGCCACTTGTTTGACATTTGAGGCAAAATTTTGCCTATAAATACAAGCTCTCAATCTAGAGCTTGTATTCAATTCCATTGAGAGAGAAGCATTGCTTTCTTTAAGTGTTGAGAGTTTCAAGAGCTTAATAAACTCTCGAGTGTCTAGTGAGTGAGAGATTGGGTGTATTGGGGTTTTAGATAGTGAGTTAAAATCTTACAATACTTGTAATCCTTATTTCACTAGTGAATTATTTTCCTTCTGTTTTTGCCCATGGACGTAGGCTAAAAGATGAATCACGTAATTTCTGGTGTCCTCTTTTGTGCTGATTCTCTATTTTCTTTCCAATTGCATTTTAGCTGCGGTCCTGCTGCACCCGCCAATTTCCTGACAGTGGTATCAGATCTATTGATTGTATTTTTAGAGTCAGAACTGTTCACGAAGGGGCACTATTCACGTATACGGCACTATTCACATATACGCAGAAGATCAACTACAAAGGAGAAATGAGGGTGATGACACTACAAAAGAAAAGTCAGAGACTGTGCTGGTATATGTCGAAAATAATCCAGAAAATTCAAATTCTTCTGAAGCAGCACCAGAGCACGAGGAACAAGAACCAGTCGAGTCCGAGGCTCCAGAAGTTCGTCGGTCAACTCGTGAGAGTCGACCGCCGGCGTGGCACTCGGAGTATGTCATAGAGATCAACGTTGCATACTGTCTTCTAACGGAGGATGAAGAGCCATCAACTTTCCATAAAGCTTTAGAAAGCTCAGATATTGCTTTGTGGATGACAGTAATGCAGGAAGAAATTGAAGCTCTACACAAGAAAAAGACATGGGAACTTGTACCACTACCACGTGGAAGAAAAGCCATTGGAAACAAATGGATCTACAAGATCAAGCGTGATGGCAATGACCAAGTGGAGCGATATCGTGCAAGATTGGTGGTAAAAGGATATGCTAAGAAAGAATGTATTGACTTCAACGAGATATTTTCACCGGTGGTTCGACTCACAACAGTCAGAATAGTCTTGGCAATGTGTGCTACATTTGACCTACATTTAGAGCAGTTAGATGTGAAAACTGCATTTCTTCATGGAGAACTTGAAGAAGAAATATATATGCTTTAACGAGAAGGTTTTGCAGAAAAAGAAAAGGAGAACTTGGTTTGTAGGTTGAACAAATCTCTATACGGTCTTAAACAGGTGCCGAGGTGTTGGTATAAGAGATTTGATTCCTTCATCATGAGCCTTGGATACAACAAACTCAGTTCAGACCATTGTGCATATTACATGAGGTTTGAAGAAAATGATTTCATTATTTTACTGTTGTATGTGGATGACATGTTGGTAGCAGGTCCCAACAAAGATCGAATCCAAGAATTGAAAGCACAGTTGGTTAGGGAATTTGAAATGAAGGACTTGGGACCAGCAAACAAGATTCTAGGAATGCAAATTCACCGAGACAGAAATAACAGGAAGATTTGACTTTCGCAGAAGAATTATTTAAAGAAAATCTTGCGACACTTCAACATGCAAGATTGTAAGTCAATTTCTACCCCACTTCCTGTTAATTTCAAATTATCTTCAAGTTTGTGTCCTAGTAATAAAGCAGAGAGGAAGGAGATGTCTCGAGTGCCGTATGCATCAGCAGCGGGAAGTTTAATGTTCGCTATGATATGTACAAGACCGGACATTGCACAAGCAGTGGGAGCAGTCAGTCGATACATGGCGAATCCTAGTGGAGAGCATTGGATAGCTGTGAAGAGGGTTCTGAGATACATCAAAGGAACCTCATATGTTGCATTATGTTATGGAGGATCAGACTTTACTGTCAGGGGCTATGTAGATTCAGGTTTTGCAGGAGACCTTGATAAAAGGAAATCCACAACTGGTTATGTGTTTACACTTGCGGGAGCAGCTGTAAGCTGGGTTTCGAAACTGCAGACCGTTGTGGCTTTATCTACAACAGAAGCAGAGTACATGACAGCTACACAAGCTTGCAAGGAAGCTATTTGGATACAAAGGTTATTGGAGGAGCTCGGGCACGGACAAGAGAAAATTTCTGTATTTTGTGACAGTCAGAGTGCCTTGCACATTGCAAGGAATCCAGTCTTTCATTCTAGGATAAAACACATAGGAGTTCAGTATCACTTCGTTCGTGAAGTAGTGGAAGGTGGAAGTGTGGATTTGCAGAAAATCCATATCAAAGAGAACCTAGCAGATGTTTTGACCAAGCCGATAACTACTGATAAGTTTGTCTGGAGTAGATCCTCTTGTGGCCTAGCAGAAACGTAGACAACATGTTTATGGCGAAGCAGAAAGGATAGTGTGGAGATTGATTGTTTTTCAATTTAATCTCCAAGTGGGAGAATGTCAAAGTTGGCTGCATCTAGAAGTGTTTGGCATGGCTACATCTAAAAGTGTTTGGCATGGCTGCATCTAGAAGTTTTGACAAGAATGGTTGGCACTTGACTTTGAGAAATTCTAGATGCCATAAGCTTGAGGTTTTGGCCATTTGTTTGACATTTGAGGCAAAATTTTGCCTATAAATACAAGCTCTCAATGTAGAGCTTGTATTCAATTCCATTGAGAGAGAAGAATTGCTTTCTTTAAGTGTTGAGAGTTTCAAGAGCTTAATAAACTCTTGAGTGTCTAGTGAGTGAGAGATTAGATGTATTAGGGTTTTGGGTAGTGAGTTAAAATCTTACAATACTTGTAATCCTTATTTCACTAGTGAATTATTTTCCTTATGTTTTCGCCCATGGACGTAGGCTAAAAGCCGAACCACGTAATTTCTGATGTCCTCTTTTGTGCTGATTCTCTATTTTCTTTACAATTACATTTTAGCTGCGGTCATGTTGCACCCACCAATTTCCTAACAGATTGCACCAGGATGCAACTCCAGAATGCCTTAGGAAACAGGATATATTAAGTTACATCAAAGTTCTAAGCGAGAAAGATAGCCAAATCAAAGTTAGATATAATCTAATTCAAGATGGATTTTGCTGTGTGAAAACAAATCCAGAAAACCAAAACGACTAAAGACCTTGCGTTTAAGCTGAAATAACTTAAGCCAAACGACAGAGATCCGTGCGTTTTGATGAGCAAATTAAACACTCTTCAGAACAACATACAACTTGCCGTTTTAGCCTTAGGTGAAGCATGCGAACATCCCGTGCTTGTATCCAGCTCACAAGGTTTGTTAAATGTCGTTAAAGCACGAGGAACTCACGTGAGTTGCTGGGGATTTCTGGATTCGTTATGAAGCTGTTATGAAGGAGCTGATTCTGGTGCAACAGATTCAAGAGGATAGAGAGCTGTAGAGGGAGAAAGGGCTGGTATAAATAAGCAGTCCAGATCTTGTGTAAAGGGTCATAGCATTACTCTGTAAATCATCTTGAGAATCAATAAAGCTGGTCATATTTGCCCTCCTGTGGATGTAAGCTAGAGAAATTTAGCTGAACCACGTTAAACCTTTCTCGTTCCTTACTCTTTCTAAAATTCTTCTGCTTACTTAATTATGTTGGGTTAATCATCATTACCTCCATTAATTCAACAAAGTTAAATTCTGTAATAATCAATCTTTAAGCTTCTTTGTGAATTTGATTTGTGATCTTGGCAGGATCTAAGTGTAACGACCTGCCCTGACCTATTACCATCGTAATCTCAAATTACTTCACTGTCCTAACTCAAAATTACCAATTATCTACTGATTTCACAAATTACATATTTACCCTCAAATTTCACAATTACCAAAATGCCCTTGAATTTAATATTATCAAAATACCCTCATATCAAAATTACCAAATTAACTTCAAAATCATCCATTACCAACTTTGTCCTCAATTCCAGTAATTATTAAAATATCCATAAAATTTGAAATTACAAATTTGCCCTTGGACTGAGAAATTACCAAAATACCCTTGCCGGTCAACGGTCACCGGAATTCATCCGACGGCGACAGAAAGCTCCGAACTGAAAGTTCAAGCCACGCTGAGTCCAACGGTGTTGGCCGTGACCTTCCACGCGCGTTGTCGGCGGTGGATTGAAGCTCTAACATCCGCAAGCCTTCTGGTGGTCGTTCGACGATTTTTCGACGTCCCTAGTGGTCGTGGTCAGTCGGAAAACGATGCTGGAGATGTGAGGAACCAGTTCCAAGTGGTGGTGCATCAAAAAATCCGGCGGGATCAACGGTGGCGAAAACGGGCCTTGGCTGCGACTTTTGAGCTCAAATTGCCGACGTTCTGGTCTGTTTCCGGCGACAAGGACGGCATGGACACGTTGCTCGTCTCTCAAGCTTCGAATCGGTGCCAAGCTTGCCCGGAACGGTGGCCGGAAATGGGAGAACCGACCGGGTCAAGGTCGTGGGTCCGAGTCCGGGTCGGGTTCGGGTCAAACTCGGGTCAACTCTCTCTCTCATGCCTTCTCTCTCCCATTCTCTCTCTCTCAATATATATGGGTGGTCAACATAGTCAAAAACCAAGGGTGGGGTATTACACTAAGGTTGCTTGCTCTGATTATAGCACTTTAGGTCCTACAGATTTAAACAATAAGTACCAAAAAATTCTACATTTAGGCATTTAGGAAGATGACTTACCGACTGTACCAACGGTATCAATGGATCCAGATTCTAGAACATGTTTCTCGACAGCTAGCGCTACTTCTGCAGCAGCCAGACTGGCACGTTACGAATCTTGTTGACTGAATAAGCATAGTAAAAGAAGCATAATGATGAATATACCAAATTGATGAATGATATGTAAATGTAGCTGCATACAGGCAGACATCAGTTACCTATTTGGCATCAAGACAGCACCCGCATGCCCTCCATTGCCTTCAAAATCTACTTTTATACTTGCAGAAGCTGCAATGGCAGTCACTATACCAATTGATGTGCTTGAGTTGAAATATTAAGTGGATTAATCGCCATCAATAAATAGAGATCATAAGGATAAAATAAGCAGTAAAAAGGACAAACCTTCCTCCTCCAGAATAGGTCCCTGCTCTATTTGCAATTCAACAAAAGCAGAGTAACTTCCTTTCTTAAAAAATACACTCGATAAGTCATTGTGCTTTTTTGCATGTCCAGCAGATCTTGCAGCTTGTAAAAAGGATATATTTTGACCATCAACTGTTGATATCAGATCTTTTGCCAGTGACTCAATTCCTGCCAATAAGAGACTGCACAACAAAAATAAACATATGAACTCATACTATAGTATAAGATTTCCAAACCCATATACCGTCCACTGTGCCAAGACATAACATGTTGAAGTTTAATGTACTGTGGAAGCGGTTGTTATAAAGTTTGCAATGATAAGCAAAAGGAAGCTTCAGAAGAAAAATATCTTTTCTTCTTTTTGTATGGACAAAATTTAAGAAACGAAAGCAACCAGATAAACCCAAGTGCATACATTGAGTTATGAGGTTTAACTATTTACAAGTGGCTAACCTTCCCAAAGAACTGATCCCATAGCGTTTGGGCTCTTCTGAGGTGAACATGATAAACTCCAGTGACCTTCTAGGCTTGAATCCAGATCTGCTAAAGACCCAGTCAACATAGCATAGGCCAAAAACTGTGGCTACTACACAACACCTTTATCTGAAAAAAACTAAGAAATAATGAAAAAGAAATTGCATCCGTGTTATTCAGTTCAAAACAATCTTATTAGTTGGAAACCAAAAGCATAAACAATACCCTAGACTGGAAAACTGAGAGAACATAACAATGTTTATTATATCTATATCTCCAAGACACAGCTTTAAGAGGGTGTCTTTAGATATAGTTTGAGATAAATGTTTCAAATCTCTTCTTTGATTGCTTGAGCAGGGAATATCTGAATATGTCCGGATTCAATTCGACATTATCTGACTACAGCACAGGTGATCTAACTAAAGGCACTCAACATCTAAAAGTTTATGCATTCATGAATAAAGTTATGTATGTTGATTGCACTTATTGCCATCAATTTGCAAAACGAGAATTTTTCAGAGCTAATCTAGAATGCTAATCAACCTAGAAAGCAAACGTAAGTGGCAATTTATAACCACATATTTCAGATTCATCAGAGCCTACCAATAAAATCAATCAAGTGTTCCATACCTTTCTAGCACATTAATGGCTTCTATTGCACATAGCACACCAACCAAACTGTAACACCCCAAATCTAACACGTGCGGAGTACGTGAAGAAGGAGGTTACATATAAATCATAATCCTTACTCATAAATTTTAAACTGGAATACCTCAAATTCTTATTCAATTAAATCCACAAATTCATATGTCTAACACTAAATAATCTCTCCCAAAACATAACAATAACAAAAGTCTCAAACTCTAAATTACAAGTTCATAACGGAAAATAAACTGAATAGAAACATGAGTCTATTCCTCTTCTTATTCAAATGGCAAATGGAAACGAAAAATTACTAACTCTAAAGCTAAGCGCACCTCTCAAAAGAAACTTAATATGCAAAAAGTAATGACGAGGGGTGAGCCGTCAACTCGGTAAGTAAAACCATTCCTAGCACACTAGGCCTATCGATACTAAAAATATTGCAAACCTTCTTTTATTTAAAACATATATGGTAATCCATAAATTTCATAAAACGATATATCACGATAACATAACATAAATTCTTAATAATTCAAAATATTCAAAAGCATATTTACTTAAGAAGTAAATCATATATAATACGTATACAGAAAACAAAAGGTTAGCTCATGTCACATAGTGTCACCTATAGTCTCGGTGACCCGACCAGAAACCTCAGAATAGAAACCCAGTACTGGTCTAGAATAGACATATATCGTATTATACGATCAGAATCAGAATCAAAATAACTACGGATAATGAGCCAAAACATAATGACTTATAAATAAAATCATAAAAGGTTGTCATGTCATAAAGTCATTTACATATTAAAAAACATTTATAAAATACTTTGTTAAAAAAGAATTTAGGTTTGAAAACATTTACATAAAACTAATTATCAAAATCAATTAATCTTTTAAGTAGTATAAAAATATTTATACTTATAATAATAATATCAAAATACTTATACATATCAAGTATAATAGGAATAAAGTTACTTACCTTGGCTAAAGAATTTGAATTAACACGCCTCTAAGCCTCTAAGAGCCTCAATAATCTCCAACACCTTAAAGAAATACAAGATATGACAATTAATAACTTATTCTAAGAATCTGACTTTCTAATTCATACCCTTACAGGTCTGATTCTCAGAATTTTAACTCTTGATCTATAACTCATAATGACATAATATTCTATGAAACTATTCTGGACATCCATGAGTACCCTATGTAAAATTTGCAAGAGGATCCAATATCAAAAACATTTTCAAAACTATTTATTTCTCAACAAATTTGAAACTGTTTTCACATAACCTAAACCAAACAGAACGGGTTCTGAGATTTTTTATAAAATAAAATGCTGATAAGAAAATTATGAAATTACAACTGGGAATACTAAACACATATATTAACTTCCATATAAAATTTCAGAAGTTTTAGAGTTCATTTGGTGGTACAAATAATCTAGTTTCCAGAAATATAAATTTCATAAGAAAACTCGTTCAGAAAATATAGGTTTAAATTTGAGATACTCATGCTGTTCAGAATTATCCTGTGTGCTTAATACGTCAAAGATTGATTAACTAAACTCATAATAAATCAAAACCTTAAACAAAGCCTAAACACATTCTAAATCATGCATTATGATCTATAACAATTTAAAATCATGCCAATATAAACCCTAGATAGAGTGATTAGAAATTTTGTGGGGAATAAGGAGAATAACTTACCTGTCGCTTTGATTCTCTCCTAAACAAAGGTTTGAATCGTAGGGTTTGGGTTGGAGCGTAAAAAACAGCAGAAGAGAAGAATAAACTTCGTGGACTTAGGGTTATGGAAGGAGAAAAATATGAATTTTTTATGGAGAGTTTTAAGAAACCCTATTGAATTTGGGAAAATAACATTTTTTCGAAAATTACCCCAAAATAATCTCTATTTATAAGGGCAATAATGTCATTTAAAAATTCCATTAAAATAAAAAATAAAAAAGGGAAATTTGGGCGTTACACAAACCATCATGTGTTGAATCATATTTGGTATCAATATTTTTTTAACTCTGCGTCTTATCAGAGACATCATACTTACGAGTTTTATGAGGAACTAGCAAAGATAATCTTGTGCGTTAATGACTTTTTGGAGTCGGTCAATGTTTTTTAAAGACTGATTTAGCATATCTTCTGATTCTGCTAAAAATAAAATGGTGGATATTATAGGCATTGATTGTTTACATGAATCTTTTGTGAACTCATTAATCCATATTCTTTAAATTTCACGATACTCTGCCTCATTATTAATCTGATGCTGCATTTTCCTTCTGGGATTTTGCTTATTCTTCTTAATGGAATTGCAAAGGTACATAAAGCAGTACAATGACATTGAACTCACTGCCTCGGGAATGGTACAATTTCTTGTAACCATCTCCTCTATTTTGCTTATTTTTTATTATTTCCTTTTCTTTTATTCTTTGGTGCACAGGAACCCCTTTTCAATTTCTTCTTCAAATTGTATCTAGTGGATAGTTTTTCTTATTTTTTTTAATTGAATTTTCAAACCATAACTTCTTGACAGAAAAAGAAATTGTTCTTCCAAATATTAGTATGATTTTGGTGGTTTTGACCTACACCATGTGACGATGATTTGATTTCACTAGAATGTAAAGTAATAAATCAGGGCACTAGTTCTATTGGTTGCATTGTTCATTTTGGAGATTATGGCTGATTTTCCAATGAAAAATTAAGATCAGTAAGGTCAGCACAAGGAGCCTTATCTGTCAGCAACTTCTGTACAAGATAATAAATGTATCCTCCTTAAACTTGAAATGCAGAGTCATGCTACTAGAGCACACCCAGAAGAGAGTTCATTGCTATTATATCCTTCACCTTGGAACATATTTTATGACAATATGTGCTGACTTCTACAATTGCTTAATGCAGCTATTCCTACGGTTGTCACAATTGCTGAGGCTCTGAAACGTGATGGACTGGCAAGTAATAAAGGTAAGAGGTTAAAGCCATTTTATGTTAACATCTTTTATTGTTAGCAAATTAATTAGAATGACATATCTTCTGAAAAATGCAACAGAGGTAAAGATTTCTACTGTGAACTCCAAGAAGGACGCTGAAGGTCTCTTCTTTCAGAAAGCTAAGGTTGGATTGTTTGCATTGGCAGCTGGCCTTTGTCTGTTTTACTATTCACAATTTTAGTTACTTTTTACCAGAAACAGTTTCGTCTTATCTAACTTTTACAATGTCTCTCAGATTCAAATTGTGCTGGGAAAGGCTGAAAAACTTTGAGAAAGCCGTTGTTGCCACCACTGCTCCAAAGGAGACTTCTGATACTGATATGAAGGCCTGAAGGGCAGTTAGATAAGAGCTTAATTTCTGCAGTGTGCTGTTGCATATGTTTTTTCCTTAGTCTTACATTTGTCAATGGAAATATTTCTGAGATTAGAGGTAGTAGTTGTTTTTCCAGTTGATGATGGAGCTGCTGCTAACATGACCATGCAATAAGGTTAGAGTAAAATGTTTTTGTTTTTTTTTGTTTTGTAAGGGCAGACTAGTGATACCTGGGCATCTTCCTGTATATGTCCTTTTTTCCTTTTTTTTTTGTTTTTGTTTTTTCCATTTCTAGTGCACCTGAGATTAAAATGTTTTTAGCAACGTGCTTCTGTCCATGTTAAATGTTGTAACGTTTCAATTTTCTGCTGGGTTGACAGAAATACAAATTCATTTTTCCCCTCTTCCTCTCTGTCTCAGCACATAAATCACCTCCACTTTAGGTCAGTTGATTTTGCAAATATAACTGTTCAAATTGCATCTTTAGCTGCAAGTGATGGCATCAATAAAACATATGTTTTGTTAGTATGCTAGAAGGAAAATGAAAAAAGGCTGTTTGTTTTGCAAAAGCCTTTTCAGTGATATCAATATTAGCTCTGCCTATGCAGACATGTTGAAGAAGTTTGTGACAGATTGCTAGTTGAGAGAAAATTTCTTATCTGTTTGCCAACAGTTATCAGTATGCTGCTTAATATTTTATCATTCCATGTCAAGAGAAGCTTGAATTTTCCAAGATGAGTAATTTCAATTTACTATCACTTATTTTGATATTCACTCATCAAGTTAATGAATGGATATCTCTATCGAGTCATATCCGAAATAAAATGCATAAAGTGAGTGCAATGGCACAAGAAAAGAAGAATGTACACCTATATATAAGTACCTGGTTACAAAAACTACAAACAAATGATCAGTACAAGGATTAGAGGCATGTTTCTCTGCCTATGGCTGTACCCGAATATGAAAATTGGATGGAAATATATATATGATTAACGGATGAAATCTAACATTTCAAAGAAACAAATAATGTGGCCCAATAAAGTGGGCTTTTTATTATTATTATCATTTGAGTTTCCTGTTAGTTACACAATTAAGTGTTAAAATCTTATAAAGAACTTGTACGCTGGGGCAGTTGCTCTAACGGACCATTAAAATCTTCCCGCTAAAAGTAACTAATCCAAATGAAACACAGCCACACGTCCATCTCTCATTGGATCAACGCCTCTATATAGCACCAACCTCCGGTCACAAATGACTCCTCCTCCAAGAATCTCATCAAAAAATTTCCAGCCATTTCCAAGCATTGTGAAGGCAACTGGGGTTGCTGCGGAGGCCAGAGATTATTGTTGAATCCAGAAACAAGGAGGGCAACAGCAAGAAAGCAGAAGTTGGTTTCTGAAAATGATACAAGAATTAATTTTGCTAGTGGCATTTGCATTGTTTCTTGGTCGAGTAATTAAAGATGTTTATAGAACAATAAGATACGAATTCCGAAGAAGAAGAAGAGGGGGAGGAAGAGGAAGGAGATAACGATGAGCAATCTAATTCAACCCTTCATCCTCAACAAAACTTTTGCTTTCTACTGGAGTCTTGCTAAGGTATACACTTTAAATCTCCTGTTCAAAAAACTTTCTTAGGTCAAATATAGTTGATGTGTTTGTTTGGTTGCCAAGATTTTGAAGAAAGGAAAATGAGCAAATGAAGCTTTATGTGTTATTTTTTCATGGGGTTTAGACTTGTTTCTGATATATATGATGCGATCTTGTTTTGCTTTATTCGATAATTTGGGTGTCAACAAATTATGTTTTCAAATTATATAAAACTTGAATTTTGTAATACCCCACACCCGGTACCATGTCTACCACCCATATATATTGAGAGAGAGAGAAAGGGAAGAGAGAAGAGACGAGAGAGAGAAAGAGAGTTGACCCGTTTTTGACCCGGAAACCCAACCCGACCCGCGACCTTGACCCGGCCGGTTCTCCCATTTCCGGCCACCGTTCCGGGGAAGGTTGGTACCAATTCGACGCTTGAGAGATGAGCCATGTATCCATGTCGTCCTTGCTGCCGGAAAACGATTGGAAAGCCACCGATCGAAGCTTTGAAGTACCGCAGAATCACCGGCTCGATACGCCGTGATTTCGCTGGTTTCCGATGAAGCCATCACTTGGATTTTGTTCTTTACCTTTCCCTCTGCCATTTTCAACTAACTATTGACGTCGGGGATGTCGTTTTCCTGTTGATCGGCCATTGAAGGATTTACAACTTCGGGAGCTCGATCCGGAGCCATTACCGCGCGTGGGAGGTCATCACCGCCACCTTTGGACTCAGTGTGGCTTGAACTTTCAGTTATGAGCTTCCCGTCGCCGTCGGATGAATTCTGGTGACCGTTGACCAGCAAGGGTATTTTGGTAATTTCACAATCTAAGGGCAATTTTGTAATTTCAGATTTTGTGGGTATTTTAGTAATTGCCGTAATTGAGGATAAAGTTGGTAATTTATGATTTTGAGGTTAATTTGGTAATTTTGATATGAAGATATTTTGGTAATATTGAATTCAAGGGCATTATGGTAATTTTGATATTTGGGGGTAATTTCGTAATTTCAAGAATTATGAGTAGTTTGATAATTGATGATTTTAATTAAGATTATTTGATGTTAAGTATGGAATGTGATTATATTGAGGAATTTGAGAATATTGGAGTTTATGATTATGATTTAATTTTTTCTTATGAGAGTATTTTTATTTATTTATAGGCCGATGATATCGACGTGTATTTGTTACTCGAGGATTTGTTTACCAGGAGGTAAGTAAACTAGATTTCCAAACGAATCAAAATAAACAATATATATGTTTGACATGTTTGGAAAGTTTATTTTGAAATATACAGATATTGATTTATATGTTCTGCCCATGTATTTATATGATGTGTTGATATGATATGTTGTTATGTGTATTTATGGACATGGGCATACGTATGTGTGAATATTTCATTGGCATGAGCACGAAAATGCATTATGTTTTCTGAAAAATGAGAAAGTGGATTTTAGCCAAATAGAATTTGAAAAAAGAAAGATTGTTTTACAGTTTTATCTTGGATGCTTGAATTCGTTATTGGCTCAGTGAAGGATACTCTAGATGTTTATATAGTTATGAGATAAGTGGGCGAAGGACGCATTGGCGAGAAGCCCAAAGAGTATGAAAGTTATGAAAGTTAAGAGAGTGTCCTACTAAGCGGTAATCGAATAAAGGTAGCTCAAGTAAGTGGTTTGAAAGAAAAAGTGAAAGTTTGAGAAAAACAGAATGAGCTTTCGATAATTTATTTTACGATGTTTTTGAATACCATGGCACGTCATTCATGTGCACTATATCTATGTATGTATGTATTTTAGTATATGCAAAACTGGTTTACTTACTGCTGTGGTTTTCTTCCGCTGCACTTGTATTTTTCATGGATATAATTATTATTTTATGGATTGTAAAAGGATTATGATTATTATTTATTATTATTTTATTTTTAAGCATTTATCAGTAAGATTCGCCCTGTAGTGGTCGGGGCGGGTCGTTACAAATTTGCTTAATAATCTCACGGTCTTTGTTTCTTGGTAGGTTCTGGACTTCTGGTTCTAATCTTGATTTAGTTATTCATGATTGTTTCATTAAAAGGGAGAGATTTATTGGTTCTTTGACTCAATAGCTTTTATTAACTTGTATACAATTGTTTGTATATAGATTTTGTATCTCCAGTACTATTCTTCATCTATGCCTAATCTGATTCATGACTTGTCACCTTTCATTAATCTGGATTCCTTAAACTGATTTTATTATGCTTTCATTGTGCATCAGAATCAGATTATGGATTTTTCCTTAATGGGGTTTCTTTAATAATGTCAGCGTATTGTAGATGTATTTAAAGGACTATAATGATGCTGAGCTCTCTGACTTTGGCTTCGGTGAATTTTCTTCATCATTTTCCTTATTGTTATTATTATTTCGTTTATTTCCTTCCTATTTTCCCAACCTTTATTCCTCTTTTTACTTTTTGTTTCAAAGTGTCTAACTGGTGATTTTCCAAATGATTGCTCATCTGGAAAATTGCAGACCTTTTACACTTGCTTGCTGGTCATTTATGCTTAAACATTTCTTTTGAAATAATTCTAAATACAATCCGTTGCCAGAGTAAACATTTTAATGAATGGTATGAGTTTGATGGTTATATATATTGCATCCCGCTGTATTTGATGATGAGCTGATTCATAAATGCTGTTAATTTGATCTTTCAAATAGGTAATTGAGATCAATGAAGTCTAATATTCCAGAAAATTCAGAGTTATTTTCTGTTAACTTGAATCTCAAGTCATCTATGAGAAAGTATTAGTTAGAATGACTCGTCTTCGTTAGTGCAATTATTGTTGACTACTGGCTTTACTTGATGCAGCTATTGCTACTGTTAAAATAATTTCTATCATTCTGAAAGGAAATGGATTGGCAAATAATAAAGGTACACAAATGGTCATAGCCTTTGTAAGCTTATTAAACATCGTCAATTATTCCTAAATTACTTTTAACTACACGATTCAGGAAATGCTACTGTCAGGAAATGCTGTAGAGAACGAGATTTTTATAGTACAAATAAAGATTTTTATAGTACAGTGAAGGTCACTTTGTTAAGAAAGCTGAGGTTAGATTGCTTGCATTTTGTTGAGTTCTCGTTCGTTTTACTTGTTGCAGATTTAGCTGATCAATTTCACTATTAACAGTTTCATCTTTCACTGCTTCTTAGATTCGAACTGCCGACGGTAATGGCTGAGAAACTCAACAAGATCACTGCTGTTTCTACAGAACCAAAGAAGGCTGCTGATAAGGCGGCCTGAGGACATAGGAGTTTCATTTCTAAAATGTAATAATTATTTTCCAGACTTTAAGAAGGTTTCGGTAGAGAGATAATCGGATGAAGATTATCAGAGTGCTACTTTCAAACTGCTACTAGCACGACTGTTGAGTGTTAGAAAATGCATATTTATAAAGGAGAAAACCGTCATTTTACATTTCAAGTCTTACTAACAACCCTTACTTTTATGTATTTAACATTCTTGTGGTTTAATTACATGTGTTTTATTTTAATTAAGTAATTTATGTATTTTAGGGGCATTATAGTCATTTCACAATAAATGAGAGATCAGACGGCAAAACGGACATCACTTTTGAACTCAGGACGGTTGAAAACCTTAGGAGGAGTATAAAAGGAAAAATGGCACTATTCACATGTACGGTACTATTCACGGGTACGGTACTGTCTACGTTACTGTTCACGACACTGTTCATATAGACAAACCGATGACGTGGCATTGACTGATGAGGTGTCACGATCCTGTTGGACTAAAATTCTTATATACTGTTGATGGTGACGTGGCAGCATATCAGTGGACGAAAAATCTCGCGTACGGTGCATGCATCACACAGGATTATTTTCAACCAAACCGCGTTACTGTTCATCCGGGTCAAACCGTGTTACTGTTCATCCGCGTGGTCAAACCGTGGACTGTTGACTGATGACGTGGCGCAATCCTGAGCGTCTAAACTGTTTTTAATCCGATGGCCATGATTTACTCCATGTATCTATAAAAAGGGGGCCTCCCCCCCCTAATTTGATATCTCTGAATCCATTTTTGGGATCCATTTTCTGTAATTCCTTCTCCATCTTGTATTTTCTTTGTATTTTAATAAATTCTCATTTTGCCCCTAGTTCAATTATGAGTGGCTAATTTTCTTTCAAGCTTGGGTTGAAGGTGAAGTCTCAACATGTGTCATGGGCTTTATTTGGTAAATTTATTTTCTCTTCCCCTCTAGTTTTTGTGGATGTTTTGACTTCTCGTCGACAAATAATACTAATCTTGTCTAGTACCGCCTTGGTTTCACCGGCCCTCTAGTACAAGGTTATTATTATTTGGCACGATAAGCCCTTAGCACCATATTGATTAGAGCGTGGTTCATGAGGTGTGGATTCCCCTCTCATGATTTAATTGGCATTAATACGGATTATTTAGCCCATGATGCATGTTGATACGGATCCAGATACCCAAGTACGTCAATTTAATAGATTTCCTCTTCAATTTATTATCGCCATTTCAATTCCAATTCTAGGGTAATTTAAATCACTCCCACCACAATTTCAACCACCCATTTACAAAATTAATTCTATATATAATTAAAATCAACCTCCTCGTGGGATCGACACTCGTCACCATTGATCTACACTACAATAGATTCGTGCGCTTGCGAGTACATTAAAATTTGCACAACAAGTTTTTGGCGCCGTTGCCGGGGAGGTAAGTAATTTTA
This sequence comes from Citrus trifoliata, assembly GCA_018350135.1. Taxonomy (NCBI): domain Eukaryota; kingdom Viridiplantae; phylum Streptophyta; class Magnoliopsida; order Sapindales; family Rutaceae; genus Citrus; species Citrus trifoliata. The sequence continues at coordinate 4,795,966 of CM031392.1, forward strand.
ATTCATAGAATTAATTTTTGTGAATTATTTCTTTTATTATTATTTTTTTTTGTATTTTTTTTAATTATCAAAAAAAAGAAAAAGAAAAAAAAAGTGAATCTACATATAAAGGTTAGTATTTCTTTTCTTTTTCTCTTCTTTAAAATTCTGTAATTTAATTTTCAATTTATTTTTTCTTTGTAATTTTTTTTTATTATCTTATTAATTTATTTTTAGTTAATTTATTTCACGTATTTTTTTTTTTTGTGTATTTATATATTAAGGTTGTAATTGCGCAATAAGGTTAGTCTTGTAATTTCTCCCTCTTCTTTATTTTTATTTGTTTTGTTCTCATCTTTATTTTTATTTTATTTGTTTTGCATGCGTGGTCGTAGGTCATTATTACCTAATCTTGAACCTATAGACCTTGAATTAGAAAAAACACTTCGCACACAAAAGCACATTAAAAATAAATTTGGAATGGATCTACAAGCACCACAGGAGAGGCCATTTAAGGACTATTTTAGTCCCTTAGCTAATTTGAGCACATCATGCATAAGATACCCAAATGTAGCTGCTAGGAGTTTTGAATTAAAACCTAGTGTGCTAAATTGTCTCCCCACATTTTATGGCCTAGAAAATGAGGACCCATATAATCATCTGAATGATTTTCATGCCATCTGTCAAACATTTAAATATGAGAATTTTTCAGATGATGATGTAAAACTTAGATTATTCCCATTTTCTTTAAAGGATAGAGCTCGTTCATGATTAAATACTTTGCCTGCTAATAGCATTTCATCATGGGAACAAATGGTAACAAAATTTTTGAATAAATATTTCCCAGTGCATAAAACCAATGCTATTCGCAGGGAAATCTCAGAGTTTACTCAGAGAGAGGACGAGCAATTTTTCGAAACGTGGGAGAGATTCAATGGGCTACTCTTGAAGTGTCCACATCATGGGTACGAGAAATGGCACCAGTGCCAATACTTTTTGGAGGGATTACTACCAAATGTGCAAGAATGGCTAATGGCAACAAGTGGAGGAGAGCTAATGTCAAAAAGTGCATCAGAAATTTGGGAATTCTTCCAGCGACAAGCGGATAATTCCCAACAACGGAGTCGATCACTCAGGAATACTAGAAGAATTAAAGGAGTAAATGAGGTTCAAATTGGCGAGTCAACTTCAGAAATTAAAGAAGTCAAAGCGATAATTGAAGGTCTCTCTCGACAAATAGCATCATTATCGACTGCTAAATCAACAGAGGCACATGACCCTGACTCATATCCAGATCAAGCCAATGCCATAGGTGTAATGAGAAAGCCATCAAATTACAACCCATACTCCAACACATATAACCCTGGATGGAGAGACCACCCCAATTTTTCATGGTCTCAAGGATTCCAACAAAATGGACCAGCAGCTCCAGCTCCACCAATGCAACAAATTCCTCAAGTGCCTCAAGCCTCTCAGGCTCCATTCAGACCATACAATCAAAACCAGAACTACACTCAACCTAGACCATGGGAAGATTCATTCCAGAATCTCAAGAATCTTACTCACTCCACGATTGAGCAACAAAACCGCACCATTGATGGACTACGAAATGAGTTGAGAGCGGGCTTCAACTCACAAGCTCAATCAGTTTCAAGCCTAGAGAAAATGGTGGGACAACTTGCTTCTTCGGTTCAGACCTTGGCAATGACTGTTGAGAAGGGTAAATTTCCAAGTCAACCAGTGCCTAATCCTAAAGGAGTACATGAAGCAAGTACCAGTTCACCACAGCAGCATGGAGAGGTCAAAGCAGTCATGACCTTGCGAAAAGGAAAAGAAGTCGACAATAAAGTGGAGATGCCGGTGACCAAAGAAAATCAAATTGTACCTGTGAATGTTGAGGACTCATCACCGGAGGAGAAAGAAGAAAAAAACCCACGAGAATATGTTCCAAAAGCTCCATTCCCCCAGAGGTTAGCTAAAGGCAAGAAGGGAAAATCCACAGGTGAGATTCTCGAAATCTTCAAACAGGTAAGTGTTAATATCCCTTTGCTTGATGCTATTAAACAAGTTCCATCTTATGCCAAGTTTCTTAAAGATCTTTGTACTAAAAAGAGAAATATGCATGTTCAAAAGAAGGCATTTTTAACAGAAAACGTTAGTTCTATACTCCAACATAAAATTCCTTTAAAATGCAAAGACCCAGGATCCCCCACTATCTCATGTAGTATAGGGAACCACACAATTGAGAATGCTTTGTTGGATTTAGGAGCTAGTGTAAATTTGTTGCCTTATTCAGTATTTGTGAAACTTGGACTTGGCGAATTACACCCAACTCCAGTGGTGTTACAACTTGCAGATCGGTCCACGAAAATACCTCGTGGTATTGTGGAGGACGTGCTTATCCAGGTAGACAAATTTTATTTTCCTGTTGATTTCATTGTAATTGACACTCAACCAATACAGGATTCAAGGAAGCACATCCCCATTATCCTAGGCCGACCTTTCTTAGCAACTGCGGATGCTCACATTCAATGTAGAACTGGAAATATGCAGTTGTCTTTCGGCAATATGACTATGGAACTGAACATCTTCAACATTGCCAAACAACCTCACAGTGCAGATGATGGAATTGTTGATGTGGATTTAATTGAAGCATTAGTTGAGGACACTTTTATTTCAAACCTCAGTGATGATCCTTTACAAACATGTTTAACTCACTTTGGTTTGGATTTTGATATTGACAGATCGGTTGAAGAGGTCAACGCCCTACTTGACTCAGCACCATCTATGGACACTAATCAATGGAAGTCAAGAGTTGAACAACTAGCACCATCAGAGAAGAAACTCATCCCATCATCAGAATCACCACCAAAACTTGAGCTCAAACCATTGCCCAACACATTGGAATATGCATTTTTGGGGGAAGAAAGTTCTCTGCCGGTAATCATCTCATCATCCCTAAATGACGAACAAAAAGGTAAGTTGTTGGATGTTTTGAAAGAGCATAAAGGAGCATTAGGATGGACCATAGCAGACATAAAAGGTATAAACCCTGCAGATTGCATGCATTACATTCACCTTGATGAAAATGCTAAATCTACTAGGGAAATGCAACGTCGGTTAAATCCTAATATGAAAGAAGTTGTTAGAACTGAAGTCCTTAAGCTATTAGACGCAGGTATCATTTACCCAATTTCTGATAGTTCATGGGTCAGTCCTGTACAAGTTGTCCCCAAAAAGTCAGGAGTCACAGTAGTTACCAATGCTGATAATGAATTGATACCCACTAGAGTAACTACAGGATGGCGTGTATGCATTGATTATAGAAAGTTGAATTCTGTCACACGTAAAGACCATTTTCCTTTACCATTTATCGATCAAATGCTTGATAGATTAGCAGGCCATGAATTTTATTGCTTTCTAGATGGCTACTCAGGATATAATCAGATTCCCATAGCACCAAAAGATCAAGAGAAAACCACTTTCACTTGCCCTTTTGGCACTTTTGCATATAGGAGGATGCCATTTGGATTATGTAATGCACCTGCTACATTTCAACGATGCATGTTGAGCATTTTTTCTGATATGGTTGAACGTTTCCTTGAAGTCTTTATGGATGATTTTTTTGTCTTTGGTGACTCGTTTGATCAATGTTTACATCATCTAACACTAGTTCTGCAGAGATGTATCGAGAAGAACTTAGTCTTAAATTGGGAGAAGTGCCATTTTATGGTAAAACAAGGTATTGTTCTCGGTCACATCATTTCGAGCAAAGGTATTGAGGTTGACAAAGCCAAGGTGGATCTCATTTCTAATCTTCCTCCACCCAAAACAGTCAGAGAAGTAAGATCTTTCCTTGGGCATGCTGGTTTTTATAGACGTTTCATTAAAGATTTTAGCAAAGTTTCTAGACCCTTATGCAATTTACTTGCTAAGGATGTATCTTTTGTCTTTGATGATTCATGTCTTGTTGCGTTTGAAAAATTAAAGCATTTGTTGACATCATCACCCATCATTCAGCCCCCAAACTGGAGCTTACCATTTGAGCTCATGTGTGATGCATCTGATTATGCAGTAGGAGCAGTATTAGGACAAAGAGTTGATCGAATTCCCCATGTTATTTACTATGCTAGTATGACATTGAATGATGCACAATTGAACTATTCAACTACTGAAAAAGAAATGCTAGCAGTAGTGTTTGCATTGGAAAAATTTCGATCTTATCTCATTGGTTGTAAAATAATTGTATTCACAGATCATGCTGCCCTGAAATATCTTCTCACAAAGAAAGATGCAAAAGCTAGACTAATTCGTTGGGTGTTACTTTTGCAGGAATTTGACTTGGAATTCAAAGATAAAAAAGGGACAGAAAATGTTGTGGCGGACCATCTCTCTCGTCTACATTTTGACACAATTACAGAGCCATTACCATTGAATGAGTCATTTCCAGATGAACAATTAATGAATGTGGAAGTATTACCTTGGTATGCTGATATAGTTAATTATCTTGTTACAGGTAAACTTCCAGAGCATTGGACCAAGCAAGACAAGGCTAAATTCTTTGCAGAGATAAAGAATTTCTTTTGGGATGACCCATATTTGTTCAAGTATTGTGCAGACCAAATTGTTAGACGATGTGTTCCAGAAAGTGAAATTCAGAATATCCTTTCATTCTGCCATGAACAAGCTTGTGGAGGCCATTTCAGTGCTAAGAAAACAGCGACTAAAATTTTACAATGTGGTTTTTATTGGCCAACTATATTTCGAGATGCTTATACTTTCTGTTCTTCATGTGATAGGTGTCAACGAATGGGGAGCATTACGCGAAGGAACATGATGCCACTAAATCCAATTTTAGTGGTTGAGATTTTTGACGTATGGGGTATCGACTTCATGGGACCCTTTCCCTCTTCTTTTGGCCATCAATACATATTGGTTGCTGTTGACTATGTAACAAAATGGGTAGAAGCAATTGCATGTCGAACCAATGATCACAAGGTGGTGATAGGATTTTTGAAAAGCAACATTGTTTCACGCTTTGGATTCCCTCGAGCGATAATCAGTGATGGTGGTGCCCACTTTTGTAACAAAGCATTCAAAACTCTTTTGACAAAGTATTTAATCACTCACAAAATGGCGACTCCGTATCATCCGCAAACCAGTGGCCAAGTTGAGATCTCCAATCGAGAAATTAAGCACATATTAGAAAAGACGGTGAGGCCAGACAGGAAAGATTGGTCATTAAGACTTGATGATGCATTATGGGCATACAGAACGGCTTTCAAAACCCCGATTGGGATGTCACCCTATAGGCTAGTGTATGGAAAAGCTTGCCACCTACCTGTGGAACTCGAGCATCGTGCGTATTGGGCCATCAAGAAATTTAACTTTGACATGCAACAAGCCAGCTCAGAAAGAAGATTACAACTGGCAGAACTTGAAGAAATTCGTAATGATGCATACGAAAATGCCAAAATTTACAAGCAGCGGATGAAAGTCTTCCACGACAAGCACGTTATGAGAAAATCTTTCACTCCAGGTCAAAAAGTACTTTTATTCAATTCTCGCTTGCACCTATTCCCAGGTAAGTTACGCTCTCGTTGGTCTGGTCCATTTATTGTTCATACTGTTTTTCCACATGGGGCAATCGAAATTAAGGACCCAAAGAACGGTGTCACGTTTAAAGTTAATGGTCAAAGATTAAAGCCATATCTAGAGTACCAACCACATGGAGAAGACACCGAAATAAATTTGAGTGACCCACCAAATTTGAATTGAATTTTTTTTTTCTTTTCGTTGATTTGATTTTTTCTTTCTTATTGAAATTATTTTTGCATAAGTGTGTTTGTTTAACTATTAAGTGTTCCCTTATTATTTTTAATCATGAGTACCTTACTTAGACCGTTCCTCCTGAACATTCTTAAACCACTTCAACGTGTCAAAACTCATCTCAAAAGGCAAATTCAATTTTGTAAAACACATCGCATTTGGGCTCTACAACCACCAGAGTTAGTAGCCTATGTTGAGGGTTTAGAACGCCAACTCAGAGACATTGAGAGAAGTGTTTACGACATCCAGTTGGAGCTTGAGGTAAATTCAATAAGAGGACGATTTTAATTTTCTTTGTGTGTTTTGATTTGTTTTTCTGTTTGTGTGCTTTAGTTTGTTACCCCGGTGAAGTGGCGGATAACGGTACTCCGTGACAATCAAGTCGGTTACTTCAGTTTCCCATAATAACTGACATTCTGAGGCGAATGTATGGATAGAAACGAGATCTTAGCGAAGCTTCACAAGCGATTCCCTTCACTTCCTCAGAATGCCCTCCTTACGATCTATAAAGCTCGGTCCGAACGCATGCGATTACTCATGAAGAATAACATACCTGCTGACATCCGTTGGTTAATCGAGGCGAAAGTACGATTGGCAGGTGAGTTACCTCCAAAATTTATTGCATTCATGCCTGGTTGTGGTAAAGGAAATTATGCAAGAAAACGACGAGCTCGAAGAATTTCTGTTGCTTGTCATAAGTGTGCCAGAATGAGTTGCGGTAGAAACCCATGTTCTTTAGGAATGGTGTCTGATAACAGGGAAGATAAGATTCAATTCATTAGGGATGGCTTGAATAAGGAGTCATTAGACGATATCCTTTTGTCTCTTGAAACGCATCCCAGTGGATATGTGCAAGGAGCGATTCTCCAGTTATGGCCATTATTTCAGAAAGAGCATGCACGATATAGTCTCGGGAATCTGACTATAAACGACCCTGTTTGCCAGTTTATAAGAAAACTGGATGGGAAGCCTATCCTCGACCCATAGAGGGCGTTCAAGCCGTTTCTGGACGTAAAACCAGAGGAAGATGTGAGCCACAGTCGCAACTACCTGTAAATATCCTTTTTACTTTATTGTTATTTTATTTCATTTCACTGTTGTTTTATTGTTTGCATTATTGTCTTTAATAATTTAATTACTGTTTGCTTTTTCCCTTTTACTGTGTCCTTTTTGACTCACGAGCCATGTGCTTTACGTGTTATTTGACACTGACATGTTACCTCATACACAGCTGTGACCTACTGTCACCAAGACTCTTAAATGTGATTTCTTTTGTCAAGCACTCACAAATTATTTTTGAGAAGTATCACAATGGCAGCTACTCCCAATAGACAATTCAAGAACATTTGTGTACTTTCTGGATTTACCTATGGAAAACATAAAGAGTTCGTTGAGGCAGCCATAGATCTTGGTCGAAACATAGCAGCGAGAAAATTACACTTGGTGTATGGAGGAGGTAACCGAGGGTTATCAAAAATGGTCTCAGAAGCAGCTTTTATCAGAGGAAGTCAAGTGTTAGGCATCATCCCCAGAGTCCTAAAACCATTGGGCAGTTCGTCTGACTCATCAACTGGAGAAGAGTTAGTCGTCTCAGGTATGCAAGAAAGAATAACTGAAATGCTTAATTATGCTGATGCTTTTATTTTCCTTCCAGGAGATCTTGCAACACTAGAGGCACTTATCACACTAGCATCTTGGGCCCATATACACATCCACCAGAAACCCATCGGTTTGTTAAATGTCAATAACTTTTATGATGGCTTTATCGCATTTCTTAACCATGCAATAAAAAACTACTTCATTCCTTCCCATGCGAAAAAACTTTTTATTTGTGCTCACACTGCTAATGAGCTACTTGATATGTTACAAGCTTATAGACCGGAGCCAAACCCCTGGACCTTTGTGTTGGAGCGTCCAAATAATGATGGTAACAGTAGCGGCAGTAAGAAGTACAAATTAGATTTAACTCTCCGCTTGTAAATATTTTCTTCTGTGTTGCACCACCCAGGTGATGTCTTCTAAACTCTACTTCTTTCCTTTCAAACATTGAGGACAATGTTTCGTTCTGGTTGGGGGGAGGGAATAGTCGACAAATGTGGAATCTTGGTTAAGTTTTTACTAATTTTTTGTTGTAGAAACTAACTGTTGCTAACTTTTTGAGTCGAAGATGGCTGAATATGGAGTGTAGTTACTCTAGAAACGCATCTTCATTGTTCAACAAAAAAATAAAAAATAAAAAAATAAAAAAAAATAAAAAACCAAAAAAATAAAAAATAAAAAACAAAAAAAAAATTTTTCTTTTTCTTTATTAAGTTTTGATGTTCATTTTTCTTCTTCTTTTTATTTTCTCCTTTATAAATATACATTTTCCAACTTTTGAGTCGAAGATGGCTGAATATGGAGTGTAGTGCCTCTAGAAACGCATCTTCTAAGTTTAAAAAAAAAAAAAAAATTCATTTTGTTTTTTTCATCATTTTAAGTGTAACTTTTCTAATTAGTTTTTCTGTGTCATTTTCGCATTTCTGCATGCATATTTTCCTTTCATGCTTAAAATAGGTTGGGGGGTAGAATGTTGTTTAAAAAAAAATAAAAAAAAATAAAAAAAATGTGTGATTTGTTTTAATATTGGATGACATGATGAATTTCAAATTTTAGTATTTGTATTATCTTTGGTCTTAAGTGATGTTACACTATATTTGCTACTTTACATGTTGATGTCGGAGACAAATATGAGTTGCTTGAAGGAATGAACATGTCATAATAAGTACCAAGTGAGTTTTTGAGCCTATTATTTTTCTTGGAGAGTAACCCTTTTGCCCATTCTTCATACAGCTTTGTAGTTTATAATTTTATACACAATCTCTAGTTTTCTTTTGAGTTAACCCTTAAAAAAAAAAAAAAATTGTTGTAAAATAAAAAAAAATGTGTGTTGCTACATTTGGAGGCCCATCTAACTAGTAGATATGGACGATTATTTAGAACCCTAAAAGACGATGGAAAGGCCATCTTTGATCCGTTTGAGCCTTTCTAGCCATCCCTTTTGTGATATATCCATAGTTAACCCTTTTGAGCCTTTAAAAAAAAAAAAAAATATATTTTCTTTGTCAACTTATCATCTTGACCCACTCCGATTTGGAGTATTACCCGATGTCTTATAAGTTACATCACCTATTTATGTTTGAGAAAAATGTAAATAATTATTTTGTTCAGTGAAGTTATGCCAAAAAAAAAAAAAAATCAAAAACAAAAGTTGTTGTTTCAAAAGAATAAAAAAGAACAATAAAAGGTGAAATCCACCTTGCAATTTCCAAAAAAAAAAAAAAAATCTCTGCATTTCTTTTCTCAAACATACACTTTGTTTTCCTTATTTCCATTCTTTGTTAACCATGTCCTTAACCTACATTACGTCCTAATAAAAGTCCTTCTTGATTTTAGGGAACTATAATCTGAAATAGAAGCTAGTTATATGGGCTAAAAAAGATGTAGTGATGCATAAAAAAAAAAAAAAAAGATGAATAAAGTGGGTTGACTAGCATTTTTATTTTACTTGAGATCGTATTATTTCTAAGCTGAGGGCATATTTCTTTCATCTTGGTGAGAGCATGTGATATCACTCCTTTATTATTTTCTCTCTCAATTACCATTCATTGGAGTGACTATTTTTATTGGGTTTAATTTCTTTGTGAGAGTGTCACTACTTCCAGTGAGAATTTGGGGTTAGACATGTCATTCTTGAAAGTAGCTATAACAAAGTCTACTAGGCTGATTCATGTGGATGGTTGATGAAGATGTGATGTTTCTTTAGACTGGAGATAATGTTTATACTTTTCTTTGATCGCTATCATTAATCTGATTGAATAAATACGAGTGTTCAAAAAAAAAAAAATTAAATAAATAAAAAAAAAAAATCAAAAAAAAAAATCATTTTGAAATTTGAATTTTGTTTTCGCTTTATTTGCTAGGGACTAGCAATCAGCTGGTTGGGGGGTGTGTTGAGTGTTAGAAAATGCATATTTATAAAGGAGAAAACCGTCATTTTACATTTCAAGTCTTACTAACAACCCTTACTTTTATGTATTTAACATTCTTGTGGTTTAATTACATGTGTTTTATTTTAATTAAGTAATTTATGTATTTTAGGGGCATTATAGTCATTTCACAATAAATGAGAGATCAGACGGCAAAACGGACATCACTTTTGAACTCAGGACGGTTGAAAACCTTAGGAGGAGTATAAAAGGAAAAATGGCACTATTCACATGTACGGTACTATTCACGGGTACGGTACTGTCTACGTTACTGTTCACGACACTGTTCATATAGACAAACCGATGACGTGGCATTGACTGATGAGGTGTCACGATCCTGTTGGACTAAAATTCTTATATACTGTTGATGGTGACGTGGCAGCATATCAGTGGACGAAAAATCTCGCGTACGGTGCATGCATCACACAGGATTATTTTCAACCAAACCGCGTTACTGTTCATCCGGGTCAAACCGTGTTACTGTTCATCCGCGTGGTCAAACCGTGGACTGTTGACTGATGACGTGGCGCAATCCTGAGCGTCTAAACTGTTTTTAATCCGATGGCCATGATTTACTCCATGTATCTATAAAAAGGGGGCTTCCCCCCCCTAATTTGATATCTCTGAATCCATTTTTGGGATCCATTTTCTGTAATTCCTTCTCCATCTTGTATTTTCTTTGTATTTTAATAAATTCTCATTTTGCCCCTAGTTCAATTATGAGTGGCTAATTTTCTTTCAAGCTTGGGTTGAAGGTGAAGTCTCAACATGTGTCATGGGCTTTATTTGGTAAATTTATTTTCTCTTCCCCTCTAGTTTTTGTGGATGTTTTGACTTCTCGTCGACAAATAATACTAATCTTGTCTAGTACCGCCTTGGTTTCACCGGCCCTCTAGTACAAGGTTATTATTATTTGGCACGATAAGCCCTTAGCACCATATTGATTAGAGCGTGGTTCATGAGGTGTGGATTCCCCTCTCATGATTTAATTGGCATTAATACGGATTATTTAGCCCATGATGCATGTTGATACGGATCCAGATACCCAAGTACGTCAATTTAATAGATTTCCTCTTCAATTTATTATCGCCATTTCAATTCCAATTCTAGGGTAATTTAAATCACTCCCACCACAATTTCAACCACCCATTTACAAAATTAATTCTATATATAATTAAAATCAACCTCCTCGTGGGATCGACACTCGTCACCATTGATCTACACTACAATAGATTCGTGCGCTTGCGAGTACATTAAAATTTGCACAACAACGACCATGCAACAAACTTGGAGGAGAGCCAGTTTGGTGGGAGCAGATCCGATTGTGTCTGGCACCAATGTGTCTTTCTTCACTTTAAAATTCTGACTGTCGTTTTGATCAAACTTATGGTACTGCTTTTCATGTTAGATACAGGGGTACTTCATTTTCCAGGAAAATAATAGGAACAGACACACACACACACACAATGTATCATATGTCTCTCTTGTGCTCCCTCACACACACACACACACACACACACACAAATACATGCATATACATATGCAGCACACACAATGTTAGCAAATTGACTGCACCCTGAGATCAGCTAGTCTTATCAATGCTTGAGTTTATCTCTAGTTGCAAGTTGTGATAAAAGCCAGATGAATTTGTTAGCATGATAATGAATGATTTATAGCCTATTAAATTTCTTGTGATCTTAAGTACTATTGTCATCGAACCAGTAGTTGAAGGTTTTAGATGAGAAGAAAAGTGGTCTACCTATTGTAACATGGAATGAACATCATGCCCATTAGAGATACCCTGCAATGCAAGGATGTGAAAATGTATTATTAGAATTTAGGAGCAGTTTACCGTTAAGAAAAATACTAAGAGCAGTAAATCTGTCTTCATCATGTTTTTTACATCACAACAAAGCATTGTGTGTAGTAAGGATTGAATGAGCTAATGAATCAAAAAGCATAAGTATTGTGTGCTATAAAGATTGAATGAGCTAATGCATCGAAAAGCATACAGATAAGCATCAATCCTTATGTGCGAGTGTGTTTCTATGTAGATTTTATGTAGAGGCTAGGGAGTTGGGAGAAACTGAGGTACCACTAGATGGTTAACATAAATTAATTACAAACAATGATCAGTACAGGGATCAAAGGCATATTTTTCTTTCAAATTTATCCTCTAAATGAATTGTATCCCATTGACGTGCGTAAAACCCATCCAAATTCCTCTCCTCTGTTAACTTAAATGTTTCTTTAATTGATTTTGATGATAACAAACATGATTAAAATATATTAGTCTTTTAAGGAGCTCAAAATAGTCTTCATATATTCTTATTTTTATAAAGGCATTATATTTTGATCAATGGTTTCAAATTGAAAAAACTTTATGATTTTGTAAATGATAACAAGTATTGCTTGAAATCATATGAATAGAACTAATTGACAAGTTTTCATAAAGCCTTTGAGCCATAGTATAAAGCTACAAAGTTTTGGAGTCAAACGGAAATTTTGCAAAAATAGTTACTGTAACAGTTACTGTAGTAAATGGTTCGCCGACAACAAGCAGAATTGAAGATCGGTCTCTAGACACTAACGGTGATCCGACATTTGGTTAACGGTTCGCCGACAACAAACAGAATTCTCTGGACACTAACGACAATCCGACATCAGTTAACGGCGAGCCGACAATTTGAAAATCCAGCCCAACGGTCACATTGTCCAGACAAACGGCAAGCCGAAATCCATTAACGGCGAGCCGACAGTGAGCAAAAAGTGAATAATGACTAGTTTTTCAGCTCCATCTATAAATAAGCTCATGCAAATTCAAACAAGGTTGATCACAACACAACCATTGAGCTTACATCTGAGAACACAATCTTCATAGAGCTTTAAACACATTCTCTCTTCATCTATTCACACATTGGGCATTGATTTGTAATCTTAAATATTGTGTGAGAGAAAAATAATTTGTAATCTTTTACTTTGAGTGATTGTAAGTGTTGGGATACACTTGGGTTAAGATATTGGGGATAATCTCTTGGTGTAAAGGGTCTATTGACACCTTGGAAGTCAATTGTAAGCGTTTAAAGTCTTGGGTGGCTAGCTTAGTGAAATCCTCAAGCCCAGTGAGCTTGGAGGTGTGGACGTAGGCGGGGATTGTCGAACCACGTAAAAATCATTGTGTTTGCTCTCTCTTCCCTTATCTTTTTATATTGTGATTGATTTATCTATTATTACTTTATATTTGTGTTGGATTTGCATTGAGTTTTGCTTCAGAATTGAATAATTTTTAGAATCCCAATTCACCCCCTCTTGGGTTTGCCTAGTTAGTATTTCAATTGGTATCAGAGCCTTGTTCTCTTGTTAGGACTTAATCGTTTAAGAGTAAAAGATCTATGGTAACTCTAAATGACTTAACCTTTAGAGAAGGGCAATTTACAACTAGACCACTATTTTTTTATGGTAATGACTATACTTATTGTAAAACTAGAATGAGAATCTATTTGCAAGCCTTAGACTATGAAATTTGGGAAGTTGTTTGTGATGGTCCATTCATGCCTACTTTTAAAAATGAAGTAGGAGATGATATTCCTAAACCGTCGAGTCAATGGAGTGAGTTAGAAAAGAGAAAGATGTCTCTCAACTCCAAGCCTATGAATGCTTTGTTTTGTGCCGTTGATAAGAAAGAATTCCATAGAGTATCTAGTTGTGAAAGTGCACAAGAAATATGGAATAAACTTGAAGTTGTCCATGAAAGGACAAATCAAGTTAAAGAGTCTAAAATCAGTAGATACACTCGTCAATATGAGCTGTTCCAAATGGAACAAAATGAGAATGTGTATTATATGTATACTAGATTCACGGACATAGTGAACACTCTAGGTGCCTTGGGGAAGACCTTCTCAAATAGTGAGAAAGTTAAGAAAATCATTAGGTCACTTCCAAAAGAATGGAGACTTAAAAGAACTGTCATTGAAGAGGCTAAAGATTTAAATATTTTACCTCTTGATGATTTAATTGGTTATCTTATTTCATATGAAGAGGATTTAGCTGCAGAAAAAGGACATGAAGAAAAGAAGAAAAACATTGCTCTCAAAGCTGAAAAACATGAGAGTGATGGGGAGAGTGAACCGGATGATGAAGAGTTAGCCATTCTAGTAAGGAGGTTCAGAAAATTCTTCAAGAAAACCGGAGAGAGGAAAAATTTCAGAAACTTCAAGAACTATAGGGAGAAGAAGGAGGCAATCACATGCTATGAATGTAAAAAGCCTGGACATATAAGATCGGAGTGCCCACTTATCAACAAACTCAAGAAGAAAGCAATGGTTGCAACTTGGAATGATAGTGAGGAAGAATCAAGTGATGAAGAAGGATCGCAAGAAGCATCAAACCTAGCACTCATGGCAATAGGAGGGGATGATGATCTCAATGAGGTAAGTGATCCCACCTCTGATGAATTGTATGATGCTTTTAAAGATTTGCATAATGAGTTGATGAAGATTGGTAAAAAGAATGTATGTCTTAAAAAGGAAATGACAAAGCTTAAAAATGAAAATGAATCTCTAAATGCAAGAATTGTATGCCTAGAAATAGGAAACAAAACATTGCATCATGAAATTGCATTATCAAATGAGAAACCTAGCATCTTACATGAGCATCTAGAATCACATATAGATGAGTTCAAAAATGAGAACGAAATGCTCAAGAAAAAGAGTAATGAATTGAATGAAATTTTTTTGAAATTTACAAATGGGCAAAAGATGTTGGATAATATGCTTAACTCACAAAAATGTGTTTTTGATAAAGGAGGACTTGGATATAAGCCTAACTTGAAGCAAAAGTATTATAAGAATTATTTTGTTAAAGCTACCTCCACAAATGATCATAAGATTGTCTGTCATTATTGTAATCAAAATGGTCACATGAAATATAGATGTCCCGTGAAAAAGAATGCATATTATGGTGTCAAATGCATTTGGGTTCCAAAAGGAACCATTGCTAACTCTCAAGGACCCAAAACGTTTTGGGTACCTAAAACCTGAGATTTTTCTTTGTAGGGCTTAAAGAAGAAGAAAAATAAATGATACTTGGATAGTGGTTGCTCAAGGTACATGATCGGAAACTATGCATGGTTCTCAAGCTTCACTAAAATTGAAAATGGTGGAGACGTATCTTTTGGAGACAACTCAAAAGGAAAAATTCTTGGAATTGGAAATGTTGGTAAAGTCTCCTCAACTCTAATTGAGAATGTATGCTTGGTTGAGAACTTGAAACACAACTTAATTAGCATTAGTCAATTATGTGACAAATGTTATAAAGTTATCTTTGACAAATTTAGTTGTGTTATTGAGAACTCATGTGATGGCAAAATCTTGTTTGTTGGTAATAGATGTGGTAATGTTTATATCATAGACATAGAATGTGCATCTACTTTTGATAAATTTTTTTCCGCATTACATGATGATAGTTGGCTATGGCATAGAAGATTAGGACATGCAAGTATGGATTTGATTTCAAAAATTTCGAAAAATGATTTAGTTAAAGGTCTTCCGAAAATTGGTTTTCAAAAGGATAAGATTTGTGAAGCTTGTCAATTTGAAAAACAAATCAAAACCTCTTTCAAAAATAAAAACCATATTTCTACTTCAAAACTACTTGAACTCCTTCACATAGATCTTTTTGGGCCATCTAGACATGCTAGTCTAAATGGCAAGTATTATGCATTTGTGATAGTGGATGATTTTTCTAGATATACATGGGTATTATTCTTAGCCAATAAGGATGATGCACTTGATGCTTTTAAAGTGCTTTATAAGAAATTACAAAATGAAAAAAGACATGATATTATATGCATTAGGAGTGATCATGGAGGAGAATTTGAAAATCATGCATTTGAGAACTTTTGTAATAATCTTGGCATTGAGCATCAATTTTCATCACCTAGGACTCTACAACAAAATGGACTTGTTGAGAGAAAGAATAGGTCTATTCAAGAAATGGCTAGGACCATGTTAAATGAAAATGCTTTACCTAAATATTTTTGGGCCGAAGCCGTCAACACCGCTTGCTATATTTTAAATCGGGTGTTGATTAGATCTCATTTCAACAAAACTCCCTATGAGCTTTAGAAAGGTAGAAATTCCAACATTGGTTATTTCAAAATTTTTGGATGCAAATGTTTTGTTCTAAACACAAAAGATAATCTTGGTAAATTTGATCCAAAATCTGATGTTGGCATCTTTCTTGGATATTCAAATTCAAGCAATGCTTATAGAGTATACAATAAAAGAACTTTAGTTGTGGAAGAATCCATGCATGTTACGTTTGATGAATCTAACCCCTCCTCTGTGGAGAAAGGAGTTGTTAATGATGATGCAGATGGAGATTTACAAGAAGAATCATCAAAAGAGATTCAAGAGAATGCATCACAAGAAAATCAAGAGGATAGACAAGAAGAGCAAACAAATATGGAGCTGGAGCAACAAGAAAGTATTTCCCAAACACTCCCCAAGGAGTGGAGGTATGTCTCTTCTCATCCTATAGATGTAATTTTAGGAGATCCCTCACGAGGTGATACTACTAGATCATCTCTTAAGAACACCTGTGAACATAATGCATTTATCTCTCAAATTGAACCCAAATCCTTTGCGGATGCGGAAAATGATGAATCTTGGATTGTGGCAATGCAAGAGGAGTTAAATCAATTTGAAAGAAACAATATGTGGGAATTAGTTCCTAAACCGGAACATCAATCTGTCATAGGTACTAAATGGGTATTTAGAAATAAAATGGATGAATCCGGTGTGGTTGTAAGAAATAAAGTTAGATTAGTGGCTCAAGGTTACAACCAAGAAGAAGGAATCATTTTTTATGAAACTTTTGCACTCGTAGCTAGACTAGAATCAATTAGAATGTTATTGGCCTTTGCTTGTCATAAAGATTTCATTTTATTTCAAATAGATGTGAAAAGTGCTTTTTTAAATGGTTATATTATGGAAGAAATGTATGTAAAACAACCCCCTGGTTTTGAAAATGAAAAATTTCCAAATTATGTGTGTAAGTTGTTTAAAGCTTTGTATGGATTAAAACAAGCACCTAGAGTATGATATGATAGGCTTAAAGATTTCTTGTTAGAAAATGAATTCTCCATGGGTAAAGCGGATACCACTTTTTTTGTTAAACATAAGAACAAAGACATACTTGTTGTTCAAATTTTTGTTGATGATATCATTTTTGGCTCTACTAATGAATTGTTGTGCAAAGAGTTTTCATCTTGTATGAGCAGTGAATTTGAAATGAGTATGATGGGAGAGCTAAAGTACTTACTTGGGCTGCAAATAAAATAAAATGAGGAAGGAATATTCATAAATCAAGCAAAGTATGTGAGAGATCTACTCAAACGATTTGGCATTGACGACTTAAAGACAAAAAATACACCAATGAGCACAACCACCAACCTCGACAAAGATGAAAAGGGCAAAGAAGTGGATATCAAGATGTATCGAGGTATGATCGGATCTTTACTTTATTTGACTGCAAGCAGACCCGATATCATGTTTAGTGTATGTTTGTGTGCAAGATTTCAATCATGTCCCAAGGAATCACATTTATTTGCTGTTAAAAGAATTTTTCGTTATTTGAGTGGAACCATAGATATTGGACTTTGGTATCCTAGAGGAACTCATATAGATCTAACATGCTTTTCGGATGCGGATTTTTCCGGTTATAAAGTTGATAGAAAAAGCACTAGTGGAACTTGCCATATCTTAGGTCACGCACTTGTTTCATGGTTTAGTAAGAAACAATATTCTGTTGCACTTTCAACTACCGAGGCTGAATATATAGCTACAGGAAGCTGTTGTGCACAAGCTCTTTGGATGAAACAAACACTTAGAGACTATGGTATAAATCTAGAACAAATTCCTATTAAGTGTGATAATACTAGTGCTATAAATCTTTCAAAGAATCCCATTCAACACTCTCGAACAAAACATATAGAAATAAGACATCATTTCTTGAGAGATCATGTTCAGAAGAGAGATATTGCCACTACAAGAATTATATTCTTTCGCGACCATATTTTCTGTGACGATATACTTTTTGTCACAGAATGTCACTTTTTACGACCATAGGCAATCTCGTCGCTAAATGTCTTGTTTTTCTGTAACCAAAATTAAGTTCATCACAAAAACTCACTTTTTGCGACCAAACACAATTTTCGTCGCAAAAGCATTTGCCAATTATATTTACTTTTAATTTATTTGCGACCAAAAACATTGTCGTCACAAATTCTATACTTTCAGTGACCACTTCAAGATTTTGTCGCAAAAAAGAAAGTGATAAAAATAATGTACGACTTCCTTTTTGTGACAAAACTAAATTTTCGTCTCAAAATATCTACTTTTTGCGACCCCTTTCAAGTTGTCGCAAAAAGTCAAAAGATTTTGGCGGGTAATCTACCGCCAACCAAATAATAAAAAAGATATTTATAATACTTTTTGCGACAAATCATTATTTGGTCGCTAAAAATGAAATATTTTGGCGGAAATTGAACCGCCTTATACAATTAAACTCAATTTGAACAAGTTTTTGCGACCAAATTTAAACGTGGTCGCAAAAGACAAGCATGTTATATATATTTGTATTATTCTTCTCTCTTTCATTTTTATCTCTAAGTTCTCTCACTCTTATAATTCTCATTCCCTTGTTCTCACTCTATCTTCCTAGCTTATTTTCCTTACAAACTTTTTTTTTTTTGGTTACATAATTTTATTTAATTATCATGTGTAGAAGTTAACTAACCTTTGTGCTTTTTTTTTTTGTAGAAATTAAATATTGAAGATCATATACAAAGAGGTGAAGAAAATCAAGATGCAAGGAGGTGAAGAAAATCAAGAAATTTATGAATAAATATAGTTGTTCCAAATATTACAATGTTATTTGAAGATCATTATGTAATTGTTCCAAGTGTTACAATTATGTAATTGTTCTAAATAATGTAATTTCATTTGCAAAAATTTTTGTGTTTTTTTTTATCAATAATAACTTTTAATTTAATTTTTCTACTTTCATGAAGTTGGTTATAATTGTCTTAATTATTAAAGAAAAATTAAATAAATTATAATTTTATAAAATTATAATTAAAACATAATATTATATTTAAATTTTTTGCAATCAGCCTTACCTTGAAAATAATTAATCTACGACCAAAATTGCTCATCGTAGAAAACATGATTTTGCGACAGCTAAATTTTGTCTCAGAAACATGAAAACTGCGACCAATCGTTATTGGTCGTAGAAAACTTATCAGCGACCAATTAAGTAGCCGCAAAATATAACAATCGACAAAAGATGAATTAATCTATGATGATGTATTTTGGTCGCAGAAAGCCATTATCAATGACGAATTTAACGATTGGTCGCGGAAAAGATTCCTCAACAGACATAATGTGGCGAGTTTGCGACAACCATTTTTTGGTCGTAGATCAGTTTTAGCGACCAAAATTATATATTTTGCGGCCAGTGTTTTGGTCGCAAATGACGGCATTTCTACTAGTGTGCATTAGAGTTTATTTCTACGGAAAATCAACTTGCCGATATTTTTACAAAACCTCTTTGCGAAGAACAATTTTCAAAAATTCGGCATGAACTTGGGATGATGAAATTTTCACATTAACATCTTTACTCATGCTATTGAGTCTATTAACATTGGTTGATCTATGACTTGATGCTTTAATATCTATGGAATACTCTTTTGTAATATACATGTGGTGTATGTGTATTTATGAATATGTATGATTAAGTGTTGGAATATATGTTCATGAATTATGCATTAAATTGTCACTTAAAACAATTTGGATCAATGAAATGATCTTAAAATGTTTTGATTGTTGGCCAAATACTAAAATAAATGTGCGAAATCATAAGTTGTAGAAAACGGATTGCCGTTATTTCAATAAATGGTTAACCGTTTATTGGGAGAAACTATGGCTAGTATTGTGGACATTGTCGGCTAGCCGATAACTTATTAACGGCTTGCCGATTTCATGAAAATTCTTGGGAACCCTCTAGACGTTGTCGGCTTGCCGATATCGCCATAACGGCTTGCCATTATCTCGCGTTAATTGAACAGTCCTTCGTCTTCCTCTTCATTTCGTCTTCCCTCTCTCTCTCTCTCACTCTAACCCGCGACTGTACCAGTTCCTCTCTCTCTAAAATTTATCACTTTTCTTGCCATTTTCTACCAAATCGAAGCCTTACAAACGATCTCTATCATCTCTAGCATCTTTCTAATCGATAAAAAATCTTCTTTTTCGTCAAAATTTGAAAATCCCATCTTGAAACCCTAGAATCAGCTGAACCGCTTGTGCTTAAATTTGACCCAAATTCCATTTCTCTTTAATCACATTTCAACTTTCAATCTATGGCTTCACGACCACGATGTGCCTGAACTAAGCAAGCTGCTCCAAGCAATCCCAGCTCCTCCAGACCTCTCACTCAAGACTTTGACAGCCTGCATTTCCCAAATGATCAATTGACTCAACAATTTCACGAGAAATTCATGGGAAAACCGGTAACTCCCTCATTCTATATGGATATTGATGAATTCTCCGACATAACTATTTGTGATAGATCTTTGCCTCAAATGCTTAGACAATGGGATGAAACTCTAGGCATTGAAGAACGTATTTTTGAAAATTTAATGAGGGTGTTCTACTGTAATATGGAGATTTTTGCAAATCGAAAGGATAGAGTTGTAACACATATTGGAGGTGTTAGGATTGAATTTGATAGTTTCGAACTTGATCATATTCTTGGTATATCTTGTGAAAGGCTAAACCTATACACGGCTAGGAAAGAGCTTCACTTTAATCAATTTAGACACAATGAGGGTGTTAAGAATGTCTGTAGACGTCGTGACCTCTTTGATGATATATGCCCGTTGCCCTTTCGATCTCAATTGTTACTTTTTCAAATTCGTATTCTTCATAGTATTCTCCAGCACATGATTACACCTAGGCATGGACATACTGATGAGGTAACTAGGTTGGATATTGGTTTACTTGACTCTCTCATCCAAGGAAGGCAAGTACATCTCTCATTCACAATTGTGCGGTACATGTTATCCACTACTGTTGTGTCCAATAGATCACTTCCTTATGGAAGTATTATTAGTAAAATTCTCCGATACTTTCACATTCCTTTGACTGAACCTGTTTTTGTGGAGACTAAAAAGCTGGGAAGGGAAATAATCTCGGGAATTGGCTTTTATTTGAAGCAAGGCCAGTGGGTCAAGGTATCCTCCTCTAAGAATGCGGATACTTTGGTGGCTCCAGATGATAACCGCATGCTTAACGATTTTTATTCCGAGGAGGAGTTACCAGACTTTCGTCTTGGCACTTGACCACGCGCCCCCCGCCGAGCAGCAGCTACTCCAGCAGCAGCAACAGCTCCTCAAGCAGCAGAAGCTCCTCCCACAGCTGCAGCATCCTCACAGGATGACGCGGCCGCTGATCCTGCTATGCCTCCTGCAGCATCGGCTGTTCCTGAGGATCGTTTCCAGTAGCTTCTCGACAGAGTGGATGTTCTGTCTCACCAGCAGCAGCAGCTTCAATCTGACTTTGCGACCTTTCGGCAGCAAATTTCAGATCAGCAGATGGAGTTACTGGCTGGGCAGCGTCGTATTCTTGGCTACTTTGGCTACGACCCCGGCAGTTCCTCTTCTCAGCCACCGTCTTAGTTTTTCTGTCCCTTTGGTTTTCGCACAAACATTACGCATATCATGTAGTTCATTGTGACATTTAGATTTTAATTGTGTGTGTGATGCTTTTATGATGTTTTTTTTTGGTTGGATATGTGGATTTCAGTTGTGATTGATTTTGATTTTGATGATATGGTTATTTGTTGCTCTTCATTTTATTGATAATGTGTTTGATTGTTGGAATGGAGGTTGGTTGAAAAATTTGGTATATTTTATGGAAGTGTTCTTAACTATTTGTCTTTGTTGATGATATGTTCATTTTTAAGGGGAAGCTCTGTCGGAATTCTTCCAAAATGGATAATATCTAAACTTTTCTTTTTATTCTCTTCACGTTCATTTCTTTTTGATGATGAAGGGGGAGATAACCTGTTCTGTGCTCAATCGATTTTTTTTTAATTGTTTCTATGAGTTTGAAAAGTGAAGGGCACATTTTTTAATTAGGGGGAGCAAAATTCCAGATTTTGATATGGTTGTCATTGGATAGGATGGCTGTGAAGAAGTGTTTGTGTTATGTTGAGAAGTAAATGGTTGTGGTTCATTTTGTGGTTGTGTTGGTGATGTATTTTGTGATGGTATGGTTGATAAGGATTGTTATGATATTGTAGGTTCAGAATGCTCTTGTTGATGTAGATTATTTGTATGTTCAGAAACAGAAGGCACTTGTTCCTTGCTTTCTGAACCTGCTGATTGAAGATCTTCCAAGCTGCTGTCAGTTAAAGATAATGTGGAGAGATGATAAATTTGTTGTTGAGAAAAATTTGATACTGATATTTCAGAATTTGAACTGTTTTCAGATGAATGAAAGGTTCTATTTGTTGAATAAATGAATGTATTTTCATCAAAGATAACATGCCTTAGGATATGAACTTTTCATGAGCTTGTTAGACATTTGTAACCCTTGTAGAAAGGACTGTAGCCAATGAAGATGCATTTGTAGTGTGAAAATCAAACTTATGTTTATTAAAGTCTCTCAAATATGGATAACATAGACAACCAAAACATTGAAGAAATGTATAATCTGGTTTGTGCTTAAAAAACTTTTCATAAGGAGATAAAAGCTTGAGAACAAGTGTTGGTAACCTATTGATATGGTATATTGTTGTGTGAACAGCTTGCCACCAAAACTGAAAAGGGAGATTAGCTTGAGCTAAGAGTGTTAATCCTAATTCAATTTTGTGTCTGTGTTTTCTCTCAATAAGACCATTTTGATGATGAGTATAAGGACATGAATGTCTAAAATTGATCTTATTTTGACTTAGAAAATCATTGAACACTCTAAACTCCACCCAGATTATATTGCAATTCCTTAATCTTGGCATTAAACTGATTTTCAACTTGTGCTTTGAACAATTTAAAGACCTCAAATGCCTGTGATTTAAGTTTAAGTGGGTAGATCCACAAAACTAATGTAATATTTGTATCCATT
The DNA here is from genome assembly GCA_018350135.1 of Citrus trifoliata. Classification (NCBI taxonomy): domain Eukaryota; kingdom Viridiplantae; phylum Streptophyta; class Magnoliopsida; order Sapindales; family Rutaceae; genus Citrus; species Citrus trifoliata. The sequence goes on from CM031392.1 coordinate 4,818,986, forward strand.
TATAGATACAATGGGTGAAAGACCCCGAATATCAGTATGAATCAGTTCTAAGACTCCCTTTGTTTTTGTTTCAGTTGCTAGAAAATTTTGCCTGTGAACTTTGCCTAACTGACATACCTCACATAGAGAATTTGTGAAAGACACAACATCTTTTTGAGAGACCTTTAAATGTTTACAAGATTTAACGAAATGCATTAGTATCATTGAACTTGGATGACCAAATTTTCTATGTAACAAAGTTATTGCATCAAATTTGGCTTTACATTTATTGGAAACATAATGATAACAAGCTTTAGTAAAGCTATCAAAGTTTTGAAAGCTAGACAACATTGAGACAAGTTTATTTAGTTGAGTATGACAAAGATGAGATGTAAATAATGGAGAAGAAGAATTAGAACTCAGCGGCAGCTTGTATAGACCTCTTTCAGCAAGTCCCTACAGAAGAACTTGTCCTTTCATGTCCTTCACAAAACAAATATTTCCACAAAACTCAACAGTTATGGGGTTATTAGATGTCAGGTTGGAAATACTTAGTAGATTTTTGGTAATTGAAGGAACAAGTAATATGTCCTTAAGTGCTATTTTAGTATGTGTGGATAAGAAATTTGAAGCTCTATGTGACAAAAATGCATGTCCACTATGGGTGTGTTTGGTGCATGTGATTATGGTGTATTATAACACTGTTTAAATTAAAATAATACCAAACCCATGTTTGGAACAAAATTGCAAGGGATTGGGGTGGGAGGCTAGTGCATCAATTGACGCATTAGCTAATCCCGACTGTGAGTCGGGAAAAGCTAATGCGTCAGTTGACGCATTAGCTTTGTTTTTTTTTTTTTGCTTTTGCTTTTTGCTTTATTATTATTATAATACTAAAATAACAAATAAATATAGTTTTTAATTTAATATAATATTTTTATTTTATTTGTTTTTACATTATAATTATTAATATAAATTAATAAATAAATAATTTATCATTCAATAATAGTATTTTTTTTATTTTTATATTATAATTTATTAATAAATTTCTAACTTATTATAACTAATAAAAATATTTAAATATGAATAAATTTAAATAATATTAATTTAAAATTAATAATAATATAAATAATAACATAAAATATTAATGCAATTTAAATATATTAATATAATATAAAACATTAATATAATATAATATTTAATTTAAATTAATGAAAAAAATAATACAGTACAGTGTAGCACCAAACATTGTACAACATTATTATAATACAGTACTAATGCAATACAGCATAATACAATACACCAGCATTAAAATAATGCAATACAGCACAATACAATGCAGTGTGCCAAACGCAACCTATGTGTGGTAGACAAACCTTGACCATTACAAGCTAATCAGTACCTTTGAATTCTTCACTGATCTACAAATTCTCTATGTTGTTGGTTAAATAGTGAGTTGCTCCACTATCCAAGTCCCATCCATCATTAGCAGCCCCTTAAAAATTAGCCATAAATACAGCTCCAAGAGTATATGCATCAATACAGAGTAATAGCTATTGCCAAACATAAATTGTAAGCTGAAGGCATGTAGTTGAAGTTTTTATAACTATCAAAGTTTAGATTATAAAGAAAGCCATCAAAATCTGACAGATATGTTGCTCTTGGTGCTTTGCCTTTGCTAAAACCTCTTGGTATCAGCACATAGTCTTCAACAAATCTATGCTAACAAATATTAGCAGTATGACCAGGTTTGAGACAAATTTGACATGCTGGATCCCCTGAATTGTTGTTGAAAGTTCCATGTGATCCATTCTTAACAACAGAAGGTGGATTCTTTGGTGCTAAAAGATTATTGCCATTGAAGTTATTGCCAAAAGAGTATCCTCTTCCAAAACCACTTCTAAAACCTCCATTGAACATTCTTAGAGAAAAGTTAATATTTCCTCAACAAAAAAAAAAAAACATTTCTACGACCATAATAACCTCCGCTCTTAAAGTTTCCCATAGGCTGTGCATAATAAGCCTTAGGATGAAATGCATTAGTATATTCATAGTTAGCATTGATTACACTCTTGTCCTCCTGATCTTGTTCCAATCTAGTTTCATGAGTGAGCGGCAATGCATAAGCATCATCAAATTCCATACGTGAACCAGTTATGAATGTAGCAATATCACGGTATCCTGGTCTTAATCCATTGAGTATGGTCAGCATTAGATCCTTTTCTGTTATTGGACTACAAGCACTAGCAAGCTTTTCAGCTACTGCTTTCATTTTAATACAATAATCTTCAATACTAAGAGATTCCTTTTTAACAGTATTCAGTTCATATTTGAGTTGAAGAACTCGAGCTTCAGATTGAATTTCAAATTTCTTTTCTAAAGTTTTCCATACATCAAAAGAACTTTCCCAGTTGATGACAAGGCTTAGAATACCTTCACTTATTGATGACAGCAGCCAGCCAAGAAGAGTTTGATCTTGTGATCTCCAAATATGATACTCAGGATTGTCAATTTGTTGAGTAGATCCATCAACTCCAGCAAACAGAAGATGTTCCTCAGGTGCTGATTTGATTCTAGTAATAAAGTCTTCCAGTCGATTACCTCTAATTGAAGCCAGAACCTGTGAACGCCAGAGCAAGTAGTTTGATCGATCTAATTTGATTGGATTAGTGAGAGAAAAATTGATTTGAGTATGTTGATTTGTGTTGTTTATTGTTGGATTTCGCATAATTGTTTGCTGATTACTAGAACTGGCTCTGTTTGGCTCTGATACCATATTTGAAAACATAAAATTCACTGATCATTTTGTTTGGTTGCTAAGAAAATTTGCTCAGTTTGCTGAGAAAATCTCAAAGAAGATTCTGGATTTTATTTCATCTTTTTCACTGACTTTACAAATGATCACAAACACACCTTTTATACACCATACGATTAGCTAACAAAAGAAAGCTACAAAAACAGAATCTCAATAAACTTAACTAATTTTGGTGAGCTGACATTACACACTTAACTAACTTCAGTTAACTAAATTCTCACACGTGCTAAGCATAAGCAGACTATTTGCACACATTATGTGCTTTCTTAACAGGCCCGGACAAAGTCATTCAAATACAAGAAAGTAAATTAGTTGAAAGTCCTCCCTAATTTGTTGTAGCCTGCGGACATGGAATCTCACCACTGCCTTTATTAACAAGAAAGGTGCCACGTAATCGTATACGTAGACGTAGAGGAAGAAGCCGCCAGTGATGATGGAAACTATAGCTGCAAGTACTTTGGCACTATAAAGCACTGAATATGTGCCTGTAAGAAAAGCGAAAACCATATCAACCAAGGCTAACTGAATCATTCCTCGACTAATTTCCCATAGAATATATTCGAAAACCTTGTCCGGTATCAATGACAGGTAAAGGTGGATGAAGACGGCACTTGTGGACAAAATCATGGCTAACGAATTGAATATAACAAATGCTTGGAAAGCACTGCTTTTTCTTAGAACTGCGGCACCCTGATCTGGGCCAATTTCATTAATGTAACCACCAGGCATGGTAATACCTGCTGTGAATGTAACAGTTGCTACAAGTGCTGCCACTATTAGCTGGGATTCCTGGGCTTTGTTGACATATTGCGCCAACTCCTCGTATATTGATGATGACTTTTCTTTTCTGTCATTGTTCTTCTTGTCTTCAATACTAGTATTACTAAATTGTTCCTTTCTTTCCCCATTTCCAAAGACTATATGTCGCCGGCACCGGAAACGGTTAAGTCTATTCAAGCCCCACATAAACATCTGCAACAATATATGTTCATATGTTGTTGTACATTTTGAAACAATTGTAATGAACAGTAAACAATCAATTTCCTAATTCTGGAGTCGGTGAGTAAAAATAACTAATAAGGACCAAAAATTAAAAATATAGATTATTATGTTGTCTGTCTTACCTCGTTCGGCCCAAAAAGCAACTTGTCTGAACGGATTATGTCTTCAGCACTACAGTTGTGATGATTGAATGCTAGCCTGTCCACTTTCGGGTGACAAACGAAAGACTGTATAAAAGAACCAGAAACAGCGTGTTCTAGGAGAGGTGTGTTTCCGTCATCATTTTTCTCGTTTACAAGGTTTCCAAGCGACGGGTTTTTTAAAAGTAATTCGATTGTCCTTCTACTTCGGCTATGCAGGGCAAAGTGGAAAACATTCCACCCTCTGTCATCGACCAGTTCACAAGAACTTGGACAACTCCGTATTAGCTCTGGCATTGTATGTAGTCTGCCCTTACCGGCTGCAAGATGGAGAGGTATCTTTCCCTCATTATCAGCTTTGTAGGCGGCTGATTCATCGGCCTTGAGTAATTCCTTCACCACGTAATTGTACCCCAAGTGTGCTGCCAAGTGAAGTGGAAGCCACCCTTGCTGATCCGCTTTGCTGGTCTGAGTTCTGATACTAGAATCTAGTAACACTTTTGTCATTTCTACATTAAAGAAAGCAAACAAAAATTAAATTGAAAAATGATATAGAGCGACCAACTATTTGTTCAAATTAATTTTGCATAATAGACTTGGTTAAAGTGTAAGTTATTTTGATTCTTGTATGTTCAAAATGAGAAATATTTAAAACAAAAAAAGGTTGACAATCAAATAACAGCAGGTTTTACCTGTATCATTACGAAATGCCGCTGCGTGCAAAGCCGTTCTTCCCATTGGTCCATGGTCAGCTGGTGATTTGCAAGTCAATAAAATATCTTGCGTCACGTCTTTGTAGCCCCTCTCCGCGGCCAGGTACAGTGGAGTCTCCCCGGCATTATTGGCATCATATGGTAAACTAGGGTCTTCTTTGGTCAACATCTTCACCACATCGACTTGATTGTAACGCACCGCCTCGTGCAAGGCTGTATCTTTGGCTTCATTCGTCGTCCCCAGCATCAGCCTCGCAGCTGGAACACCTTCCTCCGGGTTGTTCTGGTGAGGTTTCTTGCATTCAGCAATTAGAACCTCCACTATATCAGAATGTCCGTGCCTGGCCGCGATGTGCAGCAGAGTTTCTCCTTTGTCATTGGCCTTCAGTAATAGAATAGGACAGTTTTCTAAAATAATTCTCACAAAATTTTCTTCTCGGATTACTTCCTGATCATCCGGCGATGATTGCTTTTTAAAAGTACTGATCATTCTCCAAAGGCTGTTTGTCTTGTTATTGGGCTTCATTGTTTTATTAGGTAGGGAGGTGATGTGGATATGGAGGATTGTGTTCTCGTTCGGTGTCAATATTTGGTCAAGGACTTCTTTGTGTTCTTCGAATTTATCGACACGGCCTTCTACTGCAGCCTCGTAAAGAGAATCCATCAACTTGAAATTCTTTTCTCGGACTCTGCGTAGTCTCTCCCTGCGTGTCTCAGCATTCTGGTTATCAGAACCTGAAAATGACGACATTTCGCTGGTGAGGTGATGTGATGTGAAGGTGTGTTGTGAAAGATGGATTTTCTTTCCGTACGTATTTCCAAAATGGTGATGGCCATAGGCCCACAGCAGCTAAGTGCTAACCAATTTATATACAAAGATGGCTTGCATGCATGTACAAGTCCAATCTTACGGGGGACTTTATCATCGTCAAGTACGTAAATTAAATAGCAATTTTCCTTACTTATCTGATGATTCTACTAATCCGCTGTTTTCTTTCTCAAGTCCTACGGATTAAAGAATTAATTAATAACTTGTCGGACTCTTCTGCCATTTTACGAAATTGACATCTCCTTTTTCCTTATTTTCCCTCCCCCTCTCTTCTTTCCATTCTTCTTCTCTCATTTCATTTTTTCCAACTAAATATATATTATTATACCATATTTGGATGGAGAAAAGGAAAAGGAAGGAAAGAAGAGGAAAGGAGGAGCGGGAAAAGGAATAATAAAAGGAGAAAAAATTTAAATTTAATGTCAAACCAAACAATGCAGTGGCAAAGATAGTAATATTTTTTGGGTGGGCTAGATATTTTTTAACATTAAATTTATTTCTCAAAAATTTTATTTTATACAAATGAAATTATTAAGTACACTACATAAGCAAAAACACTAACCATTAATCTATAAAAGTACAATGTAAATATGAAAAATCCTATCAATGAAATTGTCCTATGATTCTTTGAAAAGGAAAACTCATCTATTATTGCATCTGAGTTAATATTGTCTGCAATTTATCATTCTTTGTATGCCATCATTATTTTCTAATTTCAAGAAGATGAATAAGTAGTTTCCACTTTGTATGCCATCATTATCATTCTAATATCTATTTATCTATTATCATATTCTATTATTTTATAATTCTAAGAAAATGAATAAAAAAATCAACAACTTCCTCTTTATGCCATCATTATCATAAATCGTACTGTATTCTATCTATTAAAATTTACAATATAAAGTCACTTATACTAGGCACTGCATCAAGCATCAAGAGACAGAGATTGGGCATTCGGTTTTGAGACTTCGGGTGTGGCAAGAGATTGAGCCCTGCGGGTGCCAGCCGTACGGTAGCGGCTGGCATCACTTCGGGTGTGACAAACTGCTCATTCGACACCAGTGAGAGACTCAAGCAGTTGAGTTTTGGTGAATTTAGATTTTTGATTAAATTGGATACTTCGGGAGTTTTGTTAATTGTGATTTGAAGAAAATAAAGATTAACTGTAAGTATTAGATTTACTTTTTATTTTTTATAAGTATTAATCGAGGCAAATTTATAAATTATAATTGAATAATTTTTTTTTCTGAAAATCTTTGCCAACTCTTAACTTTGCCCCTAACATATTGAGATTAAGATTAACATATTTTTCCCTCATTTTCTCTCCCCCTCTCTCCTTTCCTCTCTTTCTTCCAACCAGACATGTGCTCAATATAATGAACTGATATAAGGTATCAATGTTGTTGAGGTTTTACTTTAATGAAAATGAGCAAATGAAGCTTTATGGAATCGAAATGTCTTAAACGTCTTTCTTTTTAATTCTTCCCTACTACATTTCAATCAGATTCCATAGACATTTGTGCTTTTTCTTTTGCGAGTAAAGATTCTAATTTACTCTTAACTAACTGACAAGCCATTCCATAGACATTTATGCTTTTTCCTTTGCGAGTTAAGATTCGAATTTATTCTTAACTAATTGACAAGCCATACCTTGACCACCCAACAACTAAATAATAAATTTGGAGACTTTTTGCATCTATTTTATAATAATATTTCGTTTATTTCCTCCTTAGGGAAAGTTCGTGAACCTTTAATTGAACTACTTGGGCATTACAAAACTATTCGTACACTTACTAGAGAGGACATTCATTGTTAACTAATAATATTCATTCAGTTAATAATTAATTTTGGGCGCACGAATTTTTACCAAAGGAAATTTTTTATTTGAGTCATTGTTCTCTACAGAAAGAAAATCAACTATCAAAAGTTTTTAAAATACAAACACTTAAGTCCTTCCAAATTCCAATTTCAATTTTATTTCATTCCGATCCTTGAATACTAGATTTCACAATAAAAAAATTTGTGAAAGCGTGATCATAGTAGATAATTATAGCCCAATATCTCACACTACAATTTAAATTGGATTATTTTTTGCTACCCCCTACATGTTTTGGCAAATTTTATCGCATACCCACTTGTTTCAACAATTATTACTTCACATCCATTATGTTAAATTCAGCCGTTTAGTTTAACCAATCAAGGGTAAAATGGATATTGTACAATAAATGAATAAAAAATTAAGTTAAAGTTGTTTGCACAAAAGAAAGAGAGTTAAAGTTGTTTGCACAAAAGAAAGAGAACAAGGAGAAATAAAAGAACAGTAAAATCATTTCTGAAAAAACAACTCCGTCTCTGCAAAATGTACCATCCAAGAGCATAAATCAAAGCAATAAGGAGGGAAAATATTGTGTGTTAGAGTTGATTTGGCGCCAAATTCTCACCTACCATATGCCCGTTTTTCAAGAAGCTGAGGATTACACACCTTACTTGAAGGATTGTGCTGTGAGAGAGTGTGAGAGTGGGTTTTGTAGCTTCATTGTCCACACATTGAGGTGAGCTTTTCTATATTGTTCTTATGAATTTTTTGATGGAGTATTACTTTACACATGTTAGATTACATGCATGCAGGTGATATTTATGTCGGATTTAATAAAGTTCATCATGGGTTTTCTGAGTTTTAGTTGTTTCATGTCTTTAAATTGTTCAATGTTTTGTTTGGTAATTTAAGTCAACAAAGTATAAAAAGTTCATCTTTATTTACTTAAGTCAGTACTCTATTTCTAAATTATAAATACATCTTTGGCTATTATCCTCTGCCTACAACTGTAACTCATTAATCAATGAACATAAAATTCATCTCCATTGACTTTGTCCTTTAATTTAATTCAATTTTTCAGTTGAAAATTTGATTAAGGAAAATTGTCAATTATTATTGCACGTGAATGATTCTTTTTGGTATTATTAACATTAGATTATATGAATTTTCACATTTATATATCTTATATCATTTCGACATTCTCTTATATAGCATGTTAATCATTTTTTTGTCATTATTAAAGAAATTTTAATACCAATAAAGCTTTTATTCCCTCATTATAGTGCTCGATTTTGTATTTAGTTGGTTAGTCTTACATTATGTTTCTTTTTAACTACAAATGGCTATGGATGATGATGAACCAACTACTGTATTCATACAATTCATGGGAGTGATACACAATATGGGAAAAATTGATCCAGAAAAAATGAGCATCATTGTTCTTGTTAATAGAGTTATACAGATGGTATTTCAAAGGAAGTTAAACTTTGATGAGAGATTCAAGCTTACTCTAACACAACCATGGGACAATGATTGCACTGACATACATGGTGATGATGATCTTTTTTCAATGTGGTCCCTGCACAACCACTATGGCTTGCATCAAATTCATCTTCACTTGGAGTTCATGTCAATCCCAGCTAACTCATCAGCTAGAAAGTCACTTTTCCAACAATTGCTCTTTAATTCCATATTAGAAAATACTGCACCAGAAAACCCATCAACTATTAATCTCAATGTCCCTGTTAATGAAACCCAAACCAGTGATATCCTTTTGAAACTTGTACCACCTCGCTCATTACATAACCACAACAATGGCGTCTTACAAAAAACCCCCAACTTGCAGCCCTACCTTGAAGAACATGAAAATCATAACAGTCAATTTATGGCCACTGCCACTCTTTGCCAAGAAGATAGTAATAAGTTTGACCGGCCAAGTCTTATTCAATCCAATGCATCCCTATACGAAGACTTCGTAAACACCTTCGAAAGATCACCAACATCCCATTAAAGGTGTACTCCTTGTAATAGCAATGCCACACAATAAGTGCATAGTGAAGAGGGTGATGATGAAGATTCTAGTTTGAGGTTCCATACCCCTTCTGATCAAAAGCAATAGACCTTTAATTTATCTGAATCATTGTCCCCTCTCTTCCTTGATAGAATTTCAGTGCATCAAAGAAAAGAACATGAGGTTATTGACCAATCATTTATTTCAGAATCACAACCACCATCACTACCAAACACTCAAAACCATGAATCCCAAGTATTACAAGCTTCAAATCCAAATCTCAACCAGCCACAAAATTAGAATTTCCAACACACGAACCTATCTGGTGCTAAAGGTGATGAACGATTATGTAGTTACGACTTCGGCGACAATATGTACAAGATGTTTGATAGCGATGATGAGTTTGAGCAAAATACGGAGCAACCTCAGTTAAATGTTCAAGTTACTGATCCAAATATTAGTGAATCTGATGATGATGTTGGTGATTGTTTGTTATCTGATTATGAGAGTGGTGATAATGAATTTAGTCCCTGCTCTAATGAAGATGGTGATAGAGTAATGGAAGTAATGGATTCTGAAATAAGGGCCAACATGTATATTCTTAGTGATGAGCCTAATAATTTCTTTGTTGGACAGTACTTCTGTTGTGCAAATTTTAATATACTCGCAAGCGCACGAATCTATTGTAGTATAGATTAATGGTGACGAGTGTCGATCCCACGAGGAGGTGGATTTTAATTGTGTATAGAATTAATTTTGTAAATGGGTGGTTGGAATTGTGGTGGAAGTGATTTAGATTATCCTAAAATTGGAATTGAAATGGCAATAATAAACTCTAAAATTAGAATTGCAATGACGAAAATAAATTGAAGAGAAATCTATTGAAATGACGTACTTGGGTATTTGGATCCGTATCAACATGCATCATAGGCTAAATAATCCGTATTAATACCAATTAAATCATGAGAGGGGAATCCACACCTCATGAACCACGCTCTAATCAATATGGTGCTAAGGGCTTATCGTGCCAAATAATAATAACCTTGTACTAGAGGGCCGGTGAAACCAAGGCGGTACTAGACAAGATTAGTATTATTTGTCAACGAGAAGTCAAAACATCCACAAAAACTAGAGGGGAAGAGAAAATAAATTTACTAAATAAAGTCCATGACACATGTTGAGACTTCACCTTCAACCCAAGCTTGAAAGGAAATTAGCTACTCATAATTGAACTAGGGGCAAAATGAGAATTTATTAAAATACAAAGAAAATACAAGATAGAGAGGGAATTACAGAAAATGGATCCCAAAAATAGATTCAGAGATATCAAATTAGGGGGGGGGAGGCCCCCTTTTTATAGATACATGGAGTAAATCATGGCCATCGGATTAAAAACAGTTTGGACGCTTAGGATTGCGCCACGTCATCAGTCAACAGTCCACGGTTTGACCACGCGGATGAACAGTAACACGGCTTGACCTGGATGAACAGTAACACGATTTGGTTGAAAATAATCCTGTGTGATGCATGCACCGTACGCGAGATTTTTCGTCCACTGATATGCTGCCACGTCACCATCAACAGTATATAAGAATTTTAGTCCAACAGGATCGTGACACCTCATCAGTCAATGCCACATCATCGGTCAATGCCACGTCATCGATCCGTCTATGTAAACAGTATCGTGAACAGTAACGTAGACAGTACCATACCCGTGAATAGTACCGTACATGTGAATAGTGCCATTTTTTCTTTATACTCCTCCTAAGGTTTTCGACCGTCCTGAGTTCAAAAGTGATGTCCGTTTTGCCGTCTGATCTCTCCTTTATTGTGAAATGATTATAATGCCCCTAAAATACATAAATTACTTAATTAAAATAAAAGACATGTAATTAAATCACAAGAAGGTTAAATACATAAAAGTAAGGGTTGTTAGTAAGACTTGAGATGTAAAATGACGGTTTTCTCCTTTATAAATATGCATTTTCTAACACTCAACACACCCCCCAACCAGCTTATTGCTAGTCTCTAGCAAATAAAGCGAAAACAAAATTCAAATTCAAAATGATTTTTTTAGAAACACTCGTGTTTATTCAATCAGATTAATGATAGCAATCAAATAAAAATATAAGCATTATCTCCAGTTTAAAGAAACATCACATCTACATCAACCATCCACATGAATCAGCTCAGTAGACTCTGTTATAGCTACTTTCAAGAATGACATGTTAAACCCCAAATTCTCACTGGAAGTAGTGACACTCTCACAAAGAAATTAAACCCAATAAAAATAGTCACTCCAATGAATGGTACTTGAGAGAGAAAATAATAAAGAAGTGATATCACATGCTCTCACCAAAATGAAAGAAATATGCCCTCAGCTTAGAAATAATACGATCTTAAGTCAAATAAAAATGTTAGTCAACCCAATTTATTTATCTTTTTTTTTTATGCATTACTACATCTTTTTAGCCCATATAATTAGCTTCTACTTCAGACTATAGTTCTCTAAAATCAAGAAGGACTTTTATTAGGACGTAACGTAGGCTAAGGATATGGCTAACAAAAAAAGGAAATAAGGAAAACAAAGTGTATGTTTGAGAATAAATGCAGAGAATTTTTTTTTTTTGAAGTTGCAAGGTGGATTTTACCTTTTATTGTTATTTTTTTATTTTTCTTTTGAAACAACAACTTTTGTTTTGTTGTTTTATTGTTTTTTTTTTGTATAACTTCACTGAAAAACAAAATACTTATTTACATTTTTCTCAAACATAAATAGGTGATAGAACTTATAAGAAATTGGGTAATACTCCAAATCGGAGTGGGTCAAGATGATAAGTTGACAAAGAAATTTTTTGTTTTGTTTTTTTTTTAAGGCTCAAAAGGGTTAACAATGGATATTTAATAAAAGGATGGGTAGAAAGGCTCAAACGGATCAAAGATGGCCTTTCCATCGTCTTTTAGGGTTCTAAATAATCGTCCATATCTACTAGTTAGATGGGCCTCCAAATGTAGCAACACACATTTTTTTTCTTTTTTCTTTTTTCTTTTTATTTTACAACAATATTTTTTTTTAAGGGTTAACTCAAAAGAAAACTAGAGATCGTGTATAAAATAATAAACTGTTAAGCTGTATAAAGAATGGGCAAAAGGGTTACTCTCCAAGAAAAATGATAGGCTCAAAAACTCACTTGGTACTTATTATGACATGTTCATTCCTTCAAGCAACTCATATTTGTCTCCGACATCAACATGTAGAGTAGCAAACATAACGTAACATCACTTAAGACCAAAGATAATACAAATACTAAAATTTGAAATTAATCAAGTCATCCATTGTTAAAACAAATCACACAATTTTTTTTTGTTTTTTTCAAACAACATTCTACCCCCCAACCTATTCTAAACATGAAAAGAAAATATGCATGCAGAAATGTGAAAATAATGCAGAAAGTCTAATTAGAAAAGTTACACTTAAAATGATGGAAAAAGAAAATGATTTTTTTTTAAGAAGATGCGTTTCTAGAGGCACTACACTCCATATTCAGCCATCTTTGACTCAAAAGTTGGAAAATGTATATTTATAGAGGAGAAAATAAAAAGAAGAAAAATGAACATCAAAACTTAATAAAGAAAAAGAATTTTTTTTTATTTTTTATTTTTTTATTTTTTTTGTTTTTTGTTTTTGTTTTTTTATTTTTTGAACAATGAAGATGCGTTTCTAGAGTAACTACACTCCATATTCAGCCATCTTCAACACAAAAAGTTAGCAACAGTTAGTTTGTATAACAAAAAATTATTAAAAACTTAACCAAGATTCCACATTTGTCGACTATCACCTGGGAGGTGCAACACAGAAGAAAATATTTACAAGTGGAGAGTTAAATCTAATTTGTACTTCTTACTGCCGCTACTGTTACCATCATTATTTGGACGCTCCAACACAAAGGTCCACGGGTTCAGTTCCGGTTTATAAGCTTGTAACATATCAAGTAGCTCATTTGCAGTGTGAGCACAAATAAAGAGTTTTTTCGCATTAGAGGGAATGAAATAGTTTTTTATTGCATGGTTAAGAAATGCGATAAAGCCATCATAAAAATTATTGACATTTAACAAACTGATGGGTTTCTGGTGGATGTGCAGATGGGCCCAAGATGCTAGTGTGATAAGTGTCTCTAGTGTTACAAGATCTCCTGGAAGGAAAATAAAAGTATCAGCATAATTAAGCATTTCAGTTATTCTTTCTTGCATACCTGAGACGACTAACTCTTCTCCAGTTGATGAGTCAGACGAACTGTCCAATGGTTTTAGGACTCTTGGGATGATGCCTAACACTTGACTTCCTCTGATAAAAGCTGCTTCTGAGACCATTTTTGATAACTCTCGGTTACCTCCTCCATACACCAAGTGTAATTTTCTCGCTGCTATGTTTCGACCAAGATCTATGGCTGCCTCAACGAACTCTTTATGTTTTCCATAGGTAAATCCAGAAAGCACACAAATGTTCTTAAATTGTCTATTGGGAATAGCTGCCATTGTGATACTTCTCAAAAATAATTTGTGAGTACTTGACAAAAAAAAAAAAATTACATTTAAGAGTCTTTGTGATAGTAGGTCACAGTTGTTTATGAGGTAGCATGTCAATGTCAAATAACATGTAAAACACATGGCTCGTGAGTCGAAAAGGAAACAGTAAAAGGGAAAAAGCAAACAGTAATTAAATTATTAAAGACAATAATGCAAACAATAAAACAACAGTGAAATGAAATAAAATAACAATAAAGTAAAAGGATATTTACAGGTAGTTGCGACTGTGACTCACATCTTCCTCTGGTTTTACGTCCAGAAACGGCTTGAACGCCCTCTATGGGTCGAGGATAGGCTTCCTATCCAGTTTTCTTATAAACTGGCAAACATGGTCGTTTATAGTCAGATTCCCAAGACTATATCGTACATGCTCTTTCTGGAATAATGGCCATAACTGGAGAATCGCTCCTTGCACATATCCACTGGGATACGTTTCAAGAGACAATAGGATATCATTTAATGACTCCTTATTTAAGCCATCCCTAATGAATTGAATCTTATCTTCCCTGTTATCAGACACCATTCCTAAAGAACATGGGTTTTTATTGCAACTCATTCTGGCACACTTATGACAAGCAACAGAAATTCTTCGAGCTCGTCGTTTTCTTGCGTAATTTCCTTTACCACAACCAGGCATGAATGCAATAAATTTTGGAGGTAACTCACCTGCCAATCGTACTTTAGCTTCGATTAACCAACGGATGTCAGCAGGTATGTTATTCCTCATGAGTAGTCGCATGTGTTCGGACCGAGCTTTGTAGATCGTAAGGAGGGCATTCTGAGGAAGTGAAGGGAATCGCTTGTGAAGCTTCGCTAAGATCTCATTTCTATCCATACCTTCGCCTCAGAATATCAGTTATTATGGGAAAACTGAAGTAACCGACTTGATTGTCACGGAGTACCGTTATCCGCCACTTCACCGGGGTAACAAACTAAAGCACACAAACAGAAAAACAAATTAAAACACACAAAGAAAATTAAAATCGTCCTCTTATTGAATTTACCTTAAGTTTCAACTGGATGTCGTAAACACTTCTCTCAATGTCTCTGAGTTGGCGTTCTAAACCCTCAAGATAGTCTACTAACTCTGGTGGTTGTAAAGCCCAAATGCGTTGTGTTTTACAAAATTGAATCTGCCTTTTGAGATGAGTTTTGACACGTTGAAGTGGTTTAAGAATGTTCAGGAGGAACGGTCTAAGTAATGTACTCATGATTAAAAATGATAAGAGAAAACGTAATAGTTAAACAAACACGCTTATGCAAAAATAATTTCAATTAGCAAAAGAATAATATAAAGAAAGAAAACAAAATTAAATCAACGAAAAGAAAAAAAAATCAATTCAATTCTGGTGGGTCACTCAAATTTATTTCGGTGTCTTCTCCATGTGGTTGGTACTTTAGATATGACTTTAATCTTTGACCGTTAACTTTAAACGTGACACCGTTCTTTGGGTCCTTAATTTCAATTGCCCCATGTGGAAAAATAGTATGGACAATAAAGGGACCAAACCAACTAGAGCGTAACTTACCTGGGAATAGGTGCAAGCGAGAATTGAACAAAAGCACTTTCTGACCTGGAGTGAAAGATTTTCTCATAACGTGCTTATCGTGGAAGACTTTCATTCGCTGCTTGTAAATCTTGGCATTTTCATAGGCATCATTGCGAATTTCCTCAAGTTCTGCCAGTTGTAATCTTCTTTTTGAGCTAGCTTGCTGCATGTCAAAGTTGAATTTCTTGATGGCCCAATACGCACGATGCTCGAGTTCCACAGGTAGGTGGCAAGCTTTTCCATACACTAGCCTGTAGGGTGACATCCCAATCGGGGTCTTGAAAGCCGTTCTATATGCCCATAATGCATCATCAAGTCGTAATGACCAATCTTTCCTATCTGGCCTCACCGTCTTTTCTAGTATGTGCTTTATTTCTTGATTGGATATCTCTACTTGGCCACTGGTTTGCGGATGATACGGAGTCGCCACTTTGTGTGTGATTGAATACTTTGTCAAAAGAGACTTAAATGCTTTGTTACAAAAGTGGGCACCACCATCACTGATTATCGCTCGAGGGAATCCAAAGAGTGAAACAATGTTGCTTTTCAAAAATCCTATCACCACCTTGTGATCATTGGTTCGACATGCAATTGCTTCTACCCATTTTGATACATAGTCAACAACAACCAATATGTATTGATGGCCAAAAGAAGAGGGAAAGGGTCCCATGAAGTCGATACCCCATACGTAAAAAATCTCAACCACTAAAATTGGATTTAGTGGCATCATGTTCCTTCGCGTAATGCTCCCCATTCGTTGACACCTATCACATGAAGAACATAAAGTGTAAGCATCTCGAAATATAGTTGGCCAATAAAAACCACATTGTAAAATTTTAGTCGCTGTTTTCTTAGCACTGAAATGGCCTCCACAAGCTTGTTCGTGGCAGAATGAAAGGATATTCTGAATTTCACTTTCTGGGACACATCGTCTAACAATTTGGTATGCACAATACTTGAACAAATATGGGTCATCCCAAAAGAAATTATTTATCTCTGCAAAGAATTTAGCCTTGTCTTGCTTGGTCCAATACTCTGGAAGTTTACCTGTAACAAGATAATTAACTATATCAGTGTACCAAGGTAATACTTCCACATTCATTAATTGTTCATCTGGAAATGACTCATTCAATATTAATGGCTCTGTAATTGTGTCAAAATGGAGACGAGAGAGATGGTCCGCCACAACATTTTCTGTCCCTTTTTTATCTTTGAATTCCAAGTCAAATTCCTGCAAAAGTAACACCCAACGAATTAGTCTAGCTTTTACATCTTTCTTTGTGAGAAGATATTTTAGAGCAGCATGATCTGTGAATACAATTATTTTACAACCAATTAGATAAGATCGAAATTTTTCCAATGCAAACACTACTGCTAGCATTTCTTTTTGTTGAGTGTTAGAAAATGCATATTTATAAAGGAGAAAACCATCATTTTACATTTCAAGTCTTACTAACAACCCTGACTTTTATGTATTTAACATTCTTGTGGTTTAATTACGTATGTTTTATTTTAATTAAGTAATTTATGTATTTTAGGGGCATTATAGTCATTTCACAATAAAGGAGAGATCAGACGGCAAAACGGACATCACTTTTGAACTCAGGACGGTCGAAAACCTTAGGAGGAGTATAAAAGGAAAAATGATACTATTCACATGTACGGTACTATTCACGGGTACAGTACTGTCTACGTTACTGTTCACGACACTGTTCACATAGACGGATCGATGACGTGGCATTGACCGATGATGTGGCATTGACTGATGAGGTGTCACGATCCTGTTGGACTAAAATTCTTATATACTGTTGATGGTGACGTGGCAGCTTATTAGTGGACGAAAAATCTCGCGTACGGTGCATGCATCACACAGGATTATTTTCAACAAAACCGCGTTATTGTTCATCCGGGTCAAACCGTGTTACTGTTCATCCGCGTGGTCAAACCGTGGACTGTTGACTGATGATGTGGCGCAATCCTGAGCGTCCAAACTGTTTTTAATCCAATGGCCATGATTTACTCCATGTATCTATAAAAAGGGGGCCTCCCCCCCTAATTTGATATCTCTGAATCCATTTTTGGGATCCATTTTCTGTAATTCCCTCTCTATCTTGTATTTTCTTCGTATTTTAATAAATTCCCATTTTGCCCCTAGTTCAATTATGAGTAGCTAATTTCCTTTCAAGCTTGGGTTGAAGGTGAAGTCTCAACATGTGTCATGGGCTTTATTTGGTAAATTTATTTTCTCTTCCCCTCTAGTTTTTGTGGATGTTTTGACTTCTCGTCGACAAATAATACTAATCTTGTCTAGTACCGCCTTGGTTTCACCGGCTCTCTAATACAAGGTTATTATTATTTGGCACGATAAGCCTTTAGCACCATATTGATTAGAGCGTGGTTCATGAGGTGTGGATTCCCCCATCATGATTTAATTGGCATTAATACGGATTATTTAGCCCATGATGCATGTTGATACGGATCCGAATACCCAAGTACGTCATTTCAATAAAATTATCTTCAATTTATTCTCGCCATTGCAATTCCAATTTTAGAATTTATTATTGCCATTTCAATTCCAATTTTAGGATAATTTAAATCACTTCCACCACAATTCCAACTACCCGTTTACAAAATTAATTCTACATATAATTAAAATCCACCTCCTCGTGGGATCGACACTCGTCACCATTGATCTACACTATAATAGATTCGTGCGCTTGCGAGTACATTAAAATTTGCACAATAAGTTTTTGGCGCCGTTGCCGGGGAGGTAAGTAATTTTAATTCTTAGAATTAATTTTTGTGAATAATTTCTTTTAATTGTTTTCTTGTAATTTTTTTTATTAAAAAAAAGTGAATATACATTTAAAGGTTAGTATTTCTTTTCTTTTCTTTAAAATTCTGTAATTTAATTTTCAATTATTATTTTTTTTCTCTTTGTAATTTTTTGTTTATTTTATTAATTTAATTTTTAGTTAATTTATTTCACGTATTTGTGTTTGTGTATTCTTATAGTAAGGTTGTAATAGCACGATAAGGTTAGTATCGTAATCTCTTCCTCTTCTTTATTTTTATTTGTTTTGTTCCCATCTTTATTTTTATTTTATTTGTTTTGCATGCATGGTCGTAGGTCATTATCACCTAATATTGAACCTATAGACCTTGAAATAGAAAAAACACTTCGCACACAAAAGCACATTAAAAAAAAAATTGGAATGGATTTGCAACCACAGGAGAGGCCATTTAAGGACTATTTTAGTCCCTTAGCTAATTTGAGTACATCATGTATAAGATACCCAAATGTAGCTGCTAGGAGTTTTGAGTTAAAACCTAGTGTGCTAAATTGTCTCCCCACATTTTATGGCATAGAAAATGAAGACCCTTATAATTATTTGAATGATTTTCATGCCATTTGTCAAACATTTAAATATGAGAATTTTTCAGATGATGATGTTAAACTTAGACTATTCCCATTTTCTTTAAAAGATAGAGCTCGTTCATGGTTAAATACTTTGCCTGCTAATAGCATCTCATCATGGGAACAAATGGTAACAAAATTTTTGAATAAATATTTTCCAGTGCATAAAACCAATGTTATTCGCAGGGAAATCTCGGAGTTCACCCAGAGAGAAGACGAGCAATTTTTCGAAACATGGGAGAGATTCAATGGGCTACTCTTGAAGTGTCCACATCATGGGTACGAGAAATGGCACCAATGCCAATACTTTTTGGAAGGATTATTGCCGAATGTGCAAGAATGGCTAATGGCAACAAGTGGAGGATAGCTAATGTCAAAAAGTGCATCAGAAATTTGGGAATTCTTCCAGCGACAAGCGGATAATTCCCAACAACGGAGTCGATCACTCAGGAACACTAGAAGAATTAAGGGAGTAAATGAGGTTCAAATTGGCGAATCAACTTCGGGAATCAAAGAAGTCAAGGAGATGGTTGAAGGTCTTGCTCGACAAATAGCATCGTTATCGACTGCTAAATCAACAGAGGCACATGACGCTGACTCATACTCTGATCAAGCCAATGCCATAGGTGTAATGAGAAAGCCATCAAATTACAACCCATACTCCAACACATATAACCCTGGATGGAGAGACCACCCCAATTTTTCATGGTCTCAAGGATTCCAAAAGAATGGACCAACAGCTCCAGCTCCACCAATGCAACAAGTTCCTCAAGCCTCTCAGCCCCCATTCAGACCATACAATCAAAACCAGAACTACACTCAACCCAGACCATGGGAAGATTCATTCCAGAATCTCAAGAATCTTACTCACTCCACGATTGAGCAACAAAACCGCACCATTGATGGATTACGAAATGAGTTGAGAGCGGGCTTCAACTCACAAGCTCAATCAGTTTCAAGCCTCGAGAAGATGGTGGGACAACTTGCTTCTTCGGTTCAGACCTTGGCAATGACTGTTGAGAAGGGTAAATTTCCAAGTCAACCAGTGCCTAATCCTAAAGGAGTACATGAAGCAAGTACCAGTTCACCACAGCAGCATGGAGAGGTCAAAGCAGTCATGACATTGCGAAAAGGAAAAGAAGTCGACAACAAAGTGGAGATGCCGGTGACCAAAGAAAATCAAATTGTACCTGTGAATGTTGACGACTCATCACCAGAGGAGAAAGAAGAAACTAACCCACAAGAATACGTTCCCAAAGCTCCATTCCCCCAGAGGTTAGCTAAAGGCAAGAAGGGAAAATCCACAGGTGAGATTCTCGAAATCTTCAAACAGGTAAGTGTTAATATCCCTTTGCTTGATGCTATTAAACAAGTTCCATCTTATGCCAAGTTTCTCAAAGACCTTTGTACTAAAAAGAGAAATATGCATGTTCAAAAGAAGGCATTTTTAACAGAAAACGTTAGTTCTATACTCCAACATAAAATTCCTTTAAAATGCAAAGACCCAGGATCCCCCACTATCTCATGTAGCATAGGGAACCACACAATTGAGAATGCTTTGTTGGATTTAGGAGCTAGTGTAAATTTGTTGCTTTATTCAGTATTTGTGAAACTTGGACTTAGCGAATTACACCCAACTCCAGTGGTGTTACAACTTACAGATCGGTCCACAAAAATATCTCGTGGTATTGTGGAGGACGTGCTTATCCAGGTAGACAAATTTTATTTTCCTGTTGATTTCATTGTCATTGACACTCAACCAATACAGGATTCAAGGAAGCACATCCCCATTATCCTAGGCCGACCTTTCTTGGCAACTGCGGATGCTCACATTCAATGCAGAACTGGAAATATGCAGTTGTCTTTCGGCAATATGACTATGGAACTGAACATCTTCAACATTGCCAAACAACCTCACAGTGCAGATGATGGAATTGTTGATGTGGATTTAATTGAAGCATTAGTTGATGACACTTTTATTTCAAACCTCAGTGATGATCCTTTACAAACATGTTTAACTCACTTTGGTTTGGATTTTGATATTGACAGATCGGTTGAAGAGGTCAACGCCCTACTTGACTCAGCACCATCTATGGACACTAATAAATGGCAGTCAAGAGTTGAACAACTAGCACCATCAGAGAAGAAACTCATCCCATCATCAGAATCACCACCAAAACTTGAGCTCAAACCATTGCCCAACACATTGGAATACGCATTTTTGGGGGAAGAAAGTGCTCTACCGGTAATCATCTCTTCATCCCTCAATGACGAACAAAAAGGTAAGTTGTTGGATGTTTTAAAAGAGCATAAAAGAGCATTAGGATGGACCATAGCAGACATAAAAGGTATAAACCCTGCAGATTGCATGCATTACATTCACCTTGATGAAAATTCTAAATCTACTAGGGAAATGCAATGTCGGTTAAATCCTAACATGAAAGAAGTTGTTAGAACTGAAGTCCTTAAGCTATTAGACGCAGGTATCATTTACCCAATTTCTGATAGTTCATGGGTCAGTCCTGTACAAGTTGTCCCCAAAAAGTCAGGAGTCACAGTAGTTACTAATGCTGATAATGAATTGATACCAACTAGAGTGACTACAGGATGGCGTGTTTGCATTGATTATAGAAAGTTGAATTCTGTCACATGTAAAGACCATTTTCCTTTACCATTTATCGATCAAATGCTTGATAGATTAGCAGGCCATGAATTTTATTGCTTTCTAGATGGCTACTCAGGATATAATTAGATTCCCATAGTACCAAAAGATCAAGAGAAAACCACTTTCACTTGCCCTTTTGGCACTTTTGCATATAGGAGGATGCCATTTGGATTATGTAATGCACCTGCTACATTTCAACGATGCATGTTGAGCATTTTTTCTAATATAGTTGAACGTTTCCTTGAAGTCTTTATGGATGATTTTTCTGTCTTTGGTGACTCGTTTGATCAATGTTTACATCATCTAACACTAGTTCTGCAGAGATGTATTGAGAAGAATTTAGTCTTAAATTGGGAGAAGTGTCATTTTATGGTAAAACAAGGTATTGTTCTCGGTCACATCATTTCGAGCAAAGGTATTGAGGTTGACAAAGCCAAGGTGGATCTCATTTCTAATCTTCCTCCACCCAAAACAGTCAGAGAAGTAAGATCTTTCCTTGGGCATGCTGGTTTTTATAGACGTTTCATTAAAGATTTTAGCAAAGTTTTTAGACCCTTATGCAATTTACTTGCTAAGGATGTATCTTTTGTCTTTGATGATTCATGTCTTGTTGCGTTTGAAAAATTAAAGCATTTGTTGACATCATCACCCATCATTCAGCCCCCAAACTGGAGCTTACCATTTGAGCTCATGTGTGATGCATCTGATTATGCAGTAGGAGCAGTATTAGGACAAAGAGTTGATCGAATTCCCCATGTTATTTACTATACTAGTATGACATTGAATGATGCACAATTGAACTATTCAACTACTG
Source organism: Citrus trifoliata (assembly GCA_018350135.1). NCBI lineage: Eukaryota > Viridiplantae > Streptophyta > Magnoliopsida > Sapindales > Rutaceae > Citrus > Citrus trifoliata. The sequence goes on from CM031392.1 coordinate 4,841,325, forward strand.
AAAAAGAAATGCTAGCAGTAGTGTTTGCATTGGAAAAATTTCGATCTTATCTCATTGGTTGTAAAATAATTATATTCACAGATCATGCTGCTCTGAAATATCTTCTCACAAAGAAAGATGCAAAAGCTAGACTAATTCGTTGGGTGTTACTTTTGCAGGAATTTGACTTGGAATTCAAAGATAAGAAAGGGACAGAAAATGTTGTGGCAGACCATCTCTCTCGTCTACATTTTGACACAATTACAGAGCCATTACCATTGAATGAGTCATTTCCAGATGAACAATTAATGAATGTGGAAGTATTACTTTGGTATGCTGATATAGTTAATTATCTTGTTACAGGTAAACTTCCAGAGCATTGGACCAAGTAAGACAAGGCTAAATTCTTTGTAGAAATAAAGAATTTCTTTTGGGATGACCCATATTTGTTCAAGTATTGTGCAGACCAAATTGTTAGACGATGTGTCCCAGAAAGTGAAATTCAGAATATCCTTTCATTCTGCCATGAACAAGCTTGTGGAGGCCATTTCAGTGCTAAGAAAACAGCGACTAAAATTTTACAATGTGGTTTTTATTGGCCAACTATATTTCGAGATGCTTACACTTTCTGTTCTTCATGTGATAGGTGTCAACGAATGGGGAGCATTACGCGAAGGAACATGATGCCACTAAATCCAATTTTAGTGGTTGAGATTTTTTACGTATGGGGTATCGACTTTATGGGACCCTTTCCCTCTTCTTTTGGTCATCAATACATATTGGTTGCTGTTGACTATGTATCAAAATGGGTAGAAGCAATTGCATGTCGAACCAATGATCACAAGGTGGTGATAGGATTTTTGAAAAGCAACATTGTTTCACGCTTTGGATTCCCTAGAGCGATAATCAGTGATGGTGGTGCCCACTTTTGTAACAAAGCATTCAAAGCTCTTTTGACAAAGTATTCAATCACACACAAAGTGGCGACTCCGTATCATCCGCAAACCAGTGGCCAAGTTGAAATCTCTAATCGAGAAATAAAGCACATACTAAAAAAGACGGTGAGGCCAGACAGGAAAGATTGGTCATTACGACTCGATGATGCATTATGGGCATATAGAACGGCTTTCAAGACCCCGATTGGGATGTCACCCTACAGGCTAGTGTATGAAAAAGCTTGCCACCTACCTGTGGAACTCGAGCATCGTGCATATTGGGCCATCAAGAAATTCAACTTTGACATGAAGCAAGCCAGCTCAGAAAGAAGATTACAACTGGCAGAACTTGAGGAAATTCGCAATGATGCATACGAAAATGCCAAAATTTACAAGCAGCGAATGAAAGTCTTCCACGACAAGCACGTTATGAGAAAATCTTTCACTCCAGGTCAGAATAGACTGGAAAACCATTTGTATCCACTATTATCTGATCATTAAATTTTTTTGGAAAATGTTTTGTGCACTTGTCTTGCATCATGCATGGAGAGTGAGAATTGTGTTTTCCACACGGTCCATGAATTATAAATTTGTTAACTGCATTATAACCATCAGGATCAACATTTAAGTCAGGGATTTCTGCACTTATTATTTTATCAATATGGTATGCAAAAGGATTTTTCATTGTTGGACGCAAAAAAAGCAGTATGTGTGCATGGGGTAAGCCTCTTTTTTGAAACTCAATTGTATATAGACCTGCCACAAAATGGAGTAAAATTTAAAAATTAGAAATATTGATTTCAATTGTGAAATTATTGTTTTTCCCTGCACTTTTCAATAACAAATGAGTTGAATTTGTTATGGATACGAATTTGAAGTGAACTTACATGCAATTATTTTTCCAAACGGTTGATCTTTTTTCAAATCTTGCATTAGTTGGAATAATTTTATCTCGAAAACTCTGCATATGATATCGACTCGGTTGTCATCATTATTTTGTCCAACTAATCGGAGCATGTTATTTATTTCTTGCCACTTTGGGTTGCAAGTGAAAGTAAGAAATAAATCAGGATATCCTGCCCATTTACAAATTGCCATGGCATCTTGATAATTTTGTATTCTATATCGTGGTCCCCCCGTGTGTGATGAAGGTAGAATAATCGATTTTCCAACTTTCGAACAATCAGAATCACCTCGATGAACAGCATCCATCAAACCAGAGAAAAGGTCTGATCGAAGTTTTTGTTGATTATTCCGGATCCAACGAAATCTTTCTTCTTCAATTGCCATGTAACAATCAACTATATATTGTTGGAATAGTCTACCAGCTTGAAGTAGAGTGTGTCCTTCATTCAATCTTTGTTGCAACCTAAAGCAATAATATTGCCTCATTGTCAGCTTTTGCCTCTTAAAAGGGCTATCAGTTATGTCTCTTAAAGATATGTCAGGTCTATATCCATCTTCGCCATAAGGATATATTAACGGGTATGTCATGGGCATGAAGCTTGGATGCAAATCTGTGATTCTCCGAAGTCCCTTTGTGTGATGCTCTATAATAACATCGCGTTGAAAGTTTGCTTCACTGAAATCACCAATTATTAAGCCTGCAACTTCTGAAACTGTTGGTATATTGTATCGATGACCATCTCTTGTTCTACTATTAAGAAGTCGTAAACGGATTGTAGATTCTGGTTGTGTTTTGTATCTATCCCTCGCCATTCTAAAAGATTTGACCAAATTATTATGTTGGTACAACATTTTAGATAGTTTATGAAAAATTTCGTGATCAATATCTGTCTTCATTCCATGTTTTAATAGAGTGTTGATTCTGTTGTCTATCTCATTTTCAGTATCATAGATATAGAGCTGAGCAAACTGTGGTTTTTTCCCAACTTCTGGTAATAAAGAACCAATGTGATGATAATTCTGACCGCTCATCTTGAAAACATAAGGACCTTTTGATCGATTGATTGATGCATCAACTCGACCTCCCATAGATATGAAAGCAAACATGGAGTTATAAGCCCTGATATTTTTTCGAAATTTGGAACCCTTTTGTCCAGAATCTGCCCCGAGAAGATATTTGAGTAAAGGAGGTGTTTCTTTCATGAATGGAATCTGCACACGACCTTCCATACAACAAAATGTGAATTTGGGATGTGAGACCTTTTTGGTATTCTTGTTCCGCTCCTCGTACCATAAAATGGCACCACAATATTGACATGTGTATGTAGGGGGTCCAAAATTCCAAGGCGTTGTGTAATGAACTGTCAAATTCAACAAATAATAATATTGTAACAAAGTATCTTATTTCGTCTAAGTGAATATGGTAAGAAAAAATATTACTAAATATATTAATATTTTCATTGTACATGTAGTTTCATGCAAATATGTACCATTATTTGATGTTACGCCATCCAATGGAAAGCTTGTGGACTAATCTATATTCTCATCAAAAGAGAGACACGCTTTTTTTAGTTGTCCATGTTCAACTGTATATTTTTAAAGTTCCAAAGCAATGAATAAGTTATTAGTTTCAAGTATTACAAGCATGATGAATAACTAATAAAGCTCGATAAATTTAAATATATATACGTACCTGTGTGAAGAAGGCGCTTTCCTCTGTTTGTTTGACTCTTTGGATTTATATGTAATGATGTTTTATTATTATCATATCCAGGTTTACCAGGAGATTGAAGGAAATTCCCAACTGAAATATGTTAGAAATATATATATTTGTTAATATATATTAACATAAATAATTTAAATTATATAGGGATAATTTTTGTAATTTGTATAGTAGGAATAAAAATCATATTTTCAAGAATCACATACCGTTTGAGTGAAGCAATTTATTGTCACTTCTAATGTCGTCCAACTTCATAAATTTTGTGTAAAAATTGACAATTTGTAGCATCAAAATGATTCTCTTTTTTAAATCATGTTTGTATCTATTATGAATAATCATAATTTTCCGCTTAAATCTTGCATGCTTGAATATGGCCTTCTGCACGACAACATATCCATTGTTTATTGTGTCACACTGGAAATTTGATGCATATTTCCTAAGCTTTAATTTCATAATCCTTTCGTGCCGAGCTAAAGATGAAAGTTGATGCCGCAAGAGACAAACTTCTGGCGGAATATTCCTTGAGTCACCGAAATCATTAATAGTTGCAGAAATCAATTCCATTTACTCTGGTGAACAATAAAGTGAATTCAATATCACAAAATATTGTGAAATTAACAAAATGTTTTATTACAAATCATAACAAGAGAAACCGAAAATATAAAATGTTTTTTTTCAAAAGAGAAATTTTTTTTTCAATTATTGAAATAAGAATTGCAATGAATTTTTCGAACGAATATATACCATATGTTAGAAAGAACAAAAAAAAATCACTAAAAACAAAACAAAATAAAATGGGATTTAATTTAACCAATTCAATTTAATTTTAAACTCATGCCAGTGTCACACTGGCATTAATTTTTGTTGTGCTTATAGCCACGAACAGAGGCTTTTAGATTACTTCTTTATTAGATTATTATTCTTTGAATTTGGTGGGTAAATTGTGAGCTTTTTCAGTTGTGATATTATCAAATCAATCCATGCAAAATAATCATTGATGTAATGTTTTTTTAATTTTCAAACCGATAAATAATTATGAATTGTTTCTATAATTGTGTATTTAGAAACAACGTTAACACATTTTTTCGGAACAAACTTCTAAGTTTGATTGATTTTAGGTCTAATTATGATACCCTAAATTAATATACAAAGTCAACAAAAATCTACTTTAACAGTTCTAATGTAAATTTAAAGGCAATTAATTTTGAGTAAATATGAATTAAAACAAAACTTGAACAAAATCTGAATTTATGTATAATATTAAGGTAGCCACATTGCATTTGAAAATGTCAATTAGTGGGATCTAAATAAATAATCACCTTGGAATTTTTTAACGGTTGTAGGCGTTAATATTACAATACACGGACTATCATCTTTGTTGTACAAATTTCGATCAAACATCTCCCCCAACTTTTTTCGTAATCTTTGATATCACCTAGCTATCCATAAAAATTGCCACAAGTGAATAATGTAAAGAGAAAAACTCATTATAAGGATATCATATTATCATTAAATTCGAAAGTTTCAAATTACGTTATTATACAATTGGTTACTTTTTTAATTCTAAATCACCACCATTATTATTCCCTATTTCAATATGAATATTACCACTTGACTTTTTTATTTGTGTTTATGAAGAGGTGAGGTGTGAGGAAAAGGAAAAAATATTTTTCTTAAGAATTAGAACAAATAATTAGGCAATAATTCAAGGAATTGAGGTTCTTCATTCTACATTCCATTTGGATTTAGAGTGGTTTTCATAAATTTTTTCTTTTATTAATTATGCTAACTGCCAAGTACTGTTGTTTATTCTACTGCGTTTGGGAGAAGATGCTTGGGCTGCCTAAAACATATTTTCTAATTAATCTTTCTTGTGAATACATTGAATAATCTCTAAGGGCTATATCCTTTTTCATTTTACTTTAACAGTTTTTCTTCAACAAATATTGGATGTATTTAGTGAAAAAGAAAATTAAAAATTAGGAAAGAATTAATAAAATTAGTGAAGTCAATTTGTCGATCAATTCTTATGATAAAATAATAATTAAAAAATATATAGTCATAGTTTTCTTGATTATATTTGAATTATTAATCTGTTAAAACTTTTTATATCTTTTTTTCCAACTTCCCCATTTGGTGAACTGTAAAAATGATATGTTTTTTCCACTCTTTGTCTCTATCTTTTTTCACTCACAAAGAGTTAATAGTTATTAATCAATTAATTTTTTTTGTTTGCATAAGAATTAATAATGTTGCACACATGTATTGTGAAATAATTGTTTGTTCATAATTATTTTTTGCATTTTTTTAGAAGTCAATAGTCAAATTAATGATATTGAATTAAGACATTTCAAAGTTTGCTATTTTGTACTTCTAATAGAAATGCTTGCAAATGGGAGGCATTAATTTTTCTGTTTACTTTATCGAATTTCATAAAATTCAATTCAAACCAAAAATTGAAGGTTAGAAAAGCAGTTGGATAGTTTCATAAAATTATTATTTTATCATTTAAAAGATATGTACCACATCAATTAGGACTAAATATTAGAATCATTAGCATTGTTCCAATCACACAGGCAAAATCTATCACTCAATAGTCAAGTACATTGTACAATGCAGTCAAGAACAACTTAAGCAATTAATCTACACCAGAGATTAATTAGTCAATAAATATAAACACGAGCTAAAACATGTGTTTACTAATAATTCTTAAACAGGTCTAATCTTTCAAAGTTTGCATTGAAAAATTAAAGTGAAAATCTTCAATACCTCCACGTGTAAATCGGATAAATTAGACAACCAAAGATTATTCAAAGATTTTTCTTTCTTACCTTATGCTTTTTCGCAAACAAGTAGATAGCAACAATTGTAAAGACAAGTGAGCAGTAATCTGTTAAAACAAAGTAATTCGGTGTTAATGAAAATAAGAACAACATATTATGTTTAAAACTAAGTTTTCATAATAATGAAATCGAGTAAACTTATTTGATAAGGATAAACAAATAGAATGCATTGACAAATTGACATCCAAAGAAATTGAGATGCTCAAATTTGATTACGTACACATTAATTTTCAAATAATTAATCCACACATTGTTTTATTCTTCAAACATCTTTAAACACAGGAGCCAACACTTTCACTCTTATAAATTACTGCCATAGTAACTTGAACTTGGTGATCAGCTTTTTAATTGATTTGCAGTAGCTCACAATTAATTAAGCTTGATCATCAGTAGCTATTATTGATTATAAAAATATTTGTTTAATTTACAATCTAAAGTTACACTCCATACTCTATATATGTGAATTATATATTTGCATCATCAACATTAACATTATAAAATAATCTGTGCAATAGGATGCTCTTGGCGTATTTTATTTTCATCAAAAAATATATTAAAATTATATTAGACAGAGAATATATCTAACACTTTCTAAACACTAATATATAATAGTTTCTACGAAATTATGAAATATTTGTACTAAAATACCAGAATATAAATATATATAACCTAATTGGAATCAATAATCAAACTTCAAACATGTCATACTCTAAAGAAATTAAAGCACGATAGTCTGTGTGTTTGACATATTCAACTAAATGTTTGATGAGAATCTGTGATTGTTAACAGCCAATAATGGTTTCTTTAGCAACTCAACTCAACTCAGCAAAACCACAACCAATTACATTTACCAACTCATTCCCCAATTTCCAACATTCTCTTCACATTTACAAATGGTAGGTGGTCCTATAAATCCCATTCAAGAATGAACAATTTTTTTCAGTTCCTAGTAGGTGAAGTTTCTTCCACATTTACAGAAATTTCGACAGCATCTCCCCATAGTTCTCCAAGTACACAACCTAGATTTATGCATTCATCTAGTATGTACCCAGAGAACATGAGGAGCAGCTATCGAAATTTCCTTTTACGTGAAACAAAACTTCACCTACTTGGAACTAAAAAAAATTATGCACTCCCAAACTGTCCAAATTGGGACAATTCAAGAATTATTAATAGACATATGATCCTCTTGTCATCCTAAGATGACACTGATAAAACATATGTCTACTAATAATTTTTAAACGGGTCTAAGCTTTCAAAGCATGCATTGAAAAAAAAAACGTAAATAATATATATATATATATATATGTGTGTGTGTGTGTATGTATGTGTATGTATGTATGTATGTATGTATGTATGTATGTATATAGTTGAGTTTATTAACATTACCTGGGTTTGGCGGAGAAAATATGAAGAAGAAGTAGTTTGGGCAAAAATCAAAGGGTTTTGATTTTCATTATTGATCAATTGAAATAGTAGAGTAGTGGACCTTCTCAGCTAGTTCCATGGATGTTAATAAATCTAAAATTTGTTAGCACTTAACATTTGCTAAAGAAACCGTCTTAAGTTTCAATTCTTTAAATTAATGTTAATTAGATTTGACATTGAAGATTAATTATTCACTAAGGCTTATCATATTTTAAAAAAACGAATATAAAAGGTTGCATATTAAATATGGGATTATGCAATTAAAATTAAACCCTAGTAATGGCATTGGTGAGGGAAGATGAAAGAATTCCTTCCTATATTAATTAGTTGATATATTTTAAGCCACTAAAGTTTAACTGTTGGCTTAATAAAATAAATGAATATTTCAAGACTTATAATTAATTATTATTAATGGTTATATATTATTGAATTTAAATAGAAATAGGAAAAGACATGTAATCTTTTGTAATCTAATAATCATTTTCTATTTATTTTCTATTTTTAATATTTTGTAATGTAATTATTTTTTAATTTAAGCTAATATATTAGATATTAGAGAATATAAAGAGATGAGAAATAATGATGCCACAAATCTTAAATACTTAATATTTATAGAATTTGAAGAAGCCAAAAAGCACTAAACAAAAGGTTGAATAATTAAATATGAAATTATGACATTAAAATTAGGCCTTAGTGGCATTGTTGAGGGAAGATGAAGGAACATTCCTTTCTATATTAATTAATTGATGCTTTTTAAAGCCATTAAAGTTTAATTGTTGACATAATAAAATAAATGAATGTTTCAAGACTTGTTGAATTTAAATAGGAAGAGGAAAAGACATGTAATCTTTTGTAACCTAATAATTATATTCTATTTTTAATATTTTATAATTTAATTATGTTTTAATCTCAACTAATATATTAGATAATAAAGAATATAAGAATATGTAAAATAGTGATGCCACATCACCTCTTGTAGTCAAGGCTTATAATTAATTAAGAGACATGGATGAAACTAATGTTATTTAAGTAACACATAGTTGATTTATAAGCTTAATGTGTCAAAATTGTTTAAACCTTTCCAAGATTAACTATTGTTTTCTTATTATTTCTTTTATCTAGGTTTAAATTTTAGGAGAAATTTGTCAATTTTCAATTATTGGGTGAAATTGGTACGCAAATGATGTGTTTTATAGCAATTTGCGTCTTTCTCATCTTCAAGACTATCATTAGTCGATAATGTTGCTATTACCTCAGGCTCTTGTGAGTCTAAACATTTTCTAATTAATTGAAAATGATATAATGATTAATTAATTGTTGATAATAAAACCAATTTAATACGACGTCTCCCCATTTCTTTCTTTATTTCTTTTAAACCTCAATTATTGTCAAAACCGTTAATGGGTTGCAATTAAACACTTAACAAATCTTAAACTTGTTGTTAGCAATTAACATTTGCTAAAGGAATCGTCTTAAGTTTCAATTCTTTAAATTAATGTTAATTAGATTTAAGACGAAAATTAATTATTCACTAAGACTTATCTATAAATAAAATGTAGATACAAATGTTGTATAATTAAATATGAGATTATGACACTAAAATTAGGCCTTGGTAGTGGTATTGTTGAGGGAAGATAAAAGAACCTTCATTCATATATTAATTAAATTATATGTTATGACGTGAAAAAATAAACAATCCATTTTTGTATTTTGTAGTTTGTGAAGATTTGAAACAATGTGCTTTCTTTTCAGAGTGATAATAATTGGATCCATTGTTTTTTTCCTTTTAATGTTTTATAAACATATATTGTCTATTTGCATCAAATAAGTCCCAATCGCTTTTACAATCACTAATAAAACACCTTTCAATTATTAAACTATAAATATGTGTCATTCAAAATTGTGAAGGAAGATAGAGAATTTAGGGAGGGTTTCTTCTCTGAAGAGTTAAAAAAAAATTGAAATTTAAAAATTTTCAATAAATACAAATATAAGATGAATAGTTTTATTTGTTCAATAGACTAATCATATTAAAATAATGTTAGTAAGGAAAATAATTTAAAAAATATTCGTAATTAAAATAATTTAAAAAATGTAAATTACCTCTCTCACCTCATTTTTTAAGAAAAAATAAAAACAACTTGAAGTTTTAAAAAATAATGATGTAATTTAAAAATAATCAATTTGGAATAATTCAAAATTTACCCAAGAGATTATTCACAATATCAATCAATGAATTAGAAACATTAAGTGATATAACATATAACTATTATTTTTAACTTATTGATCTCAATCTTGAGCGTTCGGATTAGATCTTTGGGGTTTCATTTTTCAGATTTTAGTGATTGAAAGTATGAAACTCAAAGTCACAAAAATTAAATTTATATTTTATCACAAGTGAAGTGTAGGGATTAATCCAATTATTTGCGTCTAGCGTTTCTTTTTGTTGCTATCACTCTTGTTGATTATGATAAGCCTTTTTTTTTTTTGCATTGTCACTACCAATTTATTATCTACATTCATCTATAGAACGGAGCAAGATGCCAAGAAAGAAATATAACACAAGAAAAATAAGTTATCCCAATCGTTCGAAACAAATACATACATAGCCAAAAAAATAAGACATATCATATCACACTTAAATATTACCACTCTAAAAATAAAAAAAAAAAGGTCAAAAGACTAACACACATGTAAAAAGACGACCAACAACAACACTAAACATGTTTTGTGTATTGATTACTTCCACCATCACTAACTTCATCATCATCAATAATTTGATTTTTTCTCTTTCTATTCTTACCGGCATTAGTAACATGAAAATCTCCCACAGAATCTTCCAAATTATTTGATAAGATATCATGACGATCCTGTAATTTTTTAATCAAGGAAATTAAAATTATGAGTAAACTGAACATGCTAATTTTAATCATAAAGGAAAACAACTGGGAAGTAAGAGTAAATAAAATTACCATTTCTTGGGAATGTCCTTCCTTTCTTTCATATATTTCCACATTTTCATGATCTGTATTGTTTTTTTCCTACAAAATACAACAATTAAATAATTTTTTTAACATTACATATATTGCCTACAAATTGAACCTAGCATAGGTAGATAATACCTTCTTCAATTCTTGTTCGAGCTCCAATTTCTCATCAGGGGTGAAAAGCTTTGACACAGTAAAATTCTCAAGTCCCTCTTTCAAATTGTAATTATTCAATTTCAGTTTGTAAACAAAATCTTTTCCACAAAGCTTTGAATTTCTGCAGGGACATCCTTACTATATAAAGGTAGTCTATTAAACAACTTGTGGGCTGATGTATCAAGTAACTTCTCAGCTACATGATTGAATAAGACAAAAGTTGTCTGTTGTTTTATCCCTGACTTTTATATGTATTTTGTACCTACATTAGAATAATGAATTAAAATGAAAAACTAACAACATAATAAGCAATTTTTTAAAAAATAATATTATTTTTCTTACATCACAAGAGGATAGTCACATTCCTTTTTGCAAGTGCCACACATATAAATACCATTTGTAGGTATGACCTTTTTTATGCATGTTTTGCACGAAACATAGTACCATCCAAAGGAGTTGTCTATTTCACTAATCTTGCCCCGCACAGTAACAATATATTCCTACAATTAAACAATAAACATTTACAAAAATAATAAGGACATTCCAATATTTAGGAACAAATAACACAAATGGATGAGAAGGAAAAAAATAGAAAAATCACCTTCACTTGAGAACTCCAATCAGCCTCCAATAGTTCTTTAATGCTCATTCTGTTAAGGAACATCTCTTCCTCAAAAGTAATCTTATTCACATTCGAACTTTCAATAACTTGCACAATATTGGAGATGGTGGAAAATCTTTCAATTAATGATGCTACATAATCTATTTGAAGATTTATATAGATTTTGCTTGCACTTGTGGTAGAGAAATTAACCTCACCTGTTTAGAGCAAATGTAACGTAAAACGAAACTTGAACAAAATCTAAATTTTTGTATAATATTAAAATAACCACATTACATTTGAAAATGTTAATTAGTAGGATCTAAATAAAATAATCACCTTGGAATTTTTTAATGGTTGTAGAAATTACTATCACAATACAAGGACCCTCATCTTTCTTGTACAAATTTGGATCAAACATCTCCCCTAACTTTCCCCATAAAGTAATCTTCGTTGTTACCGAGCGATCCATAAAAATTAACAAAAATTAATAATGTAAAGAGAACCAATAACTAAAAAATAACATAAATAACTAAAAAATATAAAGTCATAGTTTTCTTGATTATATTCAACTTACTAATCCGTTAGAATTTTTATATCTCTTTTTTTCCAACCAGCTCCAACGATCTCAACATCACCCACACCACATAAACTTCCAATAACATCTGTAATATTATGGAAAAATAACATAAACATGTTAAAACATAAGGATTAATAATTTCTAATATACACTTAAAAATTAACAAACATTAATAATTAAAAAAAGATTGTGTTATCATTCACACGTAAATCAATCAAATTCAGAGATACGAATTGAAATCCATTAATCGGAATCTTGACAGTTCCTTCTTCTAACCTCTTAAGAGAAGTTATAACCAAGAAAATAATCTTATACTGATTTGAAAGTGGTCTGTACTCGCCTGTAGTTGAAACAACTTTCAAATTCTTGACATTGTACAAAGAACCCTCACTCAACATGTGCTTAAACCTTGTCACTAATGTTTTCCTGATTGTTACATGTCAAAAGACTTATAATTAATTATTATTAATGATTACATATTGTTGAATTTAAATAGAAAGAGAAAAAAAAGTACAAAGAATATCCACCAATATTTTAGATATTTTAGATAATAGAAAATATAAAAAGATGAGGAATGATATATATTAATAAAGTTACGATTTATTAAATGAGTTAAATACAATCAAATTAATTATGAGAAGATGAAAAGCCAAATTTTTTAAAAAAAATCTCTATTTATTAGATAATAGAGAATATACAAAGAAGCAAAATGGTGATGCCACATCATCTCCTCAAGTCCTAGCTTTATATAGATATATAGATATAGATTCCTTTATTCCTCCCTACACTAAGTTCGTGAACCTTTAATTGAACTACTAGAGCATCACAAAACTATTCGTAAGATTGCTAAAGAGGATGTTAATTGTTAATTAATAATTAATAAGGGTGCACCATTTTTATCAAAGGGATTATTTTTTTTATTTGAGTTCTTTATAGGAAGAAAGTCAAATATCAAAAGTTTGTAAATTATAACACCTTATGCCCCATTCTAATTTCAACTCATTTCGATTCAAATATATTTTAATTTCAATCCATTCCAATTATTGATCGGTAAATGGACCACTAACATCTTTGTTTTTTATTCTTCCCTATTACATTTCATTCAAATTCCCTAAACATTTAAGATTTTTCTTTAGCGAGTAGAGAATCAAATTTACCCTTAACCAATTGACAAGCCATATCTTGACCATCCAACCATTAAATAATATATATAGAGATTCTTTCCCTCTATTTTATATAATACTTCCTTTATTCCTCCCTACATGAAGCTCGAGAACCTTTAATCGAACTACTTGAGCATAACAAAACTATTCGTAAGATTACTAAAGTGGGCATTAATTGTTAATTAATAATATTCATTAGTTAAACATTAATATGGGAGCACCATTTTTACCAAAGGGACTATTTTTATAATTGAATTCTTTACAGGAAGAAAGTCAAGTATCAAAAGTTTATAAAGTATAACACTTTATACCCCATTATAATTTCAACCTATTCTAATTCAAATCTATTTTAACTCGAACCCATTTTGATTATCAATCGCTAAATAGACCATTAACATCTTCAGTTTTTATTCTTTCTTATTACATTTCATTTAGATTCCCTAAACATTTAATCTTTTTCTTTAGTGAGCAGATAATCAAATTTACTCTTTACTTATTGATAAGCCATACCTTGACCATCCAACAATTAAATAATATATATAAAGATTCTTTGCCTCTACTTTATATAACACTTCCTTAATTCCTCCCTACATGAAGTTCGTGAGACTTTAATTGAACTATTTGAGCATCACAAAACTATTTGCAAGATTATGAAAGAGGACATTAATTGTTAATTAATAATATTCATTTAGTAAATAATTAATATGGGTGCCCCATGTTTACCAAAGTGATTATTTTTTTATTTGAGTTCTTTATAAGAAGAAAGTCAAATATCAAAAATTTATAAAATATAACACTTTATGCCCTATTCTAATTTCCCATTCTAATTTTAATCCATTCCGATTCAAATCTATTTTAATTCTAATCCATTCTAATTATCGATCGGTAAATGGACCATTAACATCTTCGTTTTTTATTCTTCCCTATTACATTTCATTTAGATTCCCTAAACATTTAAGCTTTTTCTTTAGTGAATAGATAATCAAATTTACTCTTAACTAATTGGCAAGCCATACCTTGAGAAGCTCTTGCTGCTGGTCTAGAATCTACTGCTAAAATATCTGAATTTGGGATTGGAGCTGCTGTTGTTGCTGAGAGAGAGTATCCACCTTTTCGAATAGCTGCTGCATGCAGTCCTAAAAAACTAAAGGTGCCTTAGCGTGCTCAACTAACTCTGCTGGTTTCTCATCTAGAGACTGTGCTACTGCAGCTCGGCGAGGTGCATCAGGTCTAGCACCATGTCGAAAATCAAGTACTCATCCTCAAAATAAATATCGTTAAGCAATCGGTTATCCTCCGGAGCTACCAAAATGTTCTCATTCCTAGATGACGGAGTCTGAACTCATTCCCCATGACTTCTAGGGAATCCAATGCCAGATATAATCTCCCTACCTAGTTTCCTAACTTCAGTATAAATAGGCTTAGTGAGAAAGGAACATTGAAGTACCTCAGTATTCTAGTGACAATGTCTAAAAATGTAATAATTATTGAACCTTTAAGGCGATCCTTCTAAGATATGATCTCTTTACTAAACTTCGTGGTCTCAATATTCTAGTGCCTTAGTATTGAACCTTTAAGGCGACCTGAAGACATGAGAGCCTCATTTCTACTGTCCAAAAATGTAATAATTATTTTCCAAGCTATAAGAAGATTTTAGCAGAGTGACGATCGGATGAAGATTATTAGAATGCTAATTTCACTTAGAGCTGCTGCTAGCATGACTATACAACAGAGGTGGAGAAGAGACAGTTTGGTGGGAGCAGATTTGTTGACACTAATGTGTCTTTCTTTGTTTACTTTAAAAATCTAAAAGTTGTTTAGATCAAACTAATACTAATGCTTTTCATGTTAGATAGAGGGGTATTTCATTTTCCAGGAGAGTAATACGAATAAACGAACAAAGTATCATTTGTCTCTCCTGTGCTCTCTCTCTCTCTCTCCACTCTCTCATTGTCTCACACACACATAAATAAAAGCATATATATATACAGCCAACACAAAGTTAGCAAATTGACTGCACCATGAGATTAGCTAGTCTTACTGACATCAATGCTTGAATTTATCTCTTGTTGCAAGTCGTGATATAAGCTAGATGAATTTGTTAGCACAATGACAAATGATTTATAGCCTATTTAATTTCCTTGAGAAAATATCTACCGTCCACCTGTTTTTTCCAACTTTTTCAAAAATACACAATTTTATTTTTAGCTGGAATCCACCTAAAATTATATTTTGTTTCACTTTTCCACTTTCGTTTGGAATCCGTTAAGAAAACTAACGGAAACCTAAAAAATGACCATTTTACCCCCCAAAATGAATATTTCAATTTCACCCTAAAAATTACCAAAAATAATTAGATTAAAGAAATTACATAAATCTAATTATTTTCCACATCGGTCAATAAAAAAATTAATTCCACAACCATCAAATGCAAGATTTTGTTTTTAAAATATGTCTATAATTATAATGCTAAATTATAACAGTAGTATTAAAAATAATCCAATCTCGCAAACCATCAATTGAATTTAAGATAATTAGAGTTTTATTATTTATTGAATTATAATCTTTAGTAGTTAAATTTTTTTTGTACTTCATTAATGTACCAATAATGATATTCATTATTAAATCTGATTATTTTTGACATTTTTTAGAGTGAAATTGTAATTTTTGTTTGGGGGTAAAATGATCATTTTTTAAAGTTTCTGTTAGTTTCCTTAACAGATTCCAAACGAAAGTGGAAAAGTGAAACAAAATATAACTTTCCTATGATTTTAAGTACTATTGTCATCGAACCAATAGTTGAAGACAGGCTAGTTGGTTCATTGATGTAACTCATGCACGTAAAAAATAATAGTTCAATTAAAAGATCCTCCGTTTGACAAGCTATAAATCCCGCAAGAGTTAACAATACTACTTGGGAGTAAGTATGTGTTTTACTCATTGAAGCTCATATTTTCTAAATAATTCAAAGGTTTTCAATGTGCTATAGAACATGTACACATAATGTCGCAGTCCACAAGGTAAAAGGAGTACCATCACTGAGTCAAATGGTTTCGATGGCAACAAAGATGCTTCCTCAAAATTTTTTAGTGAATGAAATCTAAATTGTTATTTTCAAATGCCATTTTGAAAATGACAACATAATAATTAGAGATGAAGGTTTTTGATGGCTAGATGCAGAGAAAAAATGAAAGGCGCTCTACCTTTTGTAGCATGGAATCAATATCATGCTCATTGCAGATCGAGATACCTTGCAATGCAAATATGTAAAAATATATTATTTGAATTTAGCAGCAGTTTACCATCAAGAAAAGCATTAAGAGCAGTAAATTTGTCTTCATAATTTGAAAGTTACATCATAACAAAAAGCATTGAGTATTGTAAGGATTGAATGAGCTAATGCATCGAAAAACATATAGATAAGCATCTAATTCATCTTTATTTGCGAGGATGTTTCTTGTCGTGTAGCTTTTATGTAGAGACTAGGGAGTTGGGAGAAACAGAGTGGGTGAAAGGATTTTGCATGTAGGTATCACTCACTTAGTCATGGGAGCTGTAGCAACTTTACTTAGAAGTAGTATATTGTTGTAAAAAAAAAAAAAAATTCCTCCCCCCAATGCCACAAATATAATATAAGAGAATTTTTTTAACCTTAAATAAATAATAATAATAAAATGAGGTATTTTATTTTTTTTAATTCCATGTCGAGAGGATTAGAAGAACTTACAAAAAATTTTCAACACAATTTATACAAGACATTTACTATTACACGCACATCATTCAAATTTACACAACACACAAATTTGCAAAAGGATCGTTTGTTTGGGGGATATATAATGACGAGACCAACCATACCCTGGACGAAGAGCCTGCCTTTTTATAAGCGAGCAGATGGGTGAAGTCTGGTAGTAAGTATTCACGAGCAGGAATCTTTTGCTCGGTCACGAGGATGCCCTCTTTTGGACCATAGCGCGAGATGGCCTCCTGCTAAGAGCCGAGAGCCATTGCTGCTGAAGACCGGAGCTGGCAGACCAAGTCCATAACAGTTAACGAGACGTGCACTCCCATCCGAGAATCTAGGCACGAAACCCACTCAGCCACAACTACGATAGTCAAGCACCCACTTTCGAGAGCTGGTAGAGGTGATGGACGTGGATCGTGGGGGGCCGGATTCGTAAGAAGGCTATAAAAAGGGTGATCAACGAAGGTAAATGGATTAGACACTTTTTCACTAGAACTTAAGAGAATAGAGCATTTACTGAAAAAGGGAGCAAAATTGAAAGGTATTCCATTGCCTAAGAGATCATTAAAGAGCCACGAGATTAGTGGCCGAGTTTCCCAAAAAGTAAACCTAAATTTCTAACTTAAGAGTCGGAAGATTTACGCCGGGAAAAGTCCCGACGTGCTCGGACCTGTTTTTGTGTGCGCATGAGTCTGCTGAAGTAGAAGTCATACGAGACATAGCTCTACTCGGCTAGAGGAGCTATGTGAAGTATCCTCAGTTAGTCGTGAATTCAGAAGTTGAGGAAAGATCCTAGTCGCAGACGAGCAGACACCAGAATCTCGCATCAACAGTTTGGCGCCGTCCGTGGGGAGCTGAACAAAAAGCTTTCGTTAATAGAGAGGAGAAAAAGAAAAAGAGTGAGGAGACAATGGACTTAGGTGGAGGTAGTGCCTAAGGGGGTGATTTGAGGCTTAATGAGTCTGTGACACTAAGAGAGATAACTAATGAAGCATGAAAAAAGGCAATGTATGAGCGAATAGAACGGATGGAGAAACATATGGAGACTCTGACAACCATTTTACACGAGTTGAGAAATAAGCAAAAGGGAATTCAAGAGGAAGGGACGAGAGGTGGTGGAATGGCACCAGGGCACTTTAACAGAAGGAATAACGGTAACACGATGAGAGGTCAAACCACTAGGAAATTTGGTGGTGAAGTAGGTAATTAAACTCTACGGGGAGAAAGTCATGGAGGAAGAGATCAATCATCGGGGAGGTAGGTCTCTGACAACGATGATGGAGTTGTGAATGCAGAGAAAAGGAGCTCCGGCAACACCTGCATGACTTCGAGCAAGAACGATATCAGGTTGCGGCACATGACCCTGGTCATCCAATGCAACTAGAGGAAGAAGTGCGTAGACTAGCACAAATAGTAGATGACATGTAGGGACAGAGCAGAACACCCGGTTGGAGGATAATGCTCTACGGTAAATCCCTCCTCTCGGCAGAAATCATGAGTGCAACCATCCCAAGGGATTTCCGCTTCCCAGACCTCAAGTACTTATGGCGAACTGATCTATTGATGCACATAGAGCGATTTAATAATATAACTGGGGTGTAAGGATTATTTCAAGCTCAAAGGTGCAGGGTGTTCCCGCTGTTTCTAGAGGTACGAACATGTAAGTGGTACCGGAAGCTTCCTCTGGGGGGCAATGGCACCTGAAGATGATATGATGGAGCTAACAAACATGAAGCAAGGAGATGATGAAACCCTTCGAGAGTTTATCAAAAGGTTTCATTGTGTTGTCCTTGATCTAGGAGCTTTCAACCATCCCCAAACATTGAGGGGACTAAAAAAAGGAGTAAGAAAAGGACGACTGTGGTACAACTTGATGAGTCCAGCCATTCATTCATATTCTGCCGTTTATGAGCAGGCCAAGAGGGACATAGAGATCGATGAGGCAAAGACAACAAAGATCAAGACAGGCCAGTTGGAAGGGATGAGAAGAAAAGAGAAGAGAGCAATACCAGGAAATGGGCCGATTAAGCGAAAGAACCACCATGCCCCAGGTGGCGGTGCAGGAGGCAAGTCACTTCTTACCAGCCTCATTAGAGGCCATCATAGTAGGATGCAACTTTCTCGCTCACCAGCTAGAGATTTCTGGAGAAGGCATGACCAGACATACAATCATCTTTATCAACACCCCACAATTGCTCACCACCCATACGGTGATCAAACAAGCAGACCAGAGGCACCGATGCCCCCTCTAGCTCAGAGCAGTACCCATAAGGATAGGGTAGTGCACATGATTAACCACAACCAAAGCTATGAGAGGTATACTTCCTTGAAGGTGCCCTTGGACAAGGTGTATAAGACCATAAAGGACCAGGGATTACTGTACCTCATACCCCAATAGAAAAGCTACCCGGCAGGAGAGATAAGAGACAATTTTACAAGTTCTATAGCACCCACGGTCGTACCACGACCGAATACATGGATCTTAAGACTCAAGTTAAAGATTTGGTCAGAAACCGTTACCTGAACGAGTTCGTAGATGTGACTATCCCGATGGCAGGTTTGTCATGCGAAGTGGAGTAGAGTAATAGAAACATGAGCTAGGAGCAGCCGATGGTAAGGGTAATCGCTGGGGCCTATCGTTGGCAAAAGATTCTAACAGATCGAGGAAGAACTACGCTAGGTATGCCATGACTAACAAAAAAGTATTCTTTAACACTCCAGCAGCCAAGCAAGTAAGAATTAGGTAAGTGCCAATCATGTGGATGGATGAGGATGAAGAGAAAATTCTATATCCACATGAGGATGCCTTAGTCATTAAAGCCACCGCTGCCAGCAAAAGTTTGACCGAATCCTAGTAGATAGGAGAAGCTCGGTCGATGTCCTGCTCAAGTCAACTTTGGAGGAAATGAGAATAGAAGACCTGAGGTTAGAGCACACCAATACCTCTTTGAAGGGATTTAGTGGAGGAAAGCTGGTCCCTCTAGGTATAGTCGAGCTGCCCATCACAATAGGCAGCTCCCCGATAAAAAGACTATGATCATGGATTTTATGGTTGTCGATGAAGAGAGTCCTTACCAGATGATTCTAGGCCGTCCTTTTCTGCAGATGAGCAAGCCAGTGGTCTCTAATCATTACTTAGCTCTCAAGTATCCAGTGAATGGAGTAGTAGGGGTAGTACGAGGAGACCAGAGAATTGCCTAAAGCGTTAATCCACAGCAGCAATGGAAGCAATGCAGATCAGATTGCTTGATACTCGAGTGGAAGTCAAGGATGGAAGACAAGAGCTGGTTGAGGAGCTAGAAATGGTAAACTTGGAACAAGGTGACTCGGGAAAAATAATTTGAATCAGGTCGAGGTTTAAAGAAGAGCAGAAGCAGGAGCTGGTGCATTGTCTGCGGGCTCACGCAGATGTGTTCGCTTGGACACATAAGGACATGCCGGGAATCGACTCTGAGTGGCCTACCACAGGTTCGCAATAAGGAATGGTGCTTAGCCGGTAAGGCAAAAAAAAAAAGCTTCAACTAGGAGAGGTATGAAGCAATAAATAGTGAAGTAGAGAAGCTCTTCAAGGCGGGGTTCATTCGGGAAGTCAACTACCCCGAATGGATATTGAATGTTGTTCTCGTAAAGAAGGCTAATGGGAAATGAAGGATGTGCGTTGATTTCACTAACCTCAATAAGGCATGCCCGAAAGATAGTTTTCCCTTGCCAAAGATCGACTAGTTGGTTGACTCAACAGTCGATAATTGGCTGCTTAGGTTCATGGATGCATTCTCAGGATATAACTAAATCCCAATGTACGAGCAGGATGAGGAGAGCACGGCGTTTATCACTAATCAGGGTTTGTTCTGTTACAAGGTAATGCCATTTGGTCTTAAAAATGTGAGTGCTACATACCAAAAGTTGGTGAACAAAATCTTTAAGCCATTGATTGGGAGGATGATGGAGGTTTCTGTGGACGACATAATAACTAAATCGAAGAGCCCGAATGAACATGTCATGCATCTCGAGGAGACATTTAAGGTTTTTGAGGAGGTATAAGATGAATCTAAACCCAGAGAAGTGTGCCTTTGGAGTTGAATCGAGAAAATTCCTCAAATTCATGGTGAGCCATCAGGGAATTGAGGTGAATCCTAAGAGGATCCAAGCAATCGTGCATATAAGATCCACTCGTAACTTGAAGGAGATATAAAGCCTTATGGGGAAATTGGCAGCATTGAGTTGATTCATATCTAAGGCGACAGTTAAGTGCCAAGCCTTTTTTTTCAAGTGATAAGGAGGAGAAGGAAAACATAATGGACCTTCGAATACGAAAAAGCCTTCCAGAACTTGAAATAATATCTGCATCGAGCACCCTTATTGTCCACGTCGCGGGAGGGGGACGTGTTGTTCTTATATATGGCGGTATTAGATCATGCTACAAGCTCAATTCTAGTGAGAGAGAAAGAAGGGTTCATTATCCAATATACTGCACAAGTAAAACCCTACTCGATGCCGAGACCAGATACCCATCGTTGGAGAAATAGGCATTTGCTCTTGTGGTTGCTGCTTGAAAGCTGAGACCATACTTTTAAGCATTCACCGTCTCAGTAATAACAAACTAACCGCTGCGGCAGACTGCACAAGCGATGCTTCTGGTCGGCTAGTGAAATAGGTTATAGAGCTAAGCGAGTTTGATATAAATTATAAACCTCGAGCAACAATAAAAGCCCAGGCAATGGAAGACTTCGTGGCAGAGTTCACAGAGCCTGAAGTGGGTTTTGACCAGCCGGGTGCTACTACGGTCAACGACAATGATCGGGTCTGGCGGGTGTCGGTGGATGGATTTTCAGGGGAGCAGGGTGTTGGAGCATGGATTGTTTTAGAAGGCACATAAGGGGATGAGATCTCTTATGCTGTAAGATTGGAGTTCACAGTCACAAACAAACAGACAGAATATGAAGCTTTAATAGTGGGGCTGGAATTGGCCAAGGTAGTAAAAGTTAGAACCGATTCCCAATTGGTTGCCAACTATATCAGTGAAAGATTTCAGTCGAAAGATAGGAAGATTGAACAATACTTAAAAAAAGTCAAACAGATGATTAGGAAGTTTGAGTCAGTGGATGTAATACAAATCTAAAGGGACGAGAATTATCGAGCAGACATCCTGGGCAGAATGGCAGCTGTAGCAGACCCAAAAATACTCAAGTTGGTCCCTTTGGAGGTAAAGTCCAACCCCAATATCGAGCAGAATCTGGAGGTGCTACGAATAGAACAGAAATGCTCGTGAATGGATCCAATAATCTCATAATCTAGGATGAGATATTACCATCAGATAAGTTACGAGCTCGAAAGATCAGAGCTCAAGCATCGAGGTACAGAATAATTGATGGGGTCTTATATCGCTGAGGGTACACTCTACCGTTCCTTCGATGATTGGACGAGGACGACGCGGATTACATACTGAGGGAAGTACATGAAGGGGTTTGTGGAAATTATTCTGGTGCGAGATCTCTTGCCCACAAGGCTCTTAGGCTAGGGTATTTCTAGTCAACGATGCACCAGGACGCACATGAAAAAATCAAGAGTTGCATGAGTTGCCAGAGTGTTGCCAATTTCTGCACCTAGCCACCAGAGAAGCTTACTTCTATTGCCTCGCCATGGCCATTTACTTAATGGGGAATCAATCTGATTGGGTCATTGCCAAAAGGACGGGGGGGTAGCAACGTACGTAATAATAACAATAGACTATTTCACGAAGTGGGTCGAGGTAGAAGCTCTCAGCAAGATTACAGAGAAAAAGACAACCGATTTCGTATGGAGGAACCCAGTTTGCCGATATGGGATCCCTTATGCCCTAATAGCAGATAATGGCAGGTAGTTCGACAATCATAAATTTAGAGAATTTCGCCAGAACCTCGGAATAGAGCTGAAGTTCTGCTCGCCTGCTCACCCTCAGTCTTGCAGACAAGTAGAAGCAGCCAACAAGGTTATGAAGAGGCTTTTGAAAACCAGATTAAAATAATGGGTTGATGATCTACCAGGGGTGTTATAGGCATACAAGACAACCCATAAAATAGCAACCGGCGAAACTTCGTTCGCTTTGGCCTTCGGACATGAAGCTGTTTTGCCCCTAGAGAAAATTGCAGCCATGCACTGTACTAATCACTTCGATGAGCAGGAAAATAACGACCAGATATGCTTAAATCTGGATATGCTGACTAAGAATAAGGAGCAAGCATCGAGGCGATCAGCCGCCTACCAGGAGAGGGTTGCTTATTATTACAACTAGAAGGTGCGTGTATGACAGTTCAGGGTTGGCGATTGGGTGCTTAAGAGGGTGAACCATAACATAATAGACTCGACACAATGGGTACTCAGTCCTAACTAATGTTATAATTGACCTTAAATTCCTTGAATGTTTCTGGCAGAGATTCTAGCACCATGTGAATCTTTGAGTTATCATCGATTTGTGCTCCATGAATATCAGCCTCATTCAAATAGTCCATCATTTTGAGGACATGATCATGAACTCTTGTGCCCTTCCCCATTTTACTGTTCATAATTCCTTTCAGCGCTGCTTGTCTCGCAGAGCAAGTACTCTGCCCGAACATCTGTTGGAGACTGTCCATTATTTCAGTGGCAGTCTCCAAGTTCTGATGTTTGGTCTGCAGAATATTAGAAATCGAGGCTAAAATGTAGCACTTTGCCATTTCATTGGCCTTTTGTCATTTCTCATAAAGCCTCCTCTGATTTCTATGAGCATCATCCACTGGAACTGGAGGGCATGGCTGGGTTAAGACATATTTATAATTTTCAGCAGTCAGGACAATGAATAGATTTCTTTTCCAATCTATATAGTTCTCTTCAGTGAGTTTGTTTTGACTCAGAATAATAGTAAGTGGGCTCAGGGAAGACATTTTCTGAAAAATAAAACATCCATGCATAAATAATTTGAAATAATATTCACAATAAATGACAAAAATGCATAAAACCATAAATGCATTTTAATTTATTGTAACGATAATCTAGTTCCGCTTTGATAAGCTATCCGGTGGGGAGGTCATGTCTATACTTACTAGACCCAATTACCCATTGGATTATTTATTTCATGTAGAGACATGATAAATCATTATCGTTATCTTTTTGGGTCTAAATTTGTTAACAAAGCTTCGTTGGGAAGGTTAATAACAAATTTTAGTTGAGTGTATAATCATTGTTTCAATTTACATATTTTTCATATCAATAGTCACCGTTGGGGTGAACAATCAATTGAAAAATATTTCAATTTTCTCTGTGAAGAAGTTCATCAAATAAAATATCTAATATATATACCCTCCGAAAGGAGCATCACTGTATCATGAAGTCGAGGTATATATATAATTTATCATTGAACTAACAATGGAGCTCGTGGGAAAATGATCTTGAATTTTCCCTCTCCCACTCAATATTTTAAAATTGGTTTTTCTTTTTTAAAACATACATATTGTTAATTGCATGCTTCCTATAATATTATCTAGATGATATCCAATATTATTAAGCATACGCAAATTTCAAACAATATAATGAAATTCATTATTAATGAATGACATGTATCATTATGCATAGAGTGGCATTACCTATTCTATATGACATATTATCATGGCATGTGATCATCCAAAACAGAACATATAGAAAAATAATTAAATAATCTTAATTCATGACTTTCCTAATAAAGAAAAATACATTAACCCTAAGCCTAATCTTCATTGGGCTTTTTATCAATGTCCATCTTCCATAAGCTTGTCTTTGTTAATGGACTAGGGGAATTTAAGCATTTAAATTTATAATTGATCCAATTTTAATTTTGAAAGAAAATAAATAAATAATTAAATTTTTTTATTAAAATAAAACTTTTAGACCAAAAATAAATTTTAATGTATTTAATTTTGTCTATGCATTTTAATCCATTAAGCTCAAATTTCAATTGGACCTAAATCTAGGATTCTTTAAGTCCAAAACTGTTTTTAGTCTTAAATAAAAAAAATTAAAACTTGACTGCCCAAATGAAAAATTATGGAACCATAGGTACCTTCATGATAAAAGCTAAATCCATATTTTTCTTTCTTTCTTCTTCCCTAACTGCCATCTCCACAAACAGCCATTGTTCATTAATTTCACACCGGACAGCCGCCGATCTCCAATGCATCTCCAACCGCTGCCACCTCACCGGAAACGCATCAAACCCGCGCACGCAACTGGAAGTCCTTGCTCACGCTGCAGCTGCCAGCCACTGCACACACAGCGCGCTTGCAGAGCGCATGCGGCAACTGCTGGACGTGCAGCACACACTGCTGCCCACGCTTACTGCGCGCGCTGCTGCCCACGCGTGCTGCGCGCGCAGCTGTTGCTCGTGGCTGTTGGCAGCATGCTTCTGAAATTTCCGGCCTCCGTTTCCTCTGATCTGACATCCGTGATTATTTTCCGTTGATTTACAAATTTCTTAGGCCAATTTTTGGCTTACAAAAATTCTATAACAGTAAAATAAATCAAGAGGGAAACATGATAATAAAAAATCACCCCTCTTGTTACAGATAAAAAAAATACAACGGAAAATCTAACCATGAATTAAGACAAACCAAAACATGCTTTATTCATATATTAAACAAATAATATATATCTGAATAAATTGTGCCACTCTAATACATAATTTCAAGATTAATTTCATACGAAATTCTTATATATTAATATGAGATGGCTCTGATACCAATTGTTGGGGAAAAATTAGGTTTTTAAATTTTTAAAACCTTTTGAAGATCGCTTTCATATAATATATAAGAATTTGTATTCTAGAAATCGTAGCTTGAAAATCCGAGTTGGCTTTTTCCGTTGAAGTGATTTAGGCTCCTAGATCACAATCCATCACCACCACGCTTGTTAGGTCACGAACTGTCACCAATGATCTTCCAGATTATGACTCAGGTTCGATCTGCACTTAACGTGTGGGCGCCTTTATCACTACCAAAGCAACTAGCATAAGAAAATTTTTCTCTCAACAATAGAGAGAAAAATCTTATTCTCTGATCTGTATAAAGTGGCTTCTCTTCTATTCTTTAGAGAAAAATAAACATTTTATATCACCCTTTAGTGAAAACTCTAGACTCCAAATAATTACAAATAAAACTCACGTTATTTGCTTTTTCAATAGGGGACCCACCTTGTAAAATAACATAAAATCCCTTACACAAAAGCTAATTAAATAGAGCTTCTTACTAAATGATATATTTAGGCTTTTGACCCAAATAGCTAGTTATCTTGCTTATTAGTTCAGTAGTGGTGCAGTCAATTAAATGAGCTAACCTGGGGATCATTTGGGAACATACAATAGTGGCTATAACAATTAGGCCTGTAATTAAACTAGCATAATTATTTAATTCCAAATCTACTCCACTAAAAGATTGGAACTAACTTCCATAATTGTATGCTCGAATAATAATTCGTCCCAAGCCACACTGATTTCTTTACTGCACAATCCTTTGTACCACATCGTTAATTAAATTGATATCTCAACTGTCCAATCAATTTAATAACATTTTATTCCTTGATCCTTACTGGTTTTCTCTAATGATCATTTCAACATACTAAATATGTTGACATACTCTGGCCAGAGAATTCTATGATCAAGTGCCGAAAATTCATCAAGAGATGTGTTGTACAAATTCTATATTGTTAATCCATAACTCCAATACTCATAATTGCTCCCACCAAGATACCGGGTAATCTTGACCACAATGATGTGTCGTGCCCATTGGTAACTCAAATGGAAAAACAATTACAATCATGAAATCATAATTAACTTAAGATTAAGATTACAGTAAAATCAATGCCTATGAGATTTAATAAGTCTGATAGTTATTACAAAGTTAATTAAATCTCATATGTGATCCTGTTCAATGTAGCCGTACTACATCAACAAATTCATACATGATTAAGACAAATCATTCAATGAATTTATTACAGTCTATACCTAAATAAAGTGCCCAACTTTATTTATCAACTGTGAACTAAATTTATTTAATCATAAGATAACTTGTATTTATGTCTTCTGTGAATCCACAAGGTGATCACATAAATACATATAATATGATTAAATCGACTTTAATACAAATATTAATGCAATTAAAATATTTGAATAAAATATCTCATCTATTTTATTAATCAGAAAAAATATTTATTATAATTAAATAAACACATATGTTTTTAAAAAGCATATTTTCCCAACAATAAGTGCTGCCACTACTAGATGGGCTTCCTTGTTTTTGTTGACATATTGCTCCAACTCCTCATATCTTGATGATGACTTTTCTTTTCTGTCATTGCTATTCTTGTCTTCTATACTAGTATTACTACCTTGTTCCTTTCTTTCCCCATTTCCAAAGACTGTGTCGCTGGCATCGGATAGGGTTAAGTCTAGCCAAGCACCCTAGAAACGATGCCTGCAACAATATATGTTGTACATTTTGAAACAATTGTTTTGAACAGTAAACAATCAATTTCCTAATTCTAGAGTCGGTGCGTAAAAATAACTAATAAGGACACAAAAATTAAAAATATAGATTATTATGTAGTCTGTCTTACCTCGCTCTCCTCAAAAAGCACCTTGTTTGAACGTATATGTCTTCAACGCTACAGTTGTGATGATTGAATGCTAGCCTGTCCACTTTTGGGTGACAAACGAAAGACTGTATAAAAGAACCAGAAACAACATGTTCTAGGAGAGGTGTGTTTCCGTCATCATTTTCCTCGTTTATAAGGTTTCCAAGCCATGGGCATTTTAAAAGTAATTCGACTGTCCTTCTACTTTCGCTCTTCTACTTTCCCTATGCAGGGCAAACTGAAAAACATTCCACCCTCTGTCATCGACCAGTTCACAAGAACTTGGACAACTCATTATTAGCTCTTGCATTGTGTGTAGTCTGCCCTTGCCGGCTGCAAGATGAAGAGGTATCTTTCCCTCATTATCAGCTTTGTAGGCGGCTGATTTATCGGCCTTGAGTAATTCCTTCACCACGTCATAGTACCCCAAGTGTGCTGCCAAGTGAAGTGGACGCCACCCTTGCTGATCCGCTTTGCTGGTCTGAGTTCCAATACTAGAATCTAGTAACACTTTTGTCATTTCTACATAAAAGAAAGCAAACAAAAATTAAATTGAAAAATGATATAGAGTGACCAACTATTTGTTCAAATTAATTTTGCATAATAGATTTGGTTAAAGTATAAGTTATTTTGATTCTTGTATGTTCAAAATGAGAAAAATTTAAAACAAAAAAAGGTTGACAATCAAATAACAACAGGTTTTACCTGTATCATTACGAAATGCCGCTGCGTGCAAAGTCGTTCTTCCCATTGGTCCATGGTCAGCTGGTGATTTTCAAGTCAATAAAATATCTTGCATCACGTCTTTGTAACCCCTCTCCGCGGCCAGGTACAGTGGAGTCTCCCCAGCATTATTAGCATCATATGGTAAACTAGGGTCTTCTTTGGTCAACATCTTCACCACATCGACTTGATTGTAACGCACCGCCTCGTGCTAGGCTGTGTCCTTGGCTTCATTCGTCATCCCCAGCATCAGCCTTGCGGCTTCAACAACTTTCTCGGGGTCGTTCTGGTGGGGTTTTTTGCATTCGGCAATCAAATCCTTCACTATATCAACATGCCCGTGCCTGCCCGCGATGTGCAACAAAGTTTCCCCTTTGGTGTTGGCCTTCAGTAATAGACCAGGACACATTTCTAAAATATCTGTCACAAAATGCTCTAATGATGATGATTGCTTTTTAAAAGTACTCATTGTGAAGCTGGTTAGTTAATTATGTTATGTGGTTAAGTGGCGAGCTGAGTCAGCATTTGTGGGGCCAGTAGTTAGTTAAGTTTGTTGCTGCTTACGGCTGGACAACAGGGCTATAAATATATAGTTAGAGGCTGATCAGAGAAGAAATTTAATCACGATTTTGAGAGGCCTAGGGTGAGAGATAGAAAATTCTCTATGAGAGAGAATTAATCTTTGTCATCAGTTGTCTCTTTGTAATCAATCAGTTCAATAAAAACTTCAAGCCCAAGAGGGTTCTTCAGCCGTGGATGTAGGTACCATTGGTACTGAACCACGTAATCTTTGAGTGTTGTCTTCTTCTCACTCTCTCTTCTTTCTTAATTCTTTAGTTTCTTGGATGTGTTGTTGTTTTCTTTTCTTATGGTAACAGTTCTTGGGGAGTCAAATTGAATCGATTTGGTTGATTAACGACCAAGATTTGATTAGTATCTTAACACTCATCATCCTCCAAAGGCTGCTTTTTAACTTGTTATTAGGCTTCATTGTTTGATTAGGCCGGGCTGCGATGTGGATATGGAGGATTGTGTTCTTGTTCGGAGTGAATATTTGGTCAAGCATCTTTGAGTGTACTCTGAATTGATCGGTATGGCCTTCTACGGCAACCTTGTAAAGAGAATCCATCAACTCGAAATTCTTTTCGCGGACACTTAGTAGTCCTGCCCGTCGTGTCTCAGCATTCTGGTTATCAGAACCGGAAAGTGACGACGACATTTTGCTGGTGATGTGATGTGGTCCCCCAAATAGAAATGAGATGGAAGTGTTTGTGAAAGATAGGATTTTCTTTTCTTTTCTTCTCTTTTTTTTCTTTTTTTTCCTCCAAAATGGAGATGGCTAAATGTGCTTACCAATTTACAGATAAAAATGGGTTACATGCACGTACGAGTCCGGTCTTACAGGGAAATTCATCGTCGTCCACTAAATTAAATATTAGGCTATACTAATCACTGTTTTCTGAAGACCTGCGAAATATATAGGCACTTTCCTGTTTTCTGAAGACCTGCAGTTAATATGACCGAACAAATGCATAGGCACTTTCGTTGAAAGAGCAATTAAAGGAAAATTCATCCTCGTCCGGTAAATTAAAGATTATGTTATACTAATCAGCTGTTTTCTAAAGTCTGTTCTGCCATTTGTAAGCAAAATAGTTTATTTATCCTTTTTTTCCCTTTTTAATTAACTCGCGTATTTATTGAAGTTCGAAATTTAAGGTATAACAAAGTTCATTTCTTGTCAATTGAGATGAACCTTGACTTCAAGAGCATGTCCACAATAAAATTACTTCATTAATTTTTTTAATTAATTAACACCCTTAACCAGGGGCATATCTAAAAATTAATTCACACGGGGCAGCATCATAATAAAAAAATAATTTATAAAATTGAAACCAATATTAAAATTTATTTATAAAATTACCCCCACCCAAAGATAAGTTCGCAAAAATTAATAGGAAATTTATTTTTGAGTGGACCATTAGCCCCACACCCTTGATCCGCTCCTACACTTATTTCCTTACCACACTTGAATTCCAAATCAAATGATTTGTCAAAATAAAGTTACTGGAAAATCATTCGGTCACGCTTCATTACTCAAAAGTAACTTCATTAGTTAAGAATATTGCTTATACCTAAAGTATGTGGTTAATGATATGCAGGATTCAATAAATGATTCTGGTTCTTACTATTTTTTTTAGGATTATTATCATTTAATTACTTTAGATCATAAAATATCAAATGATTATAAGAAGTGTTGGTGTCTATTATTTTATTATAATATCTTTTGTAAAATCTTTTATTTTATTATATTTTATTTTCTACTATTAGTTGACCAATAGTTAACTAACAAAATATTAATATGCCCTTACTTTAAAAAATTAATTAAATTTTTAATTAAATAAAAAAATGAGAAAACAAAAATAAAGAATCAAACTCAACTGAAGAATGCGTGCCTTCACTTCCAAAACTTCTTATGCTCCAATTGGGGAAAAGAAGGGAAAAAAAAAAAAAAAACTGCTTGTGATTAAGTATCCTCCTTGTGTGCTAAATTGCTAATCTTGCTCTCATCAAGATATCAAATTGAAACCGCCACTAAAACTTGAATCTAGCAAATTGAAACTGCCATTAAAGCTTGAAGATCAATATGCTTTCTGTCAATCTTAATTTCTATTTCGTCACAATCCTTCAAACTCATAATAATAAATCCATCATTCCATAACCAAATCAAACTCAGCAACTGGAAAAAAAAAAATTCTCAAAGAAATATTATATAAAATCCACTTTCAAATATATCACGTATCGCTGAGATAAGTTATAAAAACATAATAAATTTTCCTCACCCACGGCTGCCATCAAAATCCCTCCAATTCTTCGTTTAGACGACACCCATCAATGCCAATGCATGGCCTGTACCCATTCAAAAATGCCAATAATTTTTCAAAGATGGTGGATCACTATCTGAGGAAAAAAGTGAAGAAGAAGAAGATGATGACGTTAGATATTCGGGATTCAAGATTTTTTTTTCTTTCATTTGTTTTTAACGATAATGAGTACACTGCCCTTGCCATTTAAAATTATAATACAACTTATCTTAGTTTTGAATGTAAAAATACTTTTAGAGCATGACATCAGTTTTCAACTCATGACAAAAATAAACTAAAATAATTTTTTTTGAAAGATAAAAAAATAAAATGATAAGCACAAATACTTCTTACAATTATTTCATATTTTATAATTTTAAATGTTGTCCAACTATAATAATACTTTTTCTTAATATCTTAAAAAGCTTAATCGATTTTTAATCTTTAATTTTTTTAAAATTTAAATTATGATAACTAGTTAAATAAACTATTGGAAAATCATACGAATAGGGCCAAAGGCTAAGGCCATTCCTTTCACGTGCTCGAGAAAATTGTATCTTTTTTTTTTTATTAATATTGTTATACAGAACTGTTACTGATATTACATCAGATATTACCAATAATATTTACAAACAAATTATACAACTGGGACCTTTTTCGTGGCATGTACTCTTCTGAAACGCTGTCTAGATTCTTTAAATCCTCTCTAATATTCGAGAGTTATCCACTCCACTCACATTTCGTGAGGGGTAGACTGATTCTACTCAATTATTTGATAATTGAGAGAAGATTGAAATTAACCCCTATAATACTTTTATGGAGGCTCAAACCTTTGCATTCAACATTGTAATTGCAAAAATTCTCCCACTGGGCTAAAGGCTCATTGATAAAATTGTACCCTTTTCGCATGCTCTGAAAAGCAACTGGGAAGATACATTGGTATTAGCTAGTAGAGTCTTCACCTAACATACATACCCAAACAACAACTAAGAAAGGCCACGGATAGTGAACGGAAGACGTTGAAGAGTGTAGTGTAAAAGATGGAAAATTTTCCTCATTTATAGCCGCTCGTCAGGTAAACTAGTCAGTTTTTTTTTTTGGATGTTTTTGTTTTTATCTTGCGGGGTCTTGGAATAGAGAATGATTCACTTACATATGATGGAGAAATTGATAAGCGCTTTCCTAGGATAGAGAAAATTAAGGAAGTTTCACAATCAAATGGTTTGGTTAATATCCTAACCCTATGATATTATCATTTTTATTAAGAATCCATAAGCACTTTCGTTGGAAAATGTATGGTTTCGAGTCTTGCTACGGTGCGTCAGTTGCACCGTGCAGCCATAACAATTTTTTCATTGTCCGTCGTTACATGCAACAAGGTTCCTATCATGTGTGTGTTGTGTATATATAAATTGAATATACAGCAAAAAGATCATTACCAAGTACGAACTAATTATTAATGTTTGTTATGGTGTGGTGCAGCTGATATCTTATAGTTTCACATTATATGTTTAGATCAATATTGCTAACCTTATAAGTTTTTATCTTAAATTTCATTCTACATGATATATTATTCATTAGGTGGTTGATATTTTTTTACAAATATCAAGTGAATTAGTTGTATTATTTCATAATCTACTTTGATGAATGCCACATAATTTAAGATAAAATTTTAAGAAGTCTAACACTACTTTTAATTTAATTAAAAAAAATTTACATCCACTTGTAAGAGTTTGTTAATAGTTAATATTGCAAATCACTTTGAAATGCATACAATAAAATTAATTTTAGGATAAAATTTTAAGATTTGTAACTAGCACTACTTCTGAAAGTATAGGTAGAAGGAAAATAAAAAATATTATAGTTAATGAGAAGGGTTCTTTTATCTTACATGTGTAAGATACATTCATCTCACATGAATAGTGTGTGAGTCCCACACATATACTATTCATGTGAGGGGTATGTATCTTACATGCATGTAAGATAGAGATTGCCTAATGAGAATTTAAAAAGCAGGCCACGTGGCAAACATATAAAAGTAGTTTGTATACAATGTAATTTGTACATGGTAATTAAGGTATAGGCAAACTTATGCACAACCTTGATTTCCTCTAGTCCATAAATTGAAAATAACCAATACATCTAAAGCTGTTGGGTTTTTATGGGCATATTTCCATTTTTCTGTCTTCAAGATCACTTATGTTGTTGCTCTTTTAGACATGTGATGTTTAATTTTACATAAGATGAACAAATTTATAAAGCTCTCTCTCTCACACTCCTCCTCGTCCACCATACACTCACAAGCATATATATAGGCAGTACACATATAGCTTATGCAAATAGACTGCACCCTCAGATAAGCTAATATTGCAAGCATCTCCGTTTGAATTGTACTTTCGACTACGTGTTCAACAACCACCACCAAAATAAGAGGGGGGCGGGGGCAAGGGTGGTTTCAAATGTTAATCTAATTCATAGAGGAGAATTATAAAGTTAGTGATTATGATACTAGATCTTTCCAGAAAACAGAATATCATGGAAGATTGCCAGCGAGTGTTAGATTTATCATCTGTTTGTCAACAATTATCACTACATCTGAGAAAATTCTGCTCTAAGATAAAATAAAGGTGATATTTCATTATTGTTATCCCTCGTCAAGAGAAATATGAGATATTCAACACGACTATCAGAATCTGCAGTCCCATGTTCAACAAGACTATTTGAATTGATAGTCTCGTATTCAACAAGACTTTCTGAATCTACAGTCTCATATCTAAATAACTCATAAGTCAACAATCAAAGTTGGAGTTTTATATCAAGTCATTTACTAAAATAAGCATAAAGTAACTCCGGCTGCATATAGGGTGAAAGAAAGAAGAATGTATGACCCTGAATGAAATATTGAGTAGCTAGTTGACTAGAATTAAATGCAGTGATCATTTCAGGGACAAGTTGGAAAGGGTCAATGCTAATACCTTTACCGATTTTCCATGTCTTCGCTAAAGGCATATTTCTCAGGCTTGTGGCTATAACCCGCAAAATCGGATGTATGAAAATATGTGTTTAGCTTGGTTCTACATTCTAATTCCCTCATAAAGTAAGAAGATGTTAGATAGATTACAAATGCTAGGGGTTCTCTGTTTGACAAGTTGCAGTCCACTACTGAGTTGAAACCATTCATGAGTGGGTACGCACCCTACTACTCGTACATGCTTACACTTTCATGTGCACACAATTTAGATTTTAGAGCGTCTCTACACAAGATTTGTTTCATTTGCGCACAATTTAGAAAGAAAAAAAGAGCACCATCACCAAAGCAAATGCTTTTGGTGGGAGCCAAGATGCTACCTATATATATATATATTTGATGAAATCCAACCAGTTAATCAATTTCACTATTAACAATTTCATCCTTCACTGCTTTTTAGATTCGAACTGCGATAGGAATGGATGAGAACAAGATCATTATTATTGCTACAGCACCAAAGAAGGCTGCTGATAAGGCGGCTTGAAGACGTAAGAGCTTCATTTCTATGGTCCAAAAATGTAATAATTATTTTCCAGACGAACATAGCACTTGTGGACAAAGTCATGGCTGTCAAATTGAGCGTAACAAATGCTAGCTTGGAAAGCACTGCTTGACGCTTCTGATTAGAACTGCGGCACCCCTAGTCTGGACTCTGGACCCATTTCATTAATGTAGTCAGCAGGCGTAGTAATACTTGCGGTGAAAGTAACAGTTGCTACAAGTGCAGCCACTTCTATACGGGAATCCTTTACTTCCTTGACATGTCGCTCTAAGATCTTGTCTAACTTTTCTTCTCCATGATTCCTCTACTTCTTCTCTTTTGTATTTCTATTACCTTGATCATTTCTTTCCCCATCTCCACCGACTACATGTCGCCGGCACGAGATCCAATTTACTCTAACCAAGCGCCGTAGAAATAATCTCAGCTGCAACAATATGCATATGTGGTACATTTTGAGAGAATTATGAACATTAACAATTAATTGATTTCCCAAATTTTAGATATATTTGAACTTGTAATAGGTTATAACGAGTAGTAGAGACCAATGAAAATCAAACTATGGTATGAAACAAGAAATCCACATTTTTCATATGGTTAATAATTTTTTCCACAAATTTCTTCAAGTTTGCTTATGGAAAAACAAAAAAAGGCTGAAGATGAAGACGAAGACTTATAGAAATTCAGACTATATAAATTCTCACACATAGAACAACCCCAACTTACAAAATACACGCAACAGTAAAAGGTATAAATGATTCTCTGAATTAATTAATTGTATCCTATTGAAATTTAAGAGCATAAAACCTAAAGCGCTATATCCTTTGTTCTGTTGTTGTACCCGATAAAAGGCTCAATATCCCCTGTTCTATTGTTGTACACAACAAAGGGCTCTTCCCCGAAAAAGTCAATGAACTCTAGGAAAGCAAATTCCTTGGAGCTCCTCTAAAAATCTAATTAACACCTCGTCACAATGTTTTCACCATTCTTGTTAAACAATAAAGAGGTCTAAATAAATTGTAGATCAAGAAGAAGCAACTTTGGTGATATTCAACACTGAATATATGCCTGTTAGAAATGCCAACACCATTGCAAGCACGGCAAAAATTATCATTACTTGGCTCATTTTCTATAGTAAAAATTTCATACTCTTGTTTGGCAACTGTGATAGATAATTGTGGATGAAGACGACACCTATGGACAAAATCATGGCTACCGAATTAAATATAACAAATGCTTAGAAACCTCTGCTTTTGATTAGAACTGTTGTACCTCGGTTTGGACCATAGCCACCATTTTTGTTGCTACAAACAGATGCTCAGCAAAAAAGAGATGGAAATGGAATCTTCCCATATCCATGCTTGACAAAATACTCATCAATTTCATCAGTTCAAAAACTTTATTTTTAATACTAATTAGATTGATTAGAAGAATAGTAAACACACTTCCCCCAAGTTGGTGCAATATTGTTGGTTCTTTCTACTCAATTGCTATTGATGTTAATGTGCAAGTGTACACAACAAGTAATAAAGTAATGAATATTCAAGATCGTCTCCATATGACTGATGTTACTAGAAATGCTACAGCAATCACGATAGTGCAATCTTCCTTTATTTCAAGAGGAACCTAGTTAAAGTTGATTACTATCGAAATTAATAATTTTACAAAAATAAAACAAATAAATGCAGTAATGAAGTAGATTAGATGAATTGAGTAAAAAGAATTTAATGATAATGAAGTAGTTGAATGATCAAACTCTCTTCATGGGTTGACTATTTTTGTTCAAATTAACACCAATTGCTACAACAATTCCTACAGCACTGGGCAGAATTATTTTGCATCCTCAGCTGTCGCTTGTTAGACTTCTCATACCCTTAAGCACCCTAACAATGACCAATTGCTATTCCACCTAAGGTATGTCATTATGAACATACACTCTCTCTACCCTACAAGGTGAATTTCTATGTCTAGTTTTTTCACAAATCTTAACTCAAGTATGGCCCTTTTGGAACTCAAGAAAACTCAATATAGGAAACTTAAATTAAGATCAAATACTACTCTAATAATTTCCACTAAGACATACTCTTTTGCGACTCTCTCTTAACTTGAACCATTAAATGAAAAGTCAACCGAAATAATGATTGTAATAAAAGCTATCAAAGTAAAATATTACAATAATCTTGCAGCAACTCATCAGAACAGTAAAAAACTCGTTGAGATTGTTTGTCACTAAACTACAATTAAATTTAGTTCATACTTTAAAAAAGAAAAACAAACAGCAAAATATCAGCCATGAAATATATCAGTTCAATCAAAGAGTAAGAAAAGGAACAAGTAAAGAACGATGAAAATTGAATCCAAAATAGCTTTGCTGATTTCTTCACTGGTGCAGACTTGTTTTCCTTTGAACTTTGATTTTTTCCTTCTTTTCATCTTGATTCCTTTGATGTTAATTCACCGTCCCTTTTTCATATGATGCGTGCTCTTTTTATAACTGAAAACTAGGGTAAACAGAAGCTTAGGGCGCACATAAGTCAGATTAGGAAACTGCAGATCGTGATTCTACAAATATCTTGCGCTAAATTTTTTCTGTCGTTGTTCTAGGATTGCTACAACAATGGTTACTCCAGCAACAGCTACAGTACTACATTGTTCCAGATTGTGTTTCAATTCTTATGTAACCATGTTCTTCCTTTTTACAACCCTATTGCATCAGCATTCCTTCTGTGCAAAATAAGCTTTTGGACACTTACAATTATGGACACAATTTGAGCACGAATTACTCTAAATCATGCAAAAATTTTTAAGATTAAACTAAAATGAATGTTTATGCAAAATGTAATAAAAATGCAATAGAAACACATCATTTACTCTCTAAGTAATCTTGATTTAAGTCTAAAATTGTCATAATAACTCACATTTCATAGAGTTATCACACCCCAAAACTTAAATCATTACTTGTCCTCGAGTAATGACAACACACTAGCACTTCAATCACACAATCATGCAACAAATAACTTAGCTCTGTCATCAAATTTCTAAGAATTCTTTCACCCTTAGATCACACTCTTAATCACTCAAAATATCCTTAGCAGTTTAGTTCTAAACTTAAGCTTCATTCTGTCCAAAATGTGTGTGTGCCACTTTGATCAAATTCCAGAGGTACTACAATATTACACAAACATTGCATATAATTCAAAGGTAGAACACAAATATATTCACATATGGCGGAGCAAAAATCACAAATATATTCAAACTGTGCTACAACAATATATATATATACTTAAACCCTCTTCAATATGACATTGATTTTTCATGTGAATATCGATCACTTGTAATGATAACACCCAATTACTCAACCAATGCACAGATCAAAGTTATTGTAACAATACTCATAACATAGTCTTTTCTAAAGATATCTTTAACTCAAGACTGAACATTAGGCTCGTGAACAGACATGGCTACTCAATATTCTAGACAGAGGGCTTTTTTTTTAAACAATAGATGCTACAACAATGCTCATAACTCTTGTTGCCTTTGGACTCAAGTCTGCATATATGGTACATACTCAACCCTGGCTGCTCAGCAACTTAAGCCATTGGAACAAAATTTATTTCATAACAAGCACAGTTCAACAAAATTTTTCCCCTAAACTTGAGATATTTTCTACTCTTTTTGGTTTTCTTGGCTCTGCTACAACATTCTCATAAAACTCAACCAAAGTCTTAAGTGTCAGGACAGAATTTCAACCTCCATCTATAACTATCTCTACTTGGCATTCTTATAAATACTGAATAACACTCAATTTATCTTCATTAGGTTTTCAAATTCATACACAAATATTAGATAACAGAGCTTCCCACAACACACAACATAAGCATAAACACATGCACTCAGAAACACAACCCCCCTAAACTTGAGAGGTGTTGTGTCTTCACAAACACACAAGATAAAACCCCATAAATTAAACATGTATACATTAAATAAAAAGACATGCAGAATAAATCAAAAAATTAAAATTAAACGCAAGAAAAGTTTTTCAAAAAGAAATAAAATAAACTAGTAGGCAGGGGGTACTCCCCTGTTGCTTCGGCATTGCTGCAACATGGTGCAATGACTTCAGCGCTTTTTTGATGCGCTTCACAGCTTATTCTTTAGCAAATGTGTCAATATTATAGAATATACATGTTTACTAATATTTTGCACATTTACATTATTAAAGTTCTAAATATATATAAAATTTTATAAATGAAACAGCATATATGTTTATCCTTTCAAAAAAATAAAAAAGATAATCATGTTCAATATTTGAGTTTTGATGACAATAACCTACAAATTAATTTTGAATATGAAATATAATCATGTCGTTATTTAGGTAAATGTATTAAAAATCTTAATCCTAATCCAATACAAAAAAAAAAAAAAAATCGTGTCGACCTAGATCTGGTCCATTTAATAATCATGCAAATTTGATGATCCTTACCCATTTATTTGTATCGTGTTCGAGTCGAATAATCGGATCGTGTTAAATTTTTTCAGCCATACTTATGTCTAAATGTATAGGTTAGTAATATTTGCTAATTTAGAATCCAACTCTTACTGGTGACGCAAATATAGCATATTTGCTTCTGTATATAGAATATTACACTAATGATTATTATCCATTGCAGGGGTCTCATATACGCAGATCTTGGTTATAATACTTATGAGTGATTGTTCAAATATAGCATATTGTTATACTTGATACTGATTTGATAATTTAATGATTAAGGTTTCTTCGTTGGATCAAGATCCTCTCCTAATCTAATCACTCTTCATCTTTTACAGATTTTGTGCCACCTGTGTTTTAGTGTTAATGGATTATTAGGATTTAACTGTTTTTTTAAATTTATTAACCACCAATTATATTAACAGAATTTACTCAAATGAAGACCGGATTAGAAGAGGATCATGATCCTTCTTCGTTCATATAGATACTATTTTATCGGATAAAGATGATGATAGGGATGGAAAAGATGAGGTTGAGGCAACCGTTTTAGAGAATAAGAAGTTTTAGAGGAAGATACTTGTAAAATTTTAAGATATGAGATTTGGTGGGTGTGATTTTTATGAAAATTTTAAATTAATTAAGCTACATCTAATGTATTTCGTGAATTACAGTTACTATTCTGTTGACTATGTTGCATTGTTAATACAAATACTTTTAAAAAAATCTTATGAATTAATAATGTTAAATAAATTAAATGGGTCAGTGATGAAAAAAAGAATTATATTTCCGATGTGTATCTCGTATTTTCAAGGGTAAATTACTGTTGGGATAGTAATATTTTCCAGGGTAGCTAACGTCACTTCTAAGGGCAAATGTAGCTGGAAATATGTAATCATTTGGTTTGGCGGAGATTATTTCTAAGGGCATGTTAATTTTAACGACATTGCCATCGAAAACAATTTTTTTCCAGATGATCCATCTGAAATTGTATTTTTCCGATGCAACTTAATGTTACAACAGTCGACGACATGACTTTCTTGAAATTGAATTTCTTTCAAGGACATTTGTATATTTCCGGTCCGAGGGTATTTGCCCTCAAATAACCCTTTGTCATGACAAATATGCATGGCAGACATTTGGACAAGCCGGTCGTAAATCTTACTTTCTAAGAATGTCTAAAATAATTATATATATATGATTATTGAATTAAGAAATACAATAAACACATTCTCCACTAATATTCATCCCTGGCCTTATTAATCCATTCAAAAAGAAAATGAAATTAATAGAATAAATAAAACATACAACAGAACCACCCCATGGCCAGAAATGAGAGTAATAGACACCGTCCAGACTTTGACTTAGCTGGACTCAATCGTCGAATCGTTAAAACTTCAAAAATCCCAGTCAAGAATTTCTTGTGTCTGCAGATCTCTGAGGCAATCCATCTTGTCCCAAATGTCTTCACCCTTAAAAATGTGCCTCTCGGCATAGTTTCCTGCCTTGCCAGTATATGTATACTCGATCACAACTTCCTCTATGCACTGCCACCAACACGAGATGGGACGGGATTTGCAGCATTGAGCAATCCTTCCTTCATAAACTGCCTGCCTCCTATAAGAAAACTGCAACTGAAAATACATGAAACAAAGCAAAATAAGCAATAATTATTGTAAGCACTAGTTAGCATTTGAATGATAATTTCAACTATCAAAAGGAAAGGAAAGGAAAGGAAAGGAAAATTAATCTTCAATGATACAGAATATTAAAATTACAGACACAGCAAACAATTTCCTCACTGGCAAAATCTTTCAATAATAATACGAGGTTTCTGTTGTATGACTCATAACCAGTTCCAGTGCTAGTGTTAACTGTTAAGTCAACCAAACATTTTAGGCAAAACTGCAGGTGTACAAGACAACAATCTAAATCCGGAAAGCTGATTCAGTTATTAAAAAACAGAGTATGACATCCTTTTATAAGAACATAGGAAACCAAATGATCGGGAAAGCAGACTAAAGTAGTAGCACTACATTGCATCCTCACTGCAGGATCAAGTACTGAATTCAAACAAATGAACAAAAATGCAGTACCTTAAGAGAAGACATTGGGGGATAACCTAATCTTATTGAAAGAGTCCTTGAATGAGGTGAAATCCAGAGAAAACCATCAACAGCACTTTTTATTGCAAAGCGCCATTTGAATGCTTCTACTGTACAGTCCAGATGGTCGACATTACCCAATGGGGAAGGTTGGATTCGCCTCAAGTCTTCCGGAACAATCACATTCTTCACGAAATAAATTAATAAGAAACTAACTACAGCTCGAGAAT
This sequence comes from Citrus trifoliata, assembly GCA_018350135.1. NCBI lineage: Eukaryota > Viridiplantae > Streptophyta > Magnoliopsida > Sapindales > Rutaceae > Citrus > Citrus trifoliata. The sequence continues at coordinate 4,882,914 of CM031392.1, forward strand.
GTAAAATAAGAAACAGCTAGGTTGTAAGTTAGATATAGGGTTTCTAAACAAAAAAAAAAAAAAAGTTTGCAAGAAAAGACATACCTCCCCTTCCTGGCTTCGCAAAATCACCACCTTGGAAACACTATAGAACATTGCAAGAAGTTTAAAATGCTCAGCGTACCATTCACTGCTGCTATTTTCAGTTTGGAAAAGGAGATGAGATTTGGCAAAAGTTATAGCACCTAATTGGAAGGATATTACATCACCACTGTATTTGAATATACTTAAACTAGGAGCTACAATCTTGACTTCAACCAACCTTAAACAATCATAAATTTCCAATAACTTAAGACTGCGGCTAGAGATGTTAATGCTCTTCAAGTCGTCACAACCAGCTATCAATAAGCTCTCAAGAAGCGGAAATTTAGAAATTTGGTTGCAAAGCCACTCATCCTTTATATGAGTAAGGGCAAACCTCAAGTATTTGAGAAACTTACATGAGGCTAAGTTGAACTTGCATTGAAATGGTAGTGGCCCTTGAATTGAAACTTCTTGGACATTCTGTGCTATGATACAAAGCCGTTGAAGTTCCTCAGCATCACAAACTTCGAATTTATTGAGTTTGGTAAGACCAGATAACTCTAGATTTTTAAGCCCTGGGCATAATTGCAGACTTAGATACTCGATCAAAGGACACCCAATAAGTAGACTCTGAAGCACTAGATCGGTTGCATCAACCCTCATTAGAAACAATTTTGTCAACGAAGATAACTTCACACTTCTTGGAGACTTCAACTTAAGGCCTGCTAATGTTAGTATCTCTATTGAATTTGAACATAGGATAATTTCAGGCAAATTGAATCTAGGATTGCCCAAAAGCTCAAGACTCAGCTCTTTGACATTACATCCTAAAGCATAGAAAATGCATTGGTCTATGTACGGAAGACATATTTCCAGTGAGTCTCCAGGCACAAAAAGTGAGAAATTCATTAACCTTATCATCTCATTGTGGCGTATGCGCAGAGTTTCCTTTATATAATTGAATATCTCTCTTAACTTTTGTTTTCCAGCTTCACTGCCATCATTGCTATCCTCCGGAAAAACTTGATGAAAGAAATCAGAATCAAATTTCAAAACTGAGAATGTATGCCATGCTCGTTTCCATGTTCGAGACAATACACGTGTTTGAACCGTTTGTGTGAATGGCAAGAATGACAAAATGTGATGTAGTATTGGTTCCGGCAAATTAGATATCCGGTCTATGTGACTGAGGCTCTCCATAATAATATTATCATCACCAGATTCCCTGAACAATTAATTAGCAACTGATTAATATGGTTGGATTATGTGGAGTTGAGCATCTTAAAATAAATAAATAAATCAATAAATCATCTTAACAAAAACTGTTCTGAATTGAGCATGTTTATTTATTTATTGAAGGAAAAAACCGAAACTTGAAAAAACAAACAAACAAGAAAAATTTGAAAGTATCACCAAAAAAATTAAAAAATTAATCCATGATGTTTATGTGTGTGTGTGTGTGTGTATTCATTGTCACTGAAAGACAAATAACAAAACAGCAAAAACAGAGGGAAAAAATGAAAATACAAAAGTAACGTCAATGAGGACCTATCCATCTGATGGATCTTGCGAGCCCAACAGCAGCGGAAGTTGAATTATCAAAGCGTTGATCTGCTTATTGTATATAGTGATTCTTTCGAGAATTCCTAATCCAAAACAGACGAATCAGAAAAGATAGTTGCAGCAGTGGAATTATGATCTACTTTATATATAAGTATTTTTAAGGATTACAAATCCCAGTAGGACATGTCCTAAGGATTCCCTAATTCGTATAACATGAAACAACAGCCCGCAGTGGGTTCTGTTTCTTTTAAAACTAGTCAGTGAGAAACCCTTTTTGAGTTTAACGAACCATAATAAGGGACTGAGTAATTCTGAATTACCTAGGTTTATCCGCTGCAGGCACCCTCACCCTAATGTATGTACCATCTAATGCTCCTAAGCAGTTCTATCATCAATGTAGGAAAAAATAATAGTAATTAGTGACCACCAAATTTTTGATATAGTTCCAGCTATAATCATAATAAATATATGGCTAGGAGAAGTACCTTAAACCATTTCCATCTCTCATCAGTGGAGTTTTCAGGAACTGGATCAGGTTGTTTCAATAACTCTCCATGAAGCCATAGGATAGAATACAAAACATCGTGAAAGTACTTGCTAACGGACTGTCCCGACCTCATAAATTTAAATGTAATCACTCTATTTTTTACATGATGTGCTATTATGTGTAAAAACATAGCTACTTTTTCATCTACTAATAAGTGTCTTGAAGGTTTTAACCCACCAACTGTTTCAAGCCTCGTGCATAAATATGCAAAAGCACACCTATCCATTCTAAGTTGCGCTATGCAAGTTGCATCACTCTCATAAGCTAATCGATGGACAATTTTCCTATTTATGAAAAAGTCAAGCACATACATTTCACATCTTAAAGATTTTTTCTCATTTTGTTTCTTCATAAGCTTCAAGAAATAAAAACAGAATTGCATGGTATATAAGCAACGGATAAAGAGCCCAACCAATTTCCTCTTTCTCATATTATCTGTTTCAGCTAAGCCTAAGTCGTCCATGACTGCACAAAGAATTATCCATGTCTTAAATAAATATATATATATATATATAATATGTACTCAACAAGACTAATAAGATTAAAAGTTGCAGGATATGCAAAATAATTGCAAAAGTTTACTTGAACAGGGGCAAAACGATTAAAAAAGCAGAGGAACAGTACCAATTAATGACATCTATTTTACTGTAAATGGTCAAATCTCTACATTTCAAATATAAACTCATTTTTTAAATTAAATAAAGAGTGGAAGGTAATGAACAGTTTGGATATGTGGGGTATGAACTAGAAAGTAATAGCCACAAATTGGCAAGTGTAGAAAAGAGGAAGACCTACTGGCGTAATCTTATCCAGCTGCTTCTTTTTTAGATTTAGAACATCTTCTAGTTTTCCATCGATCCTGTAAAAGATATGAAAATTTGTATGTAAGATGAAGGCGAATACTGGCAGAAAATAAATTTTGCACTAACAATAGGGATGGGAGAAATTTTGAGGGTTAGTGAAAAATATATAAAGAAGAACAAATAACAAGGACATTTTACAATGTAAAAGCTAGAAAGCAAAAGCTTTAAAGAGTAGGTCAAAAGTTACAGGCCCGCTAGCTTAAAAATGTCAACTGCTTTTGGAGGGGTTGAATTTATTGAATGTCAAATTTTCTCAGCAACCAAACAGAATCATAAACCCACCAAATAAAACGAATCAAAGCTAGTTGAATAAACTCAGCCATAATTAATTAATCAAAGAAAATAATCAAGTTTAGTTCAATAAACAAACAAAACAAAAATAAATTAGCCATAATTTTCTCAGCAACCGAACAGAATCATGAACTCAACAAATCAAAAAAATTATCATAAAAACAACTTAACAAATCTATAAAATCATAAAAATTTACCTTGATTTTCATCTTGTTCTTCTTATTTTAAGATGATGGTAGGATTCTAGGGTTTTGATTAGAGAATTAAGAGAGAATAGATGAAGAATTTAAAGAGAAGGAAGAAGAATTAATAGGGATTAGAATCAATTTTATTACTTGTCTCTCAAAAACATAATAAGAACCACTTATTTATAGTAGTTCAAGACAATCCTAATTGTAATTTAATAAAGACTTTAATTGAAATAAGAAAACCTAATACTAATAGGAAAGAAATTAAAACAAGCAATTAAAATAAAATAAACTATTAGGGTCCTAACATTTTCCCCACCCCTTAAAACAGGCTTGTCCGCAAGCCTTTTACCCAGTCTCAATAACCGAGATCTTCCAATCCACATGATGGTCAGGTGGTTTTGGAGAGTTCTGAAGAGGTTTATCAGCATCTAAAAGCAATAGTTGAGATTGTTGGCAGCGATGTCCAGGTTTGAATTACTCGTCACAGTTGAAACAAAGCCCTTTAGAATGTCTTTCTGCTTGCTCAGCTGAGGATAAACGTTTGAAATTATTAGGTAAGATAGAGAGAACCGGTCCTACTAAAGAGGTGCTGGTGGAGTAGGAGTTGACTGTAATTGTGGGAGTGGATCTTGGATGGCAGAAATAGGGGAACAATTGCCTTGTAAAGTAATTGCCTTTACTTGAAATCTAACAAGTTCAAAAGTTTGTAGGAGACTAATAGGTTTGAATAGTTGTACGCCAGCCTTGATATCTTCACGTAACCCAGAGAGGAAACAACTAATGAAGAAAGGCTCAGTTAAATTGCTAGTCTGATCAGCCAAATTTTCAAATTGTCGTTGATAGTCAAGAACAGTCCCTATTTGACGTAGTTTGGTAAGATTGCCAACTACATCATTCTCTTCTAATGTCCCAAATCGAGTAGTCAAAGCCCGTTTAAATTGCGCCCAATTCATTTCGCCCATAGTTTGCTCTAGCCAATGAAACCAAGGTACAACATCACCATCAAGATGGCCAATAGCTAAAGACAATAAGTCAGCATATGATAATCCAGTAAGGCGACAATATTGCTCACATCGAAAAATCCATCCCGTTGGATTGTCACCATGAAAAATAGGAAAGTCAAGGCGTATGTTACAAGCTTGCACGAGAGTACTTCCAATGTGTTCAGTAGGTTCAAGAGGGGGTTGGGTAGCAATTACCGTTTGAGGAGCAGAGGTCCCTCTAGTAAATATATCAACTTGTCGTTGATCAGTAACTGGTTGTTTGCCTTTTCGCAGCTGACTCAATTGACGAAGGATGCCGTGCATGAGTTCCTGCAAATCGTTATTTTGCTTGGCTAAGGCTTTAACCTTTTCATCGATGGCTGTAAACTTGTCATAAAATTGTTGTGACAATTGCTTAACTTTGCCTTCAAGCTCCTTAACAGTCATGATGCCTAAAAGTCTAAAGAAAATTCACACTTTGTTGAAAAAATTTAGATGTTGGAAAAAGTTTGGAGGGCGGGCCCGGTTCAAGTCTCCAAAAGCCGAGAGATATTGGCAAAAGTTTGGTTGCTGGTTTTTATTTTTTTTTAGTGAATGGAAAAAAAAATGGTGGTAGGAAGGATGTGCTCTGATACCAAATGGTAGGATTCTAAGGTTTTGATTAGAGAATTAAGAGAGAATAGATGAAGAATTTAAAGAGAATGAAGAAGAATTAATAGGGATTAGAATCAATTTTATTACTTGCCTCCCAAAAACATAATAAGAACTACTTATTTATAGTAATTCAAGACAATCCTAATTGTAATTTAATAAGGACTTTAATTGAAATAAGAAAACCTAATACTAATAGGAAAGAAATTAAAACAAGCAATTAAAATAAAATAAACTATTAGGGTCCTAACAGATGAATCCATGGCAGCAACTGATTTGAATCGATGGCAGTGGTTGGGAAAATTGATGAAAATCAAAGAGGGGGCTGCTAGATAGAGAGAAATCGAGAGAAAGTGATTTTTGGTCTAAATTTTAACTAAGGGCAAAATTGAAAATTTGGAAATGTTTTAGGGTTACAAAGGACAATTCAGTTATTTTTAAGTCAGGGAAATAGATTTCCGACATTTCAAAGAAGAATTTAAATTCCATATAACGCCAGATATTAAATTTCTGTTGAAATTAAATTCTTGTTAATTTATTCCAACCAAACAAAAGAAACTATTCTAGATTTTAAATTCCTTTCCTTTCCCATGTCCTCCACTGTCAACCAAACATGGCCTAAAGTACAAAGATAGAGATAGGTGGAGTTATTTGAATTAGGAGTGGCCATGGGTCGGGTTGATATACAACCCAACCCAACCCAACCCAACCCGCAAATAAAATAGGCTGAAAAAATTCAACCCGGCCCAATTTTTTACAAATTTCAACCCAAACCAACCTATAGATCTATGGGTTGGGTTGATTGGATTAGATTTAAAAAAAAATATTTTATAATATAATTTAATATTGAATAAAAATAAGTAAATTAGTTAGAAAAATTAAAGAAACACAATATTAAAATTCTTACAACAAATTCAATATTTTAAAGTTTAACAATCAAATATTTAGTACATAATTAATCAAATAAACAAGTTCATAAATTTAAAATCTTATTTAATACAAGACACTATATATATATATATATATATATATGCGGGTTGACGAGTAACCTAGCTTGCAAACAGTGCAGGTTGAGAATTTAACAATCTAACCTAACTCATATATTTTATCAACGCAACTCAAACAGCAAAAAATCATATAGGTTGGGTTGGTTTCGCGAGTTAGGGCGAATTGGTGTCCACCCTTAATTATATTTTGATCCCATAAAATATTCAATATATTTATTTTTTAATGTAAAATTTTATTATTAAATTACAGGTTGTGTCATATATTATTAAGTACAACATAAGAAAGTTAAAAAAAAAAGAAAAATATTTTACTCCTGCACTTGTTTCATATATATAATTACTTTAACACATTTTTTTCCATCTTGTGTCAATTATCAACAACTTATTTTTTCATGGAAATTGGGGATTTTTAATAAATATTTTATTATTTTTCCACTGAGTTCTATCTGTAAAAACAAACCCAAAGCAAATTGCAATCAGGGCTACATCTAAACTTGATTGATCAAGTCTCTATTATTTATTTGTTTTTTTACCAATTTGAATGGTGAAAATTAAATTGAGAGAGAGAGAGAATTTTGTATTTTTGAGAGAGGGGGTTTTGCATTTTTGAGAGAGAGAAGTTTTGGAGAGCGACAACTTTATTTCTAATGGGGAAAATGTCTTTTTTATCCCTAAGGTTTGATACAATTATCTATTTAATCATTGTCTTTTAAATAATAGCTCTTTTTATCCCTATTTTTAAAACAGTAACCCAAAATACTCTTCTATGAATTTACAATTAATTTACTCTATAATTCATTGAGGGTAAAATAAGATTTTCAGTTAATTAAATACAAACTATTTTAAAACAAAAATATCAATAACAATCAAATAACATCTGGTTGTTTGCATAAATTTAAAATTTATGAATAATTTAATAAAACAAAAATAACACTAAAGAAAATGCAATATATATATACACATGTATATGTGTTCATTAAATTTTTTTAATGAAGAATAAGAAGAAGGCAGATTTTTTTAATTGTGTTTGAGAGTTTTATTTCAAAATAATTTGTATATCCTTATTTAAAAATTCTATTTTGCCCTCAATGAATCATACAATATACTAATGGTAAATTAATAAAAATGAGTTTTGGGCTGTTATTTAAAAAGTAGAGATGAAATGAACTATTATTTAAATAATAATAATTAAATGGGCTATTACATTAAATCTTAGGGGCGAAAAGGGCATTTTCCCTTTCTAATATTTCTTTCACTTCTATAATTTGCTGTAATATAATTTACTGTAATTTTTTAGGCCATTTTTATTTCACATTTGAATCAATTTTTATTTGATTGCTAAAATAATAATCACACAAATCAAGCTAAGTTTATTCAACTGGTCGTAAATAAAATTTCAATTTCATGTTTTGTGAGTAATGAGTTTTTCAATTTCATGTTTTCGACTAACGGGTACAATGAGTTTAATTAAAAATTATGATTAACATAAGAAATTAGTTCTAAAAGCTTAGTTTTCGTATTTAGGTGGGTGTGTAGAGTATAAATTTCATTATTAATTTTTAATAATGGGTATAATAAGTAAATGGATATAAAGAGTACTACAGATACAAAATTATCAAATTAATGGTGAAAAAATAAAATTAACTATACCCTAATACCCACGACAAAAATTCGAAGACATATCACTACAAATAAAAAAACTATGTGCACCACTATAAATACGAATATAATATGTTACTGAAACTCCATCCCATGCCCGGGTGTTGCCAACAGGCTATATAAAAGCTCATTGGCCAAGTTCATCAATTTAAGTTAAAACTGAAATCCTGAATTGCTTTAGGCCACTGCATAGTTTCCTATTCAAGTTGCTTTGTCCAGTCAAATTGTTCCCAGTCCCTCGCGAGAGTTGCAACCGCTTGCTTTTATGCCTCCACAGATTCATGCCTCCTAAGATGGTACATGTCTTCCTCAGGAAGACGAAGCATGCCTCTTATGACGTTTAGTCCGAGGTTGTTTTAAATTGTATTTCCTCATCAATTACATGGACGAAACCATTATTTAGATCAAATTCAATGTGGAAGTATGGAAAGTCCTTTGGAATTGAACCACGCAAGCCCTTCACACTCGTATCAATTAACTTGTCTGCATGGTGCTGGCTCCATTCATCTTCAGCTTCATCAATTGCCTGATACATCTCATTTCAAAAACTTGTACTGTCTGAATTGAGACAAAAAGAATTGTATGTACATAAAAGAGGTGTTCATGTGGATGGGTGGATCAGTTGAAAAACATGAACTTGATAGGACATTATTTTATTATGCAAGCTAAGAACATGCCACGCCGACCTCCAATTTTGTTTACATAAACCTGCAACTAATTTGGCAATAAAAGGGAATCCTAAACAAAATTAAGGGCAGCAAAGACATCTTTACTTAGGCCAGTCAAGTTAACCACAGTGACCAAGAAAGTGAAGCATATTACAGACAAGAAGCAGAACACGAAGAACAATAGACAAAACGAATGACAAAATCTAACCTTCTTGAAAGAGACAGGCATGTTTCGCAATTTTCTGTGGCAAAGGAATGCAATCAATCAAACAATGGAGACATGTCCCAAACGCATCACTGTCTTGACAAACACTAATTCCTTCTCTTGCTTTGCAAACATCATGATAAGGCATTTCTCGAAGGTCCGAATTTAATCCCACAAGGGACTGTCAACAGTTCTAGTCGCCAACTCATGCTGCAAAAGAAAAAACTCTTAAATCAGAATAGAACAACTTAAAATCAAGTCAACTTATGATAATAAAGGGTCAACCATATGTCCTTTGTGACACAAAATTCAAATCAGATTTACTAATATGCTTCTCCTTTTCTTTTTGGTTGACAGACATAAACCCTCAGGTATATGCAACCTCCAGCAAGATATGTTATTGAAGCCTGACAGTTTTGCATCGTGTGTGAGTCAAACCAGATATGAGTTTACAGCTTATCCTATATTCAGCCTGTATCACTGGGCAACCCATTGATATTAAACAATTTTCTTCTCGGATAGCAGTGTTTTAGAACTTATATTATTCAAGAAGGGACAGTAATTTGAAGATTGTCATCGTTTTGGGACTAATCAAACTTTCCACAATGCCCATACATTTACAGTGTCACACACCATCATAGAGTATAAATATTTGCTTCCAGGTGCCATGAATCACAAATAGAATGACTCCATTTCAACAAAATATTGAAATTTCCCCAAAATGATGGGTTTTAAGTTCAACCATGAAAACAATTCAGCTGGAAAAAAAAACTCATTGTTAGCAAAAATATCGTAAGAGATTATAGTAAAAGAAACAACATTACCTACATGAGCAAGATGTAGCAATGACCTGACACGACGGACTGCCACTGTGGCAACATCAAATAAGTAAAATTTGCTATTGGACTTGGGCGCGCTCTCCCTCTCGGCCGCGGCTTGGTTCCGGTGGAACATCCACACCAACAACACCCTCTTGTGCTATGTTCAAAGGGTTGGCCATTGCTTCGTGAGCTAACTTGCGTGCGTGCAAACCTTAGCTCTGATACCACTTGTCACAGGATGAGTGTTTTGCGCAGCTAACCCATGCGGCACTTAGACAACTTTGCCGAATGTTGCTAAGTAAGCCTAGAGCTTCTCGAACTAGAGAAGAGAGCAATTGAGCCAAAGAAAAAAACTTGTATTGCACAAAGAGAGAATACAATGCTTGAGTTGCTTACAAACCTTGTTGGATACAAATGCCTAATGCCATCCTATATTTATAGGGGAGGCTTGTCAAGCTCTAGAGATTCTAGAGAATTCTACCCACTATCTAGAATTTACATGTGCTGGAAAGTTATAGAGAATTCTAGAGTATTTACAAGCTCACATGTGCTAGAGTTTCCTAGAACTTTCCGGAATTAGGCCAAGCTAGCACTCTTGGCCTTGTGTTGGCTCTCTAGCCCGAAATTGTGGGCAATTGGGCTAGTGAATTAGGCGGTCCGCAACAACTAGCTCACAAAATTAGAAGCAAGAAATAATCCAATTATCTCCAAGAATATCAATAGTAATTAAGAAACATTAAATCAAATTTTCCTGAATTTACAATTAGAAGTTAAAGAAAATGCAGGATAAGAAAGTCTGACATAGAACATTACGGAGACTTATGCAGATCAACATAAAAAATGAAAAGAAAATTAAATAAACTCCTTAATAACTAGTCTTGCAAAAGTCTCTATGATGTTCTCGTTCAAAGAAACAACAAGCACTTGGCGAAGTTGGCAGGGGATGGAATAACAAAATTAGCAAAACAGTGAATAAGCTGTAAAGACTTACAATTTTTATCCTATTCATGAAAAAGGTTAGGGTGGTGGATAGATCAACCTCCAGATGAATGCTAATGAAAAAACTTAACCAGGAGATTCAAAAGAAGCTTTATCCATCTTACTATCTTAAAGTTCCATAAATGACAGGAATAGAAAAATAGTAAATTTTTCTATGACAAATTCAGTTGGCACTTTTAATTCTTTTTGTCAAATTGGAGAACCTCCAGATGAATTTATCACCTTTCACCCCAAATGCAAATAAGAGAGGAGAGAGAATTTGGGAAAATGTATTCATACCAAAAGTTTATCATCTTCTTCATGCTTTCCTTTCAAACACAACTGCATTGCCCTAGCAGCTGGCTTATTGGCACTCAGTCCCTCTTCAATCATAAAAGTACTTTCGCTAGGTACTTTTCTTTCTAATAATACCACTTCTGACTCCACATTCCCCTCATCATTACAATGGGAATCATCAGAACCACCAGGACCCTGTTGACAGCTGAATTCATGCATGAAGTTTCCATTTTAGATCATTTTCAAACTTATTTAAACCAGAGAATGCAACAAAGATAATGTTAGTATCCGTAGTAGACATTTGTTGACCTTTTCGCTTTCCCCAAGACAATGAATCTCGAGCTTTCGGGTTCTCATTTCAGGATGCCGAAGAGACACATCCCTTGGGTAATCTCTATCAGAAGTCTACGGGTCACAATCACAAAAGTCCAATGTGTCAGGAAAACTTCAGTTTTCTCAATCAGCAAAGAATCTTAATGTATTTCAATCCAAATTATAAAACTACAAAATCAATGAGAGAGAAAATCAACTGTTGCAGTTGCCTTCTGAGTAGCTCTTTCCTTTTCTTCTTCCGCATCTCTTGGCAATCTTCAGTCAGTTCCCCTTTTCTGCTTTTTATGGCATGTAAATGAGCACACGATGGGGCAGCCCCGTGAGATGTCGCAGATACAGCTAGTTGACCAAGAGAACCTCGACGTTCTTCCACAACCTAAACCATTTAAATGAATAAAGACCAAAATTCATACTGGTCATGCTTGATCGAATCTAAAAGGAAAAATCGCATACCTCGTCAAATCGTCGTCCTTCTTGGGCTGCCTGCTCTTGGGCAGGCTTCAAAGCTTTAAGTCTTCAGATTGCACCTCTATCACCAACAAGGAAGACAAAAGTTGCACCCCGCTTGCTTTATTCCCATCTTCATCATCTGGATAGCCACTTCCATTATCCTTCAGACAATGATCCATCTCCCTCGGATTCACCTTTGACATCTGGCGGACAAAGCAAACAATATGGAGTCAACAAACAATCATGTACACTAACTGACAGCAAGCAGAACATTCATGTTAACAGACATGTCTTGTAGGTGTAAAGGCATCTAGCAAATACGTTTTCCACAGGAATAAGACATGCACATATGAAGACATCTAAAATGGATTTAGCACAAGATCTACTCTAAGAAACCAATGTTAACAAAATGAAACAACAATTCAGAACAAAACAAGATGAGGATAAAGAAAGGCTAAATCAGAGATGATCAATAGATTGCAACTAAAGGTAGTAAGAACATATTAGACCCATGAAAACTTATGTTAGGTGCAAATATAAAGACGCAGGGGCTGTTTAGTAATTTTAGGGGCAGGGGTAATTTAGTAATTTTATTATTAATTAGGATTTAGCTATAAATAAGAGATTATTAGGGTTTATGTTGAGTTTTGTCTGGTATTAGGAACCATTAGAAGTTTTGGGAGAGATTGACCTACCTCTCAAATTGTAGGTCAGGATTGATTGTTTGTTTTCTTTTAATTTCATCAATAAAAGTCAGCCCTAATTTAGCCCTAAGTCCTATCAAAGTGGTATTAGAGCAAGAATCCTAAGACAATGGTAGCAAAGAAAGTGGACACGCTTAAAGAAAAATTAGAAGCCGAGATTGGATCGCTTAAAGCCATCATTGACGAGCAATTTAATAATGTTCAACAACAATTTTCATCCCTTGAAGCCATGTTGCTGAAATTGACGGAACTCTACTTTAACCCACCACCGACAGTATCAACAGGGCAAGGCAGTGTGGCGGGAGAAGGATTTGGCGACATAAAACTCGTGCTCGGCGACGGCACAGAGGGTGGAGGGCCGAAAACCACCAGTCTCGCATAGCCAGGGGCAATAGTTCACGACAGATTTGGTGGCGGGGAGGTCGGCCTAAGGGACTTACGGCCTAAGGGAGCCTTTCCTGGCATTGGGCGTGGTGAAGGAGGCTGGGTTACGGCTGGGGGCGGTGGATTTGAGGGTTATGCAGCAAGAGGAGGCAATTTAGGGTTGGGCATCAGCGTTTCGGCACTAGAATGGGGCGCACGAGAGTTAGGGGTGGCCGGGCTTGGTGACTCGACGACGTTTAGGGGTGATGCACAGCCTGGGCAGGCCAAATTTTAGACTGGGCAGGGTCGTTTTGGGCCAAGGCAGGCGGGGCAGCGCTGTTGTGGGCCGGGGCATGGTGGTTTTGGGTCTGGACAGGTTGGATTTGGGGGCGGTAGGCCAGGAGGAGGGATTTCTGGCAAGAAAGGGATCAGTTATGGTCAAAATAAGGCTGCACAAGGGATTCCAGCCCACTATGGTACTGGGCAATGAGAATTTTAAGCTGGATCTTTGAGATTTGCATACGTTATTGTAGATTTGGGAGGTTGGAGACCTCCGATGGCACGAAACTGGGCGGGTCAGACTCAATTTGGAGCGGATTCTAGGGTAAGAAAACTGAAAATGCCCATTTTCGAAGGCGGAGGATGTTTATGGATGGGTGTATAGGGTAAAGCGTTATTTCACCATTAATAGACTCTCAGAGAGGGAAAAGTTAAGGGCAGCGACCTTATGTTTGGAGGGAAAGGCACTTGCGTGGTTTCAGTGGCCGGAACAACGACAACCATTGAGGCCGTGGGGTGAATTTAATGAAAAGGTGTTGGAGAGGTTTCGGGCCACTCAAGAGGGAGATTTGCACGAATATTTTTTTGTCCTGATCTAGGAGAGAACAGTCATGGAGTATAGGGAGAAGTTTGAGTTGCTATAGGGGCGTTTAGTGGAAATCTTAGAGGCGGTATTGGAAAGGAATTTTATGAAGAGACTGAAGCCAGAAATTCGAGCATCGCTACGCTTGCTAAGGTTGAGAGGATTAGGGGAGTCAATGGAGTTGGCACAGGTGATTGCGGATAAGAACACATCAGCAGTTTCCTAGATTCCACCTTGAGGACAAGGTGTCTTTTTGATAGGGGAGTAATGTTAGACCCATGAAAACTTATGTTAGGCACAAATATAAAGATGCAGGGGCTGTTTAGTAATTTTAGGGGTAGGGGCAATTTAGTAATTTTATTATTAATTAGGGTTCAACTATAAATAAGATATTATTAGGGTTTATGTTGAGTTTTGTCTGGTATTAGGAATCATTAAGAGTTTTGGGAGAGATTGACCTATCTCTTGAATTGTATGTTAGGATTGATTGATTGTTTGTTTTCTTTTAATTTAATCAATAAAAGTCAACCCTAATTTAGCCCTAAGTCCTATTAGAACAAACTGACAACAAACCTCCTTATAAGAAGGTCCGTCTGGTCACTTCTCAACAGCCCCCAAAGGCTTTCTTTTTGTCCTCTTTGCAAGCCTCAACATCCACTCTAACCACATTTCCTTTTCCTTAAAAGATTTGGATCCTCTATTGTCATCTGTATAGCAACATACAAAATTTGGATCAAATAAACATAATAAACTTAAACACACAATAATTTTTTTTTTGAAAAAAGGAAACCTTAAAAACAAAATCACTGCAAAATGCATACCAGACAAATCATATGCAATGTCCTAGTCATCATGTCTCTTCTTATTTCTTTTGTTTATATCCCCCTTACATCCTTTCCGATCCTTATAGCCTGAAACAAATGAAGAATAATCCTCAGAAGAATAACATTTCCTACCATTCTAGAGCCTTTATCAGTACTTCTCTTACTCATCTTTATTGCAGTCCCATATTTCCTTTCCTCTTGGTCAGAACTGTCCTCACTATCACTTTCACTCATTCAATGTTAATCCAACTAAAACCATCTCTTGCTTCTCATCAACCATTTCTTTATTCTCTCAAAATCATCATCCCAATAACCACCGAAATTAGAACTCTTCTTTCTCCCATGCTTTTCCTTCCTACTACTTTATTTACTTCCCTTTGCATTCAACTTTTCATCTTCTGCCTAACAACTCAATTAATAGATACATAATTAAAATTATAAGAAAAATAAAAACTTTCGTAAGCTAGATATAACATTAAAAAGTAATGAACTTTACTTTATCAACTTGACGGCAAGGTATGAACTTTACTACGGCAAGCATCTTTTCGACTCAACAAATCAACAATTCCTTCCAACAAGAAAATGCAATAATAAAAAGTAAATCCATAAAAACCAGTATAGAAACTAAATTTTACACTCAAGGCTCAAAAAGATGAAAAAGGACAACCATGTAGACGTGTTCTAAATTTCAGCCATCCTGAATGTGAATTTTTTGTGAATTAATCTCAAAGCTCATTGTTGTGCAAATTTTATTGAACTCACAAGTGCACGAATCTATTGTAGTATAGATCAATGGTGACGAGTGTCGATCCCACGAGGAGGTGGATCTTAATTGTGTGTAAAATTCATTTTGTATGAGGGTGGTTGGATTTGTGGTGAAAATGATTTGGATTATCCTAAAATTCAAATTAAAATGGCAAGAATAAATTGAAATGAAAATCTATTAAATTGACATACTTGGGTATCTGAATCCGTATCAACATGCACCATAAGCTAAATATTTCTTATTAATGCCAATTAAATCATAAGGGGGGAATCCATACCTCATGAACCACATCTAATCAATATGGTGCTAAGAGCTTATCGTGCCAAATAATAATAACCTTGTACTAGGGAGCCAGTGAAACCAGGGCGATGTCTAGACAAGAATATTATTATTTGTCGATGAGAAGTCAAAACATCCACAAAAACTAGAGGGGAATAGAAAATAAATTTACCAAATAAAGCCCATGACACATGTTGAGACTTCACCTTCAACCCAAGGTTGAAAGAAAATTAGCTACTCATAATTGAACTAGGGGCAAAATAGAAATTTATTAAAATATGTAGAAAATACAAGATGGAGAAGGAATTACAGAAAATGGAGTCAAAAAATGGATTCAGAGATATCAAATTAAGGGGGGGAGAGCCCTCTTTTTATAGATACATTGAGTAAATTATGGTCATCGGATCAAAAACATTTCGGATGCTCAGGATTGCGCCACGTCATCAGTCAACAGTACGCGGTTTGAACAGTAACACTGTTTGACTCGGTTTGAACAGTAACGCGGTTTGGTTGAAAATAATCATGCGTAATGCATGTACCGTACGCGAGATTTTTGATCCACTAACATGCTGCCACGTCACCAATCAACAGTGTATAAGAATTTTAGTCCAACAAGATCGTGACACCTCATAAGTCAATGCCACATCATCGGTCAATGCCACGTCATCGATCCATCTATGTGAACAGTGTCATGAACAGTAATGTAGATAGTATCGTACATGTGAACAGTGCCATTTTTCCTTTTATGCTCCTCCTAAGGTTTTCGACCGTCCTGAGTTTAAAAGTGATGTCCGTTTTACCGTCTGATCTCTTATTCATTGTGAAATGACTATGATGCTCCTAAAATTCATAAAATACTTAATTAAAATACAACACATATAATTAAATAACAAGAAACTTAAATACATAAAAATAAGGGTGTTAGTAAAACTTGAAGTGTAAAATGATGATTTTCTCCTTTATAAATATATATTTTCTAACACTCAACACTCATTTAAAAAAATATGTAAATAAATAGTTATGTGGGTGACAAAAATTATGCCTAGAGATGCATCAATGAATGACCCTAAATCCAAGAAATACAATTAAATGCAGGTCCTTTTTAAGATAACTCTCATAACTTTTCTACATTAACCCTTGATTAATAGTTAAATTGTCAGCAATATATTTTACAAAACCCACCAAAAAGAAAAAGCAACCTAGTTTAAAACTACTATTTTAGGTAGATTTTGGGAGGTGAGAAAAGTGGCAGCCAAAACCTATCTAACAACAATGAATTTGTTTTGTTGGGATGTATGGTACCTAATAACTCTATGAAATGAGAGTTATCATAACACTTTTAGACTTAAATTAATATTACTTAGAGAGTAAATGATGTGTTTTCATTGCATTTTTGTTATGTTTTGCATAAATATTCATTTTCGTTTAGTCTTAATAAATTTTGCTTAATTTAAAGTAATTCGTGCTTAAATTGTGTAGATAATTGTAGGTTTCCATAAGCTTAGAATTCATGGAAGGAATGTTGATACAATAAGCTTGCAAAAATAAGGAAATAACATGACTATAAAATAATTGAAACAAATATGGAACAGTACAGTTGCTGTAGCCGTTACTGTCGCAACTATTGTTGTAGCCGTTGCTGTAGCAATCCTGGAACAATTCCGTGCGAGATACTTGCGGAATTGCGATCTGCAGTTTCTTAATCTGACTTATGCTCGCCCTAGGCTTTCTTTTACCCTAATTTTCAGTTATAAAAGAAGTACACATCATAAGGAATGAGAAGGGCCGTCACCCAAGGAGAAAAACACAAAGAAACAAAAGAAAAACATGATTCAAGAGGGAGATTGAGGGCTGCACAAGAGGAGAATTTGCAAAAATAAATCAAGAACTCAGTCCTTCTTATTCTTCTCTTGTTTTCTTGTTTACTATTTATTCATGGGGATGTGTTTCATGGCCGGAACTTTGTTCTTTATTTTTCTTTTGCAAATCATGAACTAAATTTATTTGTGGTTGAGTGATAAACAATCTTGATGGTTTGTTGACTGAATATATGTGTTGCTGCATGTTTGCTGTAGCAGTTTGTTTTACTAGTATTTATTTTTATTCATTATTTAGGTTAATCACCAATTTAATGATACTAGCTAGGGGAGAGCCACAAAAGGGCCTATCTTAGTGGAACATATCAAAGCAACACTTGATCTTAAATTGGGTTTCCCGGATTGAGGTTTACTTGAGTCCCAAAAGGGTCATGTTTGATTTAAGATTAGTGATGAACTAGGCATAAGGATTCACCTTGTAGGGTAAATAGAAACTAAGCGTGTAAATGCTATATCTTATGTTGGCATAAAAACTTATCACTATTAGGTTGCATATAGATATAAAATATTCAACATGCGACGGCTGAGGATGTATAAGGATTCCGCCCAGTGTTGTAGCAGATACTGCAGCAACTAAGCCAAATTTTAAAAAAATAGTCAATACCATTAGGAGAGTTTATTCACTCAACTACTCTATATTCCTATTGATTTTATCCTTAAGTTTGACATGATAATTTACTTTCTGCATTTTATTTATTGCGCTTTTATTTTAATTAGTATAATAGTTTCATTAATTGTTTTATTTTACTTTAGCATAAAATCTGCACTGGTAATATTACTGCAAATCTGATAACATCAATCCCTGTAGAGACGATCTTGAATACTCATCACTTTATTACTTATTATGTACACTTGCACATTGACACCAATAGCATTAGTATTTATACACCAATAAGATTTTGGGGCCGTTGCCGGGGATTGATTGTTTATTGTGATTTGTGAAATTAGTTTTAACGGTGTTAATTTTTTATTTTACTTTAATTTGTTTATTTTGTTGACATAGGTGATCTAGCAACCCTTGCATGCACAAATATAAATCTGTTGACTTCTAGTTTGATCCAGAAATTGAAAGAACTGCAAGGAGATTGAGACGAGAGCATTGGGAATTACAAGCTGCTGTCGCAATGGATGATTTGCAAGATTTGAGAAACTTGAATCGTAGAGAGGAAATACAACCAGTAAATGTACACGAATGTCTGAATGGACAATGTGTTCAAAGGCAACTAGAGAACAACAACATTATTCACATGGCGAACGATAACGATAAAGCCATTCGAGATTACGCAATGTTGACTCATCAAGTCATACATTCGGGAATAGTTAGACCCGAAGTTCAAGCTGACAATTTTGAACTCAAACCCGTGATGTTTCAGATGCTTCAAACAATGGGACAATTTAATGGTTTGCCATCCAAAGATCTTCATCTACACTTTAAGTTATTTGTGGAAGTAAATAATGCTTTTAAGATTGTTGGAGCATTATAAGAAGCATTGAGACTCAGACTTTTCCTGTTTTCTTTAAGAGATCAAGCAAGAGCATGGTTGAATTCTCTACCACCAGATTCTATCACTATATGGAATGATTTGGCTGATAAAGTTTTGATGAAATACTTCCCGCTTACCAAGAATGCAAAGTTGAGGAACGAGATCACATCTTTCCATCAACTTGAAGATGATAGCTTGTGTGATGCATGAGAGAGATTTAAGGAGTTACTCAGGAGATGTTCTCATCATGGTATTTCTTACTGCATACAGTTGGAAACTTTCTATAATGGTCTCAACCCAAGCACTAGATTGATGGTGGACGCTTCAGCAAATGGGGCCTTGTTATCTAAATCTTACAATGAAGCTTATGAAATTTTGGAGAGAATAACCAACAATAACTATCAGTGGCCATCAAGCAGACAAGTTGCAGTAAGAGGAACAGTAGGAGTCCATAACGCAGATGCCTTGACAGCATTATCAGCCCCAGTAGCTTCATTAACAAATATGGTAAAGGCTATGACTACTGCTCCAGCAACTGTTAACCAAATTTCTAATGTGTCTTGTGTTTATTGTGGAGAAGGGTATTTATTCAACAATTATTCTAGGAATCCAACTTCAGTCAATTATGTGGGCAGCTTCAATAGACAGAACCAAGACAATTCATATTCAAACACTTACAACGCTGGATGGAGACAGTACCTAAACTTTTCATAGAGTTATCAGAACCAGACTGCTGCATCATCTAGTGGATAGAACAGACATGCTCAACCACCTGGATTTTATCAGCAAAATCAAGAGCAAAGAAGTATCAACAATGATCAACTCAGCTCCCTTAAAGGTTTGATTAAGGATTATATTGTAAAGAATGAAGCAGTTGTCCAAAGTCATATTGTATCTTTGAGAAACTTAGAAATCAAATTGGACAACTTGCTACAACATTGAGCAACAGACCTCAAGGTAGTTTACCCAATAATACAGAGGACCCAAGAAGAGAAGTGAAAGAGCACTGCAAGGTGATTAACTTGAGATCTGGAAAGGATGTTGATAATTTAGTTGGTGTGCCAAAAAGAAGATTTGAGTCCAACAAAGGCCAAAAAGACACTCAAGTAGAGAATGAGTCACAGTCTTCCACTTTTCAGAATGCAAATCAATACAGTTTTGCTACATCATCTGCAGAAAGTTATGATCCAGTTCCTGGTGGTTAAAAAGCTACAACACCAACAACAACAGACCTGAGTAGAGCAAAAGAGAAGCAGTTTGCACAACCTGCTACAACACAACAGTTTAGACATCCATCGCCATTTCCTTAAAGGTTTCAGAAGCAAAAACAAGAGAAGCAGTTCAGCAAAATCTTGGAAATGCTAAAACAATTACATATCAATATCTCTTTTGTGGAAGCTCTAGAGCAAATGCCAAACTATGCGAAATTTTTTAAGGATATCTTGACAAAGAAAAGAAGACATGGAGAATTTGATATAGTTGCTCTAACACAAGAGTGAGGAGGGCCGTCACCCAAGGAGAAAAACACAAATAAACAAAACAAAAACATGATTCAAGAGAGAGATTGAGGGCTGCACAAGAGGAGAATTTGCAGAAATAAATCAAGAACTCAATCCTTCTTATTCTTCTCTTGTTTTCTTGTTTACTATTTATTCATGGGGATGTGTTTCATGGCCAGAACTTTGTTCTTTATTTATCTTTTGCAAATCATGAACTTAATTTACTTGTGGTTGAGTGATAAACAATCTTGATGATTTATTGACTGAATATATGTGCTGCTGCATGTTTGCTGTAGCAGTTTTTTTTTATATTATTTATTTTTATTCATTATTTCGGTTGATCACCAATTTAATGATACTAGCTAGGAGAGAGCCGCAAAAGGGCTATCTCAGTGGGACATATTAAAGCAATACTTTATCTTAAATTGGGTTTCCTGGATTGAGTTTTACTTGAGTCCCAAAAGGATAATTTTTTATTTAAGATTAGTGATGAACTAGATATATGGATTCACCTTGTAGGATAAATAGAAACTAAGCGTGTAATATTATATCTTATATTGACATTACAACTGATCACTATTAGGTTGCATATAGATATAAAATATCCAACATGCGTCGGCTGAGGATGCATAAGGATTATGCCCAGTGCTGTAGCAGACGCTGCAGCAACTGAGCCAAACATTAGAAAGATAGTCAATACCATTAAGAGAGTTTATTCACTCAACTAATCTATATTCTTATTGATTTTATCCTTAAATTTGACGTGATAATTTACTTTGTTGCATTTTATTTATTGCACTTTTATTTTAATTAGTATAATAGTTTCACCAATTGTTTTATTTTACTTTAGCACAAAATCTGCACTGGTAATATTGCTATAGCAAATCTGATAACATCAATCCCTGTGGAGACGATCTTGAATACTCATAAATTTATTACTTGTTGTGTACACTTGCACATTGACCCCAATAGCATTAGTATTTATACACCAACAGTACCTTATTATGAATTTGTTTTGTCTTATTGAGTTATGGAGTGTGGGCTGTTTTGAGAGTTTTAGAGGTGATGGAATAATGTGAGAGAGGTGATAAGGGTAAGAGGTTGAAAGGCTGAGATTTCGTGTGAAAGAGCTTGCAGAGGTGTCTTAAACCTACAAAACAACGAAAATAAGTTTATAAGTGGAGCCGGTGGTGACCCACAACCACACTCTAATGTTTAAATCAAATATTTTAAATTTTGATAAAGTGGAGATCTTGCAAGCTCTTTAAAATAGAGGCGGGAGGTTGAAGAAAACCTATGCTTATATAATATGCGTGTGTTTTGTTGTGAATAGTAATGTGTAAAAGAAAGAACCTAGCTATCCTTATATAATGTACCCCGGGTATCCTAGACGTGGCATATTTTCAATGGCGATTCTCTGTCATTTCCGAAATATTCATCGTCCTTTTGTCCTCATCACAGCTTTTGGGCAGTTAGAATCACGCATGGGGAACAATTAAGGTGTTATTTGCAGATTTGATCATTTTGTTCACGCGAGGTACATTGTTGAGGCTGTTTGTACAACTACAAACATGTCAGCCAATGACCATTGTCCTTGATGTGCTATTTTATCTTTTTAGCAGGTATCACAGCTGTTTGTCTCTCATTTTTGACAAGATATTTCCCATTTAATTTTGTTAAATTAAATAGTATCTTTCGACGATATAGACAGTTCAAACAAGAGATTGTTTTTTGGAGATTCTTTGACCATCTCAGTCTTTAAATGAATTACTTCATATGCTCTCTCAAATTATCAAGTGTATTTAGTGTGCCTTGGATACCCTACGTACTTCCTAATAATCAGATTTATATGGGATAGGTCGGGTACCCCAAGCACACCGGTGATTATAAAGCTTCTTACTCAATACGCTTCATTACCAGCTTTCTATTTCTTCCCCAAACAATATCTCCTAATTTCTTTATGGCGAAAGTAGTTGGGGCAAACGAAATTCACAGATGAATTGTGAACGACACATGGAGGTTACCCACCCTATACTCCTATTGGATTTAAATAAAAGAGATACCTTGACTATCCTCCTTTGGGCTGACTATATATCTTCTCAACCTAGATTCTTTCCCTCTCTTTTAGTTTCCAAATCCAACAAGTCTCGATCATTAAGGGGTAGGAGGGCTACTTTGAGAGAGCTTGAACGCATTAGGCTAATCGTAAGATTCCCTCATTTGTTCTTTGAAGGGTATTCCACAAGGATGAGACCCTAGAGTATTCTAAGACAAATGATTAGTTATTTGCTAGTTGCCCCTAGCAATTGTCCTTGCTTAAGTAGAGAATGCTGACTGGCCTTTGAGTACTATAGTTGATAGTAAGTGAAAGTTGGGTACCCTATTGACGGCGAGCATTTAACTGTGAAAAGCTCATACAATAAAGACATCATGTGCCCCTTTCTTTCTTTGTTCTCTTGTCTGTGTTTTTTATATGTAGTTTGTGCTTTTCACTTGGGGCTCCTCGTGACCTTGGAGATATTACATGGATGAAAGGGAATTTCCCTATTCAGAAGATGAGTATGGAGGGCAGTTGTTTTAAAGAGATATTCATAACCCTTCAGAGAGAGTGGTATATTAAGTGATAGGTTCGAGAGGGTGAGGTTGATTAATGAAAATTTACCGTTTACTTCTAGGGATGAACCACTATATATGGGTAGAGGGTGTTGTAGGGGTACCCCACTATTGAAATACAAGTTATGCAACCCAAGAGGGGGGGTGAATTGAGTTTTTAAAACTTATCCTAATCAAACCACACAACAATCTAATCTAATGTCTTAATAAATTCGAAAACAATAAATTCAATGAAAGCACAATAATAAATGAGTAGGGGAAGAGAAAGCAAACTCAAAGATTTTTACGTGGTTCGGTTATCCCCGTCTACGTTCACGCCTCCAAGCAACCCAAGCTTGAGGATTTCACTATCCAAGCATTCCAAGGCTTCAAAAGCTTACAATTGACTTCCAATGTGTCAATGAACCTTTACAACAAAGAGATCATCTCTCAATCTCTTCACTCAAGTGTCTCATACACTTAAACACTCACAAATTTGATGAAGAATTGAAAATTACAACAAAAACTCTCTCAAAGAGTAGATATACAAATTGAAGAACAAAAATGATTCAATAAATGATGATTTACGAAATTGAAGTTCAATATATGTTGTGTGCACTTGTTTATACTTGCAAAGATTATTAAAAATAAATTGGATTTGAGTTTATATAGTTTGAGCTCAAAAACTAGCCGTTATGCACATTTTGGTGATAACTGGCTTACTGTTTATGGAATCTGATTAGCGATTTTAAGTTACTGTTACAACAAAAATTTAAATTTCAGAACATCCGGTATGCCGCTTACGAAATTCGAATAGCCATTTATGTTCCAGAAGCTTATTGCCCAAAATCCAGTTAGCCGCTTACTACGGTAATTGCTACAGTGAACTATTTTTCTAAAATTATAATTTGACCCTAAAACTTTATATAATTATATTATGACCCAAAACGTTATGAATCTTTTTAGATAAGTCCAATTTTGGAATTTCTAAGTAATATTTTGTTAATGCTAAAACTTTTTAAAATTATAATATGGCCCAGAATGTTATAAAATTTTTCAAATAAGTCCTTCTCCAAAATTTCAAGCAATATTTGTTAATTTCAAAGTTTTCAAAACTCTTTCAATTAAACCATAAACATGAAAAATAGCTAATTTTATAAAATTATTTTTTCATTAAATATAAAACCTTTATAATGTGAAAATAATGATTTATTTAAAAAGTATAAAAAAAAATTGAGCTTAAAAGATTAATCATTCTTAATCTTATTTGTTATCATCAAAATCAACATTATGGAAACATATATGTTAACAACTATCACCTTTTTTTTTTTTTCTGGTGGTTTGTAAGTATAGATCGCTCTAGTGAGGACTTCAGTGCTTGTTTTAGCCAGTTGAGAAGTGATTTGTCAGTTACCCAAGCATCTGCCTCATCCAAGGGTACCCTTCCTCCACGTGCTTTAAGGACGGAAACAAAATCATAAGACTCCTCTCCTGGCAGCTTCAAGGGCACCTAGGGTACCCAAAAAGAAAGATGGGCTCCGTTCCCGTGAAGAGAAGCTCTCTTGAGAGAACAAGACTTCGAAGGGATGCCTTGATGATCTGTTCGAGGAGAAGACTTGTGTGGCTAAAGATCATGTTAAGTTGCAAGTCGCATAATGACTGAAGTTTGTAGTGTGGAGCTAAGGCTCCTAGTACCCGACGTCGAGAAGTGGGTAGATAATGTGCTCATTATTTCTAAAATATAGTAATGTTCTCCTAATAGAGTTTTATGTTATATTAATTTGCAATATATAATTTTTATATTATAAGTATTTCAGGAATAAAGAGGAAGTTAGAACTGAAAGTGATAAACAAAAAAGAATTATTATAGCAATTCGAAATGCATTATTAAGGGTGGGCGCGATTTGGTTCGGTTCGGTTTTTTACTAAATTTTTTATAATCGTTCGATTACGATTATTTTAAAATCATAATTGCGATTAATCAAATTATCGAAATAATCAAATATTCGATTAATTGAAATAATTCGATTCGATTCGGTTCGATTATTTCGATTATGGGCCTATGTCTACCCTATTAATATTAAGGAGATATATCTATTCATAATTTACTAAAGAGAGTAGTAACTTTAGCAATTTATTCTACATGATTCATGAATTAACTTTTATATACTCTACATGATTCATGAATTAACTTTGGCAATTTATTCAAACAGAAAAATACTATTAAAGTTCTATAATAAAATCACCTCGTCACCCGTTCGAACACTATAGTTCTGAATTCTCATGTCACCACAAGATAGTTTAACATGTGAACATGAGAAATAGCTTTCTATTTTTTTTCTTAAAATCTGAAAATATTAGATGGGTTCAGTGACATATAAAGCTATAAACATTTATCCAAAAAAAAAATTTCAAAATCACTTCAATCACATGAATTATGCAAGCAAACAATAAAATGGATTGGATGAAGGTTTTTGGAAATTGGTTGAACCCTTTGTAGAATACAAGCATGAGTAGCTTTATTAGACCTTTCACATTTCTCAACACCTTAGAAAAGTTCAACATCTTCATTAAACAACAACAACAAGAAGATGTTTTGCACCTTCACAACTTCACTTTGTCAAGAAAGTGAGGTGGCGTGGAGTGCTAATAATCTAATTGTTATCTTTAGCAATTAATTAATTATTTCCACCAACATTAATATAACTATTGGCTCACAGAGCAGATCAAGTGACCGCATGTCTGGTATCTCTATGCACTTGTCCTAAACTCACATGACAGCGGCTGTAGCACGTGTCTAAAAGTTTTTGTTGACAGTGGCAGCAGCAGATCACAGCGGCTGCAACATGTGGTAGCAGCGGCGGAGACTTGACGGCGAGCAGCAGCGACGAGCAGTAGCGAGCAGTGACAGCGAAGAGCAGCGGCTGAAGGTCACGAGTTTGGTTTCAGTTGAAGATCAGAAGTGGTGTTTAGTTTAGACTTTAGGGATTGCTTATTCGGTTTATTTGATATTCAGTTCGGTTTTTCTTTTTTTTTTTAAACCAAAAACCAGACCGACTGGTTTTACTATTTTCATTATATTACTTATTTGGTTTTTTGGATGTTAAAAAACCGCACAAATGATTAATCAGCTTTTTTTGCCCACCGTTATGCATTATTAAGGAGAGATAATTAAAAATAAAAATAATAAAATAATAAAAAGTTGGCAATCATGCTGGTGATGGTCAGGTGGCCATTTTGCCATCTGACCATCACACTTCTCTACGTAATTTTATATTATAAAATAAATAAATAATAAAAGAGAAATGAAGCTATGGATTGCCTAAAAAAGGGCATGTAAGAGCGAGAGTAGAAAGGAGAGTGGAGCATTTCATTTCTTTTTCTTTCTTTCTTTCTTTCTTCTATTCTCTTGTTTTTCTTGTGTAATCAATTTTATTGTAATATATTTTAGAAATCTGTTAAATAAAAGGAGTGTTTTGTTTTTCAATATGAGTAGTTAATTTACTAAGCTGAGATGAACGGTGAAGGTAAATGTATTAAATTATTGAATTAATTACTCTCTCAAGTGAGTTCCAAAATTTACTTTATTTGTTTACTTTCTTTTCTTTTTATTGGTTATTTTTATGTCATGTTAATTTACAAATATAAATCTTTTTGAATTTATATGATATTTTGACATAATATCGACACTCCAACCTAGTTGTAACACATTAGGTACTTCATCCCATATTATTCCATACATATGGTTAAATAAGAATTAAATGGCATAATATTTAACTAACAAGAGAAAGACATAATATAAATATGAGAGGGTATTAGGAAAGTAATTTGATAATTGAGAGTTGATCTCGTAACCTTAGCATATTTTTAGATTGATTCCTATTAATTTCTTTTTCTTTAGTTAAATTCTCTTTGTTTAATAATTGGCCATTAGATTTTAAGTTCCCTGTGATTCAACCTCAGACTTATCAGGTTATATTATAATTAGACACTCTTATACTTAGGAGTAAATAACACAAAGCCGTGTCAAAATTTTACCATTGTTGCATGGGAGTTTTCTAAATTTAGTGTCAATTTCTTTTCTTTTTTAACTCTTTTTTTCTTCATTATTGCGTTATCCATTTTCCCTTACATCATTCCTTTGTCTGTTTCTCATAATTTTATTTTATTTCATAAAATTTTAATTTGCTCCCTCCTTTCACTTATAATCATGGATCTAATATAAAACTTACGAAACATTTCATTTTAACAGAAACAGTTTTGCGGAATTAGTCCCTGAACTGAATTAGAAATTGGACATTTGGATTTGAACTTTAACCATTAAGGCCCAATAATTGGAATTTAATTGGCTGGTAATTTTTAAATTTTGAAATAAAAGAAACCGCATTTTTATTAAGTTTTAGCAATTTACTTTTAGCATTTATTTTTAATAGTCGGTTTAACCACCTGAATTATTATTTAAATTTTGTTAATTAATTTTTTTATTTTATTGATATGATCGGTTCTACCACCTAGCATTTTGATTTCAGTTTAATTATTCTTGTACATTATTTTGTATAATTTTTATTTTGGTTTTATTATTTGGCTGGTTTTACTATACTGCCTATGTTGCCTTTATTTTCTTAATGTGTTGTTTTATGTTTAGTTTAATTGCTTTGTTTAAATGGTTGATTTAACCGCCTACTATTTTTAATTTCAATTGATTAATTTCAGTTTATTTATTTTTATTTTGCATTTATTTTTATTATTCCTGTTTTTGGTATAAATTCAAATGCTATTGATGTTAATGTGCAAGTGTACATAACAAGTAATATAATGATAAGTATTAAGGATCGTCTCCCTAATGATTGATGTTACTGAAATTGTTACAGCAATCTTAATAGCGTAGTTTGCCTTAAATGAAAATAAATTAATAACTAAACTAACAAACTACATAATAAAATGCAATAAGTAAATAAGCAGAAAACAAACTTTAACGTCACACAAACACAAGGATAAAATCAATAGGAATGAAGTAATTGAGTGATTAAACTCTCTTAATAGTTTTGACTATTTCATCTAATTCTAAGTTCAGTTGCTACAGCATCTGCTACAGCATTGGGTTGAATCCTTAAGTATCATCAATTGTCGCATGTTAGATGTCTTTTATCTATATGCAACCTAACAGTGACCAATTCTTATGCTAACATAAGATGTAACATTACAAGTTTAGGTTTCATTTACCCTACAAGGTGAATCCCTATATCTAGTTCATCACTAATTTTATATTAAGCATGACCGTTTTGGAATTAAGTTAAACTCAACTCAGGAAACTCGATCTAAAACCAAATATTGTTCTGATATGTTCTATTAAAATAGGTCCTTTTGTGGCATTGTCTTAGTTTTTATCATTAAATAGGTGGTCAACCGAAATAATGAATAGAATAAGCTTTATCAAACAAAATGTTATAGCAAATATGCAACAACATATAAATTCAGTCAAGAACTCATTAGGATTGTTTATCACTCAACCACAAATAAATTTAGTTCATAGCTTGTGTAAATAGAATAAATAACAAAGATTCAGCCATCAAATACATCTTCATGATCAGAGAATAAACAAGAAAACAAGAATAGAATAGGAAAGACTGAATTCCAATTGATTCCCGCAAAATCTCCACTGGTGCAGCCTCGATTCTTGCTCTTAAATTTTGTTTTCTCTTTACTTCTTTTCAGTTTATATCTTGGTTGACGGCCCTCCCTTTTTTTTTCCTTTGCATGTCTGCTTTTTTTATAACTGAAAACTAAGGTAAATGGAAGTCTAGGGCGCCCATCTTCTAGATTAGGAAACTACAGATTGCAATCTGATAAGTGTCTCGTGCAAAATCGTTTTTGTCGTTGTTCCAGGCTTGCTATAGTAATGGATGCTACACCAACGACTATAGCATCTGTATTGTTTCAGACTTTCTCCACTTCTTTTATAGACATGTTCTTTTGTCCATTTTGTAAGCCCATTGCCACAACATCCTTCCCATGAAATTTGAACTTCCGGTTACCTACAATTATGCATATGTTTTAAGCACACAACTATTCGAAATCAAAAAACTTTTATTAAACTTAAACTAAAATGGATGTTAATGAAAACTATCATTAAAATGCACTAAAACACAATCAATTACTCTCTAAGTAATCTTGATTTAAGCTTAAAAGTATCATGATAACTCTCATTTCATAGAGTTATCACACCCCCAAACTTAAACGATTATTTGTCCTCATGTAATGACAACAACTCAATCACACAATAGCATAGCTTTACCATCAAGTTTGCATAAGTTCTTCAACCCTCATATCACACTCTTAATCACAAAAAATGGCCATAGTGGTTCAATTCTACACTTTAGCATCATTCTATCCCAAGTGTGTGTGTGTACTTTGATCAAGTTTCAGAGATGCTGCAGCATCACTTAAGCATCAGATGCACTTTACGAATATAAAAACAATATAACCAAATCCATCTTGTGGGGGAGGCAAAGGTCATGAACAGATTCAAACTATGCTACAACAATCATCCTCATTTCTTTTTTTTTTAAAAACCCTTCAATGAAACTTTTGAGCTTTTACGTGAATGCCTATCACTTGTAATAATAACACCCAAGTACACACTCAAAGTACATATCAGAGTTGTGCAGCAAACACATCCAGGATGCTATATCTGGGTCTTACCTTTGGACACCTTTGACTCAAAGTTAAACATAGGGTTCGTGAACAGACCCGGTTACTCAATATCCTAGGCAGCGGACCCTTTTTTTTTTTTTATCTGCTCATAGCTCTTATTGCTTTTTACTCAAGTCTACACATGGAGTGCATACTCAGCCCTGATCACTCGGCAACTTAAACCATTGGAATAGAATTTGTTTCATATTAAGCACAGTTAATAAAAAATTTTCCCCTAAACTTGAGGTATTATCTACCTTTTTTGGTTTCCCTAGCTCTACTACAACATTCTCATAAAACTTCAACTAAAGTCTAGGTGTTTGGACAGAATATTAACCTCTATCTATAACTATCCCTACTTGGCATTCTTATAAATATTGAATGACACTCACTTTATCTTCATTGGGTTTTTATTAATCCAATACACAACTAGATAATAGAGCTGCACATCACACAAAACACACAATGCACAATACAAACACAAGCACTGACATTCACACAACCCCTCCCCTCCAAACTTGAGAGGTGTTGTGACCTCACAAGCACACACAAAATAAAACAAATCAAAAGTAAGTAAATTAGCAAGAAAAAGATGCAATGTAATTAAAGAGAATAAAAAGAAAAGTTTTAGAATTTAGAACAAAGGATAGTGAGCTACCTGGGGATACTCCCTTGTTGTTGAATGCGTTGCTGCAGCAATAGCTGAAAGGTTGGTTGCTTTTTCCCACCAAGCTTCATTAGTCAAAATTGCCTTAATGTACACACATACTGCTTATGCCTAAAGCATTTAGTTGAGGATCTACTAGATTTAATAAGGAATTCTAGTAATTCCACAAGTTCTTTATTTCTTAGAAGATTCGAATTTGGATGTTTGGCTAAATATGTTTGAAAATCATTCAAATAGCCTAGAGCCATTCCATTTACGAGCTTGAGAATATTGTACGTGTTTTACATGCCCCAAAAAACTACTCAGTAACATATAAAGTATAACATCTATAAAACCAATACTCAAGAAATTAATAACCTCTATTATATAATAATTGTTTAGGGTCCCAAATTGGGCTAATAGGTTAAATTAATAAGATAATAATTATTTTGAAAATCCTTAAATAATTCTATGGTCCCATTCATATTATAAATTAATAATATTTTAAAATTACAGATATAATAGTTATAATGTTTTATTATAAAAGATATGACTCATTATTTATTTTTTTAAAATTTTAAATATAGTTAAATCTCATCTCTAATTTGCTTATTTATGTTCTGGTGTGGAGTTCAATTCTCAAATTGCAAGAATTTTCAATTATTTTGGTTAACCTAATTTATATTTAGTGGATTTGTTCATTTTTAATGAATTAGATTGGTAAAATACAATAAATTTTTGTTGATTCAATGTATGTTCGTTGAATTGTATATATAATTTATAAGTTAATAATTAATTAATTCTTCTTTCAATTATTAGATTTTATATGATAATGACGTTATTAACTTCCCGAGGTTTTACCGTATTGGTATTGGGTAGAGAATAACATAGAGAAAATTAAGTTCTTCTTTCAGGCATGAAGTTTCATTTTACATCAGATGAACAAATTTATAAAGTTCTCTTCTCACACTCCCTCTCATGCGCCGAACACTCACAAACACACACATATGCAGCACACACATAATTTATGCAAACAGACTGCACCCTGAGATCAGCTAATATTGCAAGCATCATTAATTGAGTTGTACTTTCAACTATGTGTTCATTAACCATCACCAAAATAAAAGAGGGAGGCAGGGCGGGGGCTGGGACGACTTCAACTGTTGATCTAGCTCAGAGGAGAATTATTAGGTTAGTGATTATGATACTAGTTCTTACAAGAACACATAAGAGGATTGTTGAACTGTTAGTAAGTGTTAGATTTACCATCTGATTGACAACAATTATCACTACAACTTGAGAAAACTCTGCTCTAAGCTAAAATAAAGGTGTCATATCTGTGATTCCTCGTCGAGAGAATTATGTGATATGCAACATGACTATCAGAATCTACAGTACCATGTTCACTGTTTGAATTTACAGTCTCGTATCCAACAAGACTATCTGAATTCACAGTCTCGTATCTGAATAATTCATAAGTCATGGATCAAAGTTGGAGCTCTATATCAAGTCATTTATTGAAAATAAGCATAAGGTAACTCTTGACTGCACAAAGGTAACAGAAGGAGAATGTATAACCCCATTTTTCCATATCTTCGCCAGAGGCATATTCCTCAGGCTTGTGGCTATAACCTGCAAAATCAAATGTATGAAAATATGTATTTAGTTTGGTTTTACACTCTAGTTCCCTCATAAAATAAGAAGATGATTAGAAAGATTACAAATGCTAAAGGTCCTCATTTTGACTAGCTACAGTCCCCTACTGAGTTTACACCATCCGTAAATAGGTACATGCCCCTACTACTTCTACAAAGGTACATTTCCTAATTCACATCATGCGATTTTAGTGTGCCTCCCCATAAGGTTGGTAAAATCCGGATCTGGATTAATAATTTTATACCTAGATTTGCATCTAGATTCGTAAAAAAGAATGCAGATCCGGATGCCGGTAATATCCTCAACGGATACGGGCAGATATTTCAGGTAACCAGATCCGCAAAAATTAAAATTTAATAATGTAATATATAATTTAAAATTTCAATACTTTACCTAATAATATCAAATAAAATTTAACAATTAATAATTCAACATGAATAACATACCAATAATCTCATAAATGTACAAATAAAATTTAATTTTAAAAATTTTTTAATATATATTTTTAATTTAAAATAAAATTCAATAATTTACCTACTAATATCAAATAAAATTCAATCATAATCCAACAATTAATAATTCAATATGAATAAGATACAACAACATTATAAATCCACAAATAAAATTTAATTTTTTATTTAATTTTTAATATATATTTTTAATTTAAAATAAAATTTATCTGGATCCAGATATCTAATTTTCTAGATGCACTTGCATCGAGATCCGTGCAGATCCCTACCTACCACATCCGGATCCACATTTTTTAATGTGCGGATCCAAATTTTTCCAGATCCAGATTTACTTGCCACCCCTACCTCCACAAAATATATGTTTTTTTTTTTACACGAAAACGCAGCCTTTATTCCAATAAAGATGAACAACAGTTTAAACAAAAGACTTCCCGCGTCATACATAACTGTTAAAGAAGCTCACAATGTACAGAAGGGAGTTGCATATTCAGCACGTGTGTGCCAATGACACATCAACAGTTAGTTAATAGAAGAAGCCAGCTCAGCAAGTCTGTTAAGCATGCATTAAGTTCTGTTCTTCAGTTGTTAAGCAAGCTGTTATTTTGTTTTTAGAGATTTTGATAAGTATAAATACTGTCGTTATTGTATTTGTATGTAATTAGAAAAAAATGAATAAGAAGTAAGAAATTTCCAGAACATTTTCTCTTCATTTTCTTAGTTTCCAAACAAAGTTTACAGTCTCATTTCAACTTTCTAGCATGGCATCAGAGCCAAACAGAACAAGTTTTAGTACTCAGCAAAGAAATGTTACAACTGCTGAAACAAATCAACCAAATCAAATAAAATTTTCTTTTAATACTCCAATTAAGCTCAATCGTTCAAACTATCTGCTATGGCGTTTTCAAGTATTAGCTTCCATAAGAGGCAATCCATTGGAAGACTTTATTAATGGAACAAAGCCAACACTTGAGGAACACTTCACTCACGTTGGAGCTGATGGATCTATTCGAAAGATTGATAATCCTGAATATCATAATTGGAGATCACATGATCAAACCTTGCTTGGATGGATGCTTTCATCAATCAGTGAAAGTACTTTAAACATTGTCATAAATTGTGGAAGTTCTTTTGATGTTTGGAGAACTTTAGAGAGAAACTTTGGTGTGCAATCTGAAGCTAGGGTTCTTCAACTTAGATATGAGTTAAATACTCTTAGGAAGGAATCAATGAGTGTTGAGGATTACTGCATTAAGATGAAAACTATAGCTGATAAACTTGCTAGTACTGGAAGTCCTATAACAGAGAAAGATCTCATGCTGACAATTCTTAATGGCTTAGGAGTAGGTTATTGTGATATAGCCACTTTTATAACTGGTTCTAAAATGGATTATGATGATGCTTATGCAGTGTTATTAATGGAACAAAGCTAACACATGAGGAACACTTCACTCAAGTTGGAGCTGATGGATCTATTCGAAAGATTGATAATCCTGAATATCATAATTAGAGATCACATGATCAAACCTTGCGTGGATGGATGCTTTCTTCAATTAGTGAAAATACTTTAAATCTTGTCATAAATTGTGGAAGTTCTTTTGATGTTTGGAGAACTTTAGAGAGAAAATTTAGTGTACAATCTGAAGCTAGGGTTCTTCAACTTAGATATGAGTTAAATACTCTTAGGAAGGAATCAATGAGTGTTGAGGATTACTGCATTAAGATGAAAACTATAGCTGATAAACTTGCTAGTGCTGGAAGTCCTATAACAGAGAAAGATCTCATGCTGACAATTCTTAATGGCTTAGGAGCAGGTTATCGTGATATAGCCACTTTTATAACTGGTTCTAAAATGGATTATGATGATGCTTATGCAGTGTTATTAACTCATGAAACCAGACTGGAACAAGAACAGAATGATAAAAGCATGTTTAATGCAAACTGTGCTTATACAAATGTCTGTTATCCAAGGGAATTTTATGCTCAGTCAAGAAATAATTTTAGAAGAGGAGGATATGCTTGTGTTCAGTTTGGTAATGCTGGTAGAAACTGTAATGTTGGAAGGGGAAATATTTTTCAGCCTCAAAGAATGTTTAATGGTAATAGTACAGGTGGATTTGGAAAAGGACATGCTTTTGGACCAAATAATATTAACTCTTTCCAGACTCCTAGAAGTTCAACACAATTTACTAGAACTGGAGCCACTAGTATGAATGGATCTCAAGGAGTCTCAGGTAATATGGAAGAATTGGTGTGCTAGATTTGTTTTAAGCATGGTCACACTGCTGATATCTACTGGCATCGATTTGTGGAGGATTGTGTTCCCTTTCCAAGGAGTCTTGGCAGAGGCAAATGGCCAAGATCAACATATATTGCTAACTTTGATGATTTTTTATCTTCATATCAAGGATATGATGCATATGATAATCACTATCTCATGTCACCAAATTTCCACCCTGGATCTAAAACAAGCTACTACTCTGGAGCTGATGGTCATGCATCTGCAGAAACTTATATGACCAACAATATAGAGAATATGCATTTTAAAGAAGAATATAAAAGTATTGATCAACTCATTATTGGAAATGGTAAAGGCTTTTCTATTTCTCATACTGGTCATGTTTTTTTATCATTTAGAGCTTCAAAGCATCCTTATACACAACACACTACAACTATAGCTCTAAAAGACATGTTACTTGTTCCTGCAATCACTAAAAATTTACTGAGCATTTCCAAACTCACATCTAATAATTCACTCTCTGTTGAATTTTGTGGAAATATTTGTTATGTAAAGAACATCACGGGGCAAGTTCTTCTATAGGGCCTTGCTGAGAAAGGTCTTTACAAGCTTCTGCTGAAAACCTCTTCTCTGTCTTCATCATCTACTTCTCATACGTCACCTGCATCTCAAATCTTCTTTTCTAATTCTCAGTTACAAAAGCCAATCTCCATGATGTCATGTTCAAATGTGTCTTCTATTTCTCATCATTGTAATTCCTTTGATAAGACTTGTTTCAGTTCATTTTCAAATAAGTGTAACAAAAAACTTGATGAATTCACCTTGTTACACAGAAAGTTTGGTCATCCAAGATCAACAGTATTAATGCATTTGCTTAAGACTTGAAACAAATTAAAGTCTCTCAAAGGTCAACATTATCTCCTATGGATTCTATATGTGAAGCATGTCAATTAGGGAAAGCTCATAGGCATCATTTTTCCATAACCAAAACCAAAACTACACAAGTATTAGAACCGATACATACTGATCTTTGGGATCCTTCACATACTACATCTAAGAATGGCTACAAATACTATATTAGTTTTATAGATGATTACAGTAGGTATGCTTGGGTTTATCCACTTAAACTCAAATCAGAAGCCTTTGAAGTCTTTAAATTGTTCAAACTTCAAGTAGAAAATTAGTTCAATACAACAATCAAAATGCTGCAATCTGACTAGGGGGAGAATATAGAGTGTGCACTGATTTTTTAAACCAGAATGAGATCATTTTCAAACACTCATGTCCTTACACTCATCACCAAAATGGATTAGTAGAAAGAAAACATAGGCACATAATCGAATTGGCCTTAACCCATTTAACTCAAGTTGATCTACCTTTCAAATTTTGGTAGGAAGCTGTTCATATGGCAACATATCACATAAACAAGTTGCCAACACCTATACTGAGACTTTTAACCCCATATGAGAAACTTTTCAAGCACAAACCTGATTACAATTTCATTAAATGCTTTGGGTGTCTCTGTTATTCATACACGAGAGATTTTAATAGACATAAGTTTGATTTTCATACCAGCAAATGCATCTTTATTGGATATAGCCCATCTCATAAAGGATACAAATGTCTTACAAGCTCAGGTCAAGTTAATATTCTTAGGCATGTTGTCTTTGATGAGACTGTCTTTCCATATGCAACAATCTTTGCTACTTCTTTTTCTGAAAATGCCATCAAATCAGAACCTCCAGTGTCAAATTTCTCTAAACAGCAAATCTACCATCTCTTAACATTACCCTTACTCAACAGCAGCTTTGAAGATACTTATTCAACAGGAATACCAAGTAATGAATAAACTCCTGTAGTGTCTGAGCATGCAAATAATTTGTATCAACAAGAATCATCTAGTCATTCATTGTCAGAATCATCAACATCATAGATTGTCCCTCATATTCTTGAACCAACTCAAACACACTCTAAACCACATGGAACCAGTCAACAGCAAACTGAACTAAGTCCAAACATAATTCTAACTTCACAACCCACACACAAAATGACCATCAAATCAAAGTCTGGAATATTCAAGCCTAAGTTGTACACAACCACCTTGATCAACAAAGAACCTAACATAGTTCAAGAAGCTCTTAATGATAAACACTGGTATGAGGCCATGAATGAGGAATATGAAGCCTTGATCAGAAATGAAACTTGGTCTCTTATAAAGCCAGGTTGGTTGCAAAAGGGTTTCAATAAACTGAAGGAATCGATTATTTTGAAACATTCAGCCCTGTTATAAAGGCTTCTACAGTGAGAGTTATGTTGAGCTTGGATGTAATGCATAGGTGGGTGATCACACCAGTAGATGTTAATAATGCTTTCCTAAATGGAGACTTGACAGAGGATGTTTACATGTGCCTGTTGTGAAATTTTAATATACTCGCAAGCGCACGAATCTATTGTAGAATATACTAATGGGGACGAGTGTTGATCCCACGAGAAGGTGAATTTTAATTGTGCATAGAATTAATTTTGTAAATGGATGGTTGGATTTATGGTGAAAATGATTTGGAATATGCTAAAACTTAAATTAAAAAGGCAAGAATAAATTCTAAAATTGGAATTTAAATGGCGAGAATAAATTGGAGAGAATTCTATTGAAATGACGTACTTGGATATCTGCATCCGTATCAACATGCATCATGGGCTAAATAATCCTTATTAATGCCAATTAAATCATGAGGGGGGAATCCACACCTCATGAACCACGCTCTAATTAATATGGTGCTAAGAGCTTATCGTGCCAAATAATAATAACCTTGTACTAGAGGACCGGTGAAACTAAGACGGTACTAGACAAGATTAGTATTATTTGTCGACGAGAAGTCAAAACATCCACAAAAACTAGAGGGCAAGAGAAAATAAATTTACCAAATAAAGCCCATGACACATGTTGAGACTTCACCTTCAACCCAAGCTTGAAAGGAAATTAGTTACTCATAATTGAACTAGAGGCAAAATGGGAATTTATTAAAATACGAAGAAAATACAAGATGGAGAATGAATTACAGAAAATGGATCCCAAAAATGGATTCAGAGATATCAAATTAGGGGGGAAGGCCCCCTTTTTATAAATACATGGAGTAAATCATGGCCATCGGATTAAAAACAGTTTAGACGCACAGAATTATGCCACGTCATCAGTCAACAGTACGCGGTTTGACCACGTGGATGAACAGTAACACAGTTTGACCCGGGTTGAACAGTAACACGGTTTGGTTGAAAATAATCCTGTGTGATGCATGTAATGTACGCGAGATTTTTCGTCCACTGATATGCTGCCACGTCACCATCAACAGTAAATAATAATTTTAGTCCAATAGGATCGTGACACCTCATCAGTCAATGCCACATCATCGGTCAATGCCATGTCATCAATCCGTCTACGTGAACAATGCCGTGAACAGTAACGTAGACAGTACCGTACACGCAAATAGTACCGTACATGTGAATAGTGTCATTTTTCCTTTTATGCCCCTCCTAAGGTTTTCGACCGTCCTGAGTTCAAAAGTGATGTCTGTTTTGCCGTCTGATCTCTCATTTATTGTGAAATGACTATGATGCCCCTAAAATACATAAAATACTTAATTAAAATAAAACACACATAATTAAATCAAAATACATAAAAGTAAGGGTGTTAGTAAAACTTGTAGTGTAAAATGACGATTTTCTCCTTTATAAATATGTATTTTCTAACACTTAACAGTGCCAACCTGAAGGATTTGTTGATGAGAGAAGACCAGGTTATGTATGCAAGTTGAAGAAGGCATTATATGGGTTGAAACAAGCTCCTAAAGCCTGGTTTGACAAGCTGAAGAGTTGTTTGGTTACAAATTGGGGTTTTCAAAATTCCAGAGCTGACACTTCACTATTCTTCAAGGGAGAGCAGAGTTCAATGATATTAATTATGATTTATGCTGACGACATATTGATAACAGGACCTAACAGTGATGAGCTTGAAAAATTTATCTCAGGTTTCAGTAAGGTGTTTACATTAAAGGATTTGGGAAAGCTTTTATATTTTCTTGGTATAGAAGTTTCTTATACTGAGAATGATATATATCTGTCCCAAAGAAAATATATTAAAAACTTACTGAGTAAAGCTGATATGATTAACTACAAAGGGTGTGATACACCAATGGTTACTGGAACAAAACTTCAGAAAGAGGCTAAAGGATCATTGGGTCAGTATGTTGAAGATGCAACAAGTTATAGAAGCTTAATTGGAGGGTTGCAGTATTTAGTTCTGACCAGGCCAGAAATTGCTTTTACAGTACACAAATTAAGTCAGTATGTGTCTACACCAACACTCCAACACATCTTGGCCTGTAAGAGGGTACTTAGGTACTTGAAAGGCACAGAAGATTATGGATTGAAATTTACAGCTGGTGGAGAAATAAAGCTAACAAGATATACAAATGCAGATTGGGCATGTGATATTGATGACAGAAAATCAACATGGGCATACTGCATTTACTTGGAGCATAATTTGATATCTTGGTCATCCAAAAAGCAATCAATAGTTACAAGATCAAGTGCAGAGAGTGAGTACAAAGCCCTTACTTCTGCAAGTTCAAAAATTACATGGTTACAGTCATTATTCAAGGAGATCAAGTTAGAATGTGTTTCAGTGCCAACAATTTGGTGTGATAATATAAGTGCAACTGAGCTAGCCAAAAATCTTGTCTACCACTCGAGAACTAAACTTATTGAACTAGACATGCACTTCATAAGAGATAAAGTGTTGGCAAGAGAGCTGAAAATCAATTACATTCCCAGTGACGAGCAGATTGCAGACATCTTGACCAAGCCTCTCACATTCACTCACTTCAACTACTTTAGAAGCAAGCTCAATGTGCATCCCTGCCCCTTGAGCTTGAGGGGGGCTGTTAAAGAAGTTCACAATGTACAGAAGGGAGCTGCATATTCAGCACGTGTATGCCAATGACATATCAGCAGTTAGTTAATAGAAAAAGCCAACTCAGCAAGTCTATTAAGCATGCATTACGTTATGTTCTTCAGTTGTTAAGCAAGCTATTATTTTGTTTTTAGAGATTTTGATTAGTATAAATACTGTCGTTATTGTATTTGTATGTAATGAGAAAAAGTGAATAAGAAGTAAGAAATTTCCAGAACATTTTCTCTTCATTTTCTTAGTTTCCAAACAAAGTTTACAGTCTCATTTCAACTTTTTAAATATTCGAGATCCACTGGTTTATATTCATCCTAAGCATAGCACAGCAAAAGGAAGTAATAATTCAACCAGCACTAAGCTGCTGGGATGGAACTGCAAATTTAAAGAGCCTTGAGGATGTCATCGGCACTGGAGAAAGTGAAATCTCCACCAGATTCAACATTTGCAGCATTCACCTTGAGGTCATCAACCAAGAGAGAAAACCTCCTTGATCGGATGCCAAGTCCTTTCTCACTGAGGTCAAGCTCAAGCCCCAAGGCATGAGTATATTTTGCTGAGCCATCAGCCAGGAACTTCACGCTCTTGTTCTCAGGAAACGTTTTGGCCCATGCCTTCATCACAAATGGATCATTAACGCTTATGCAGAGAATTTCATCGACGCCTTTTGACTTCAACTCATCAGCCTTCTCGATGAATCCAGGCACATGCTTCAAGCTGCAAGTAGGAGTGAAAGCACTGGGAACGCCAAAAAGGATGACCTTTTTACCGGCAGCGAGGGAGTGTACGGACACTTGCTGCAACTGATCTTGTTCGTCGAAGTAAGCGAGAGTACCGTCCGGCACGGGTCATCGACTGTGATAGGAGCCATTTAGAGATAAAATATGATCCACGCCTGTGATTAAATACACGATTGCCACCGGAGGGCAAAAGTTTTTTAGTATTTGAGGCTCCACAAAAGATATGTTTCACGTGCACACAATTTAAAAAGCAAAAGAAGCACCAGCACCAAAGCAACACCTAAAAATTTTTATTGATAAAATCCAACTAGTTAATTTCAGTCACTCCAAATATTTCGACATTCAACTTAATAATAAGAGATTAAGGTTTTAGATTTATAGATACAGAAGAAGAGAAAGGTGATCATACCATTGTAATATGCAATGAATATCATGCCCATTGGAGATACCCTGCAAGGATATGAACCTGTAATTAGAAGTTGCTAGCAAGAAAAACAATAAGAGTAAATACATATTCATCATCTGAAACATCGTTAAGTATGTGAAGTGAACAGTAATAATAAGATAGGTAATTCATAGTAAAGCATTTCAATAAGGATCCATTTCATATTTGTGTGAGAGTTTGGTGTTGTGTATTGTTTGTGAAGAAACTTGGGAGTAGGGAGAAACAGATTGGCTGTGAAACTTTTGGATTCAGGTATCAGTCAATCAATCATGGGAATTTCGGCGACTTCTCTGCAGTAAATTACTGCAAAAAGTTCCCACCCCAAGTTGTCACCTTGGAAAATTTTCTTAACCTGAATTCCCATGTTTTGGTATTTTGAATCATTAAATTTTATCATTTTCCTCTCTTTCAAAGAAAGAAAAGGGGAAGAAAAGAGTAAAATCTTCATATTAAGAAACATGGTACTTGGAACCCCAAATAGTGGGACATAAAGCATCGTACTGAAAAAGGTAGAAATATTAACTCTTTCTCTCTGTCTATACCTGGCCATAAAGAGTGAATCATGGTAAGCTCTGTTTATCATAAATTTATATTTTAAACTAAGTTCTTTTGACGCTGCTTCTGCTGCCTCAATTATTGATTTCTCATAAAGAGCTGGTGGATCCTAATTTACGATTTTGAATTCAGATAGAGTAACCCCGCGATTTTTTGCAATTGTAATTGCAGATTGATGGATTATTTCAATCACAGCATTTCTTCGCTTTTCATCAATGTCTCGTGTGTCTGCTGAAACATGGATAATTGAAAACTCAATAAATAACAAAGAAAATTTTCAGAAATCAACTGGAACTAAAGCATATGTAACTCAAACTTCGGCAAAAGAAGAATGGCAAGATTTTTAACATGATTTTAAACAAACTTCAGGATCTTAATACTCATCTCATGGAAAGTATTTATGTTATAAGATTGTCAGCATGTTTTCCAATAAGACTTGAACAACTGATCGGAAACATACTAATTTCTAAGTGTGATTTGCTTGGTATGCTGTTGATTGCACCAGGATGCAGCTCCAAAATGCCTTAGGAAACAGGATATATTAAGTTACACCAAAGTTCTAAGAAAGAAAGATAGCCAAATCAAAGTTAGATGTATCCTAATGCAAAGTACCCAAAAATTCTACGTTTAGGTATTCACGAAGATGACTTACCAACTGTACCAACGGTATCAATGGATCCAGATTCTAGAACATGTTTCTCGACAGCTAGCGCTAATTCTGCAGCAACCAGACCGGCATCGTTTCTGCTCATTACATGTAAAGCATTATGAATCTTGTTGACTGAATAAGCATAGTAAAAGAATCATAATGATGAATATAACAAATTGATGAAAGATATGTAAATGTAGCTGCATACAGGCAGACATCAGTTACCTATTTGGCATCAAGACAGCACCCGCATGCCCTCCATTGCCTTCAAAATCTACTTTTATACTTGCAGGAGCTGCAATGGCAGTCACTATACGAATTGATGTACCTGAGTTGAAATATAAAAGTGGATTAATCGCCGCAATAAATAGAAATCATAAGGATAAAATAAGCAGTAAAAAGGACAAACCTTCTTCCTACAGAATAGGTCCCTGCTCTATATGCAATTCAACAAAAGCAGGGTAACTTCCTTTCTTCAAAAATACACTCGATAGCTTTTTGTGCTCTTTTGCATATGCAGCAGATCTTGCAGCATCTAAAAAGGATATATTTTGATGTCAGATCTTTTGCCAATGACTCAATTCCAGCCAATAAGTGACTGCAAAACAAAAATAAACATATGAACTTATACTATAGTATAAGATTTCCAAACCCATACATTGTCAGCCATGTCAAGACATAACATGTTGAAGTTTAATGTACAGTGAAAGTGGTTGCTATAAAGTTTGCAAAGATAAGTAAAAGAAAGCTTCAGAAGAAAAGTATCTTTTCTTCTTTCTGCATGGACAAAAATTAAGAAAGGAAAGCAACCAAATAAACCCAAGTGCGTACACTGAGTTACGACGTTTTAACTATTTACAAGTGGCTAACCTTCCCAAACAACTGATCTCATAACGTGTGGACTCTTCTGAGGTGAACATGATAACCTCCAGTGACCTTCTAGTCTTGAATCTAGATCTGTTAAAGACCCAGTCAACATAGCATAGACCAAAAACTGTGGCTACTATACAGTAACTTTATCTAAAAAACTTAGATATAATGAAAAAGAAATTGCATGCATGCTATTCAGTTCAAAACATTCTTATTAGCTGGAAACCAAAA
This sequence comes from Citrus trifoliata, assembly GCA_018350135.1. Classification (NCBI taxonomy): domain Eukaryota; kingdom Viridiplantae; phylum Streptophyta; class Magnoliopsida; order Sapindales; family Rutaceae; genus Citrus; species Citrus trifoliata. The sequence goes on from CM031392.1 coordinate 4,925,888, forward strand.
GCACAAACAATACCCTAGACTGGAAAACTCAGAGAACAAAACAATATTTATTATATCTATATCTCCAAGACACCGCTTGAGCAAGGAATATCTGAGTATGTCCTGATTCAATGTTGACATCATCTGACTACAGCACCGGTGATCTAACTAAGGCACTCAACATCTAAAAGTTCATATATTCATGAATAAAGTTATGTATGTCGATTGCAATTATTGCCATCAATTTGCAAAAAAGAAAAATTTTCAGTGCTAAACCAGAATGCTAATCAACCCTCAAAGCAAATATAAGTGGCAATTTATTTCCACATATTTCTGATTCATCAGAGCCTACCAATAAAATCAATCAAGTATTCCATACTTTTTTAGCACATTAATGGCTTCTATTGCACCTAGCACACCAACCAAACCATCATGTGTTAAATCATATCTAGTATCAATATTTGCTTAACTCTGCGTTTTATCAGAGACATCATACTTACGAGTTTTATGAGGAACTAGCAAAGATAATCTTGTGCGTTAATGATTTTTTGGAGTCAGTCAATGTTTTTTAAAGCCTGATTTAGCATATCTTCTGATTCAGCTAAAAAGAAATTGGTGGATATTATAGGCATTGATTGATTACATGAATCTTTTGTGAACTCATTAATCCATATTCTTTAAATTTCATGATACTCTGGCTTATTATTCATCTGATGTTGCATTTTCCTTCTGGAATTTTGCTTAATCTTCTTAATGGCATTGCAGAGGTACATAAAGCAGTACAATGACATTGAGCTCACTACCTCGGGAATGGTACAATTTCTTGAAACCATCTCCTCTGTTTTGCTTATTTTTTATTATTTCCTTTTCTTTTATTCTTTCGTGCACAGGAACCCCTTTTCAATTTCTACTTCAAATTATATCTAGTGGATAGTTTTTCTTATTTATTTTTTAAATTGTATTTTCAAACCATTTTCTTATTTTTTTTTAATTGTATTTTCACACCATAACTTCTTGACAGAAAAAGAAATTGTTCTTCCAAATACTAGTATGATTTTGGTGGTTTTGACCTACACCATGTGACGATGATTTGATTTCACTAGAATGTAAGTAATAAATCAGTGCACTAGTTCTATTGATTGCATTGTTCATTTTGGAGATTATGACTGATTTTCCAATGAGAAATTAAGATCAGTCAGGTTAGCACAATGTTGCGGACCACCCAAATTCGTAGCCCAATTTGCTCACCAAGAGTCCAACACAAGGCCAAGAGTGTTAGTTTAGCCCAATTCCTGAAAGTTCTAGGCAACTCTAGCACATTAAACTTGTAAATACTTTAGAATTCTCCTTAAAATTCCAGCACATGTAAATAGCTAGGAAGTGGTAGAATTCTCTAGAATCTCTAGAGCTTGGCAAGCCTCCCCTATAAATATGGGATGACATTAGGTATTTGCATTCAACAAACACAACAACAAGCATTGTAAGCAACTCAAGCATTGTAATCTCTCTTTGTGCAATACAAGTTTTCTTATTTGACTTCATTGCTCTCTTCTCTTGTTCGAGAAGCTCTAGACTTACTTAACAACACTCGGCAAAGTTGTCTAAGTGCCGCACAGGTTAGCTGTACAAAATACTCATTCTGTGACAAGTGGTATCAGAGCTAGGGTTTGCACGCACGCAAGTTAGCTCACGAGCAATGGCCAACCCTTCGAACGTAGCACAAGAGGGTGTTGTTGGTATGGATGTTCCACCTAAACCAAGCCGCGGCCGAGAGGGAGAGCGCGCCCAAGGCAAGACTCGCGGCAAGTCCAAGGCCCCATCCGTGGATGCATTGGAGCCTCGTGTAACCACTCTCGAAATCGCATTGTCCGTCACTCAAGATAGCCTCGAGGGATTGAAGGAACAAGTGGATGATCTCGAGGGGGAATACACCGAGTTCACGGTGGCAACGAAAGCTCTCATCCAAGAGCAAGCGAACACTCTCCGAGGTGAGTTTCGTTCTTTTCATGATGAGTTGCTCAAACTTCGTAGTTTTGTTCAGGACGAACTACGTGCTGTCCGTGCAAAAGTGGATGAAGTCCGCTCGGATTGGGCATGGCACAAGCGCACACTCTCCGCAAGTCCAGCTTCCGCAAACTCGAGTGATGCGAGCCGCATTGACGTGCCAAAACCTGACACCTACGATGGCACACGCAATGCCACAATTGTGGACAATTTCCTATTCGGGCTGGATCAATACTTCGATGCCATGGGTGTCCGAGATGAGGCATCGAAAGTGGGCACTGCACCCACCTATCTTAGAGGCGCTGCACAACTATGGTGGCGTCGCAAGCATGGCGAGATGGGCAAGGGCATTTGCACCATTGACACTTGGGCCGACTTCAAACAAGAACTCCGAAAGCAGTTCACCCCAACCAATGCGGGGAAAGAAGCGCGAGCACGCTTACGTCGCCTCAAGCAATCAAGTAGCATTCGGGACTACATCAACGCGTTCACTACCCTTATGTTGGGGATAAGCGACATGTCCGACAAGGATTCGCTCTTCTACTTCCAAGATGGCCTTAAGGATTGGGCCAAGACCGAACTCGATAGGCATGGTGTTCAAACACTTGACGACGCCATCGCCGTTGCGGAGTAGCTCACCGAATACTCTACCCAATCCAAAGATAAAAAGGCCAACCAAGGCAAAGGTGGAGGAGAGAGTCGCAAGGACAAAGGCAACAACCGCAAAGATTGGGGGCAGAAAAAGCAGCCTAACAACAAGAGCGGGCAAGAAGGAGGCACCAAAGCCGCGAAGCCCATGCTTTATATGCAACGGTCCTCATTGGGTACGCGACTGTCCAGAGAAGAGGTCGCTTAATGCTCTCGTAGCCCAACTCAAGAGCAACCCCACAACGTCCATGAAAGAACCCCAACTCAGCATGGGTTTTCTCCAACGTCTTGGCACACTTAACCGCCAATAGCCCGCACTTGTCAAGAAAGGGCTCATGTATGTTAACGCAAAGGTAAGCGGTCAGTCCGTTCGCGCGCTGCTAGACACGGGAGCGACGCACAACTTTGTATCCGTAGACGAGGCCAAGCGCTTAGGCCTCAAGGCCACTAAGGAAGGAGGCACAATGAAGGCAGTAAACTCACCCGCCAAGCCAATTGCGAGAATTGAACAAGGCGTGCACTTAACACTCGGTATGTGGAGCGGAAAGCTTGACTTCTCCATTGTGCCCATGGACGACTTCAAGATGGTCCTTGGCATGGAATTCTCCGACCAAGTCCATGCCTTTCCGCTGCCCGCTACAAACTCCCTAAGCATCCACGACAGAAGTAAAGCATGCATGGTACCCACGGAGCGAGGCAAGTCCGAGGAGAAAACACTCTCTACCATGCAATTCAAAAGGGCTTTCAAGAAGGACCCAAGCTTCTTGGTCTCCATTCGAGAATTAAACAAAGAAGGAAATACCGGAATGTCGCCAAGCTAAGTCCCTCCGCGAATTCAAGCCGTCCTCAATGAGTACAAAGACGTGATGCCTCCAGAACTTCCGAAGAAGCTCCCACCTTGACGAGAGATAGATCATGCAATCGAGCTGGAACAAAGCGCGAAGCCACCAGCCTTACCCGAACTAGAGGAGTTGTGGAGACAACTCAAAGACTAGCTGGACGCAGGCTACATCCGCCCCTCAGAGGCCCCATTCGGTGCACCGGTCCTCTTCCAAAACAAAAAGGATGGATCGCTGCAGATGTGCATCGACTATAGAGCGCTCAACAAGATCACCATCAAGAACAAGTAGTCGATTCCCTTGATTGCGGACTTGTTCAACCAGTTTGGCGAAGCGCGGTACTTCACCAAACTTGACTTGCGCTCTGGGGAGTACTAAGTGCCCATCGCCAAGGGAGACGAACCAAAGACAGCGTGCACAACAAGGTACGGGTCTTTCGAATTCCTTGTGATGCCTTTTGGCCTTATTAATGCACCCACCACATTTTGCACGCTCATGAACAAGGTGCTCCAACCATTCCTCGACCGATTTGTGGTCGTATACTTGGACGATATCGTGGTGTATAGCACCACGCTCGAGGATCATGCCCAACATTTACAACAATGCCACGTTCTGATCTTCTTGAGCATATCCGGCAAGGTTGCCGCCTTGGCTGTGTGGCCCTTGATGAAGTGGCGATAGTAATTCACCAGCCCAAGGAATGAGCGAAGCTCGGGCACTTTCGTGGGAGGCTCCTATTCGAGGAGTTGAAAAGAGTAATTTTGGAGGAACCCGTTCTCGTCCTTCCGAACCACACAAAACCCTTCGAAATCCAAACGGATGCATCGGATTTCACCATAGGTGGAGTCCTTATGCAAGAAGGTCATCCTATAGCGTTCAAGAGTCAGAAGCTAAACGATACAGAACGCCGCTACACGGTGCAAGAGAAGGAGATGACCGCAATCATACATTGCTTGCAGGTGTGGCGACATTACTTGCTCGGTTCTCACTTCACGATTATGACGGACAACGTGGAGACAAGCTACTTTCAAATACAAAAGAAGTTGAGTCCGAAGTAAGCACGGTGGTAAGATTTCCTTGCGGAATTTGACTATCTGCTCGAGTACAAACCGGGGAAAGTCAATGTCGTTGCGGACGCTCTAAGCCGCAAGGCGGAATTGACAACATTTAGGATGAGCCAACCGAAGTCCGACCTTATTTCACGCATTAAGGAAGGCCTCCAACAAGATCCGCTAATAAAGGACTTGCTAGAAAAGGTGCTCGAGGGAAAGACGAGGCGCTTTTGGCAAGAGGAAGGCATCCTTCTCACCAAGGGAGATCGGTTGTTCGTGCCAAGGTGGAAAAATTTACGGAAGGAAGTCATCAAGGAGTGCTACAACTCTAAGTGGGCTAGTCATCCAGGAATTGAGCGTACCACCGCACTAGTTCAAGCCTCGTATTTTTTGCCGCACATTAAGGATGACATCAAAGCTTATGTTCGAACTTGTCTTGTGTGCCAACAAGACAAGGTGGATCATCAACTCCCAGCGGGATTGTTGGAGCCGCTACTGCTAGCAACAAGGCCATGGGAAAGTGTCTCTATGGACTTCATCACATCGCTGCCCAAGTCCGAAGGATGCGGCAGTATCATGGTCGTTGTCGACCGATACAGTAAGTACGCCACATTCATTGCCGCACCGGTCGATTGCAAAGCAGATGAGGCAGCCCGCCTATTCGTCAAGCACATTGTGAAGCCATGGGGAGTTCCAAGAAGTATTGTGAGCGACCGAGACCCTCGGTTCACTGGGCGTTTTTGGACGAAACTCTTCAAGATGTTGGGGACCGATCTCAAGTTCTCGACAAGCTTCCACCCACAAACGGATGGGCAGACCGAGCGCATCAATGACCTCCTCGAGATGTACTTGAGGCATTATGTGAGCGCTCATCAGCGAGATTGGGCGAAACTACTCGACATCGCCTAATTTTCTTATAACTTGCAGCGAAGTGAGGCTACGGGCAAGAGTCCGTTCGAAATCATCATGGGATTCCAGCCCATGACCCCTAACGCCATAGCCTCAACTTATGGAGGGAAAAGCCCCGCGGCACACAAGCTCGCTCGTGAATGGCACGAGGAAGCGGACATCACGCGAGCCTAGCTCAACAAAGCCGCGAGGAAAATGAAAAAATGGGCAGATACTAGGAGACGGCATGTTGAGTACAAGGAAGGTGATCAAGTCATGATCAAGCTCCTACCCCAACAATTCAAGACTTTGCGGAAAGTTCACAAGGGATTAATGAGGCGCTACGAAGGACCATTCCGAGTTGTTCGACGTGTGGGCAACGTCTCGTATCAATTCCAACATCCGCCAAGACTCAAGATCCATCTAGTCTTCCATGTGAGCCTTCTCAAACCATATCACGAAGACATAGGAGACCTAAGTTGCGGAGAATCGAGGCGCGTGCCAACTGCCGTTGTCACCACGTTCGACAAGGATGTGGACTAATCATTGCGGACCTTGTGGTTTCGAGGAGGGGCGTGCCAGCACATAGCGAATACTTGGTGAAGTGGAAAAACCTCCCCGAAAGCGAAGCCACTTGGGAACGTAAAGATGATTTGTGGCAATTCGCTGAGCACATCCAACACTTCAAGCACGAGAGCGCAACGAGGACGCCATGAGCTTAAATGGAGGAGGATGTTGCGGACCGCCCAAATATGTAGCCCAATTTGCTCACCAAGAACCCAACACAAGGCCAAGAGTGCTAACTTGGTCAAATTCCTGAAAGTTCTAGGCAACTCTAGCACATTAAGCTTGTAAATACTTTAGAATTCTCCTTAAAATTCCAGCACATGTAAATAGCTAGGAAGTGGTAGAATTCTCTAGAATCTCTAAAGCTTGGCAAGCCTCCCCTATAAATATGGGATGGCATTAGGCATTTGCATTCAACAAACACAACAACAAGCATTGTAAGCAACTCAAGCATTGTAATCTCTCTTTGTGCAATACAAGTTTTCTTATTCGGCTCCATTGCTCTTTTCTCTTGTTCGAGAAGCTCTAGGCTTACTTAGCAACACTCAGCAAAGTTGTCTAAGTGCCGCACAGGTTAGCTGCACAAATACTCATCCCGTGACAACAAGGAGACTTATCTGTCAGCAACTTCTGTATAAGATAATAAATGTATCCTCAACTTGAAATGCAAATTCATGTTATTAGTGCACACCCAAGAGACAGTTCATTGCTATTATATCCTTCACCTTGGAACATATTTTATAACAATATGTGTTGACTTCTACAATTGTTTAATGCAGCTATTCCTACTGTTGTCATTATTGCTGAGGCTCTGCAACGTGATGGACTGGCAAGTAATAAAGGTAAGAGGTTAAAGCCATTTTTGTTAACATCTTTTATTGTTAGCAAATTAATTAGAATGACATATCGTCTGAAAGATGCAACAGAGGTAAAGATTTCTACTGTGAACTCCAAAAAGGACGATGAAGGCCGCTTCTTTGAGAAAGCTAAGGTTGGATTGTTTGCATTGGCAGCTGGCCTTTCTCTAATTTACTATTCACAATTTCAGTTACTTTTTACCAGAAACAGTTTCTTCTTATCTAACTTTTACACTGTCTCTCAGATTCAAATTGTACTGGGAAAGGCTGAAAAACTTGAGAAAGCCATTGTTGCCACCACTGCTCCAAAGGATACTTCTGATACTGATATGAAGGCCTGAAGGGCAGTTAGATGAGAGCTTAATTTCCGCAGTTTGCTGTTGCATATATTTTTTCCAGTTGATGTTGGAGCTGCTGCTAACATGACCATGTAATAAGGTTGGAGTAAAGACTTGTTTTGTAAGGGCAGATCTAGTGATACTTGGGCATCTTCCCGTATGTCCTTTTTTCATTTTTTTTTGTTTTTCCATTTCTAGTGCACCTGAGATTAAAATGTTTTAGCAACGTGCTTCTGTCCATGTTAAATGTTGTAACGTTTCAATTTGCTGCTGGGTTGACAGAAATACAAATTCATTTTTCCCCTCTTCCTCTCTGTCTCAGCACATAAATCACCTCCACTTTAGCTCAGATTATTTTTCAAATATAAATGTTCAAATTGCATCTTTAGCTGCAAGTGATGGCATCAATAAAACATATGTTTTGTTAGTATGCTAGAAGGAAAATGAAAAAGGTTGTTTGTTTTGCAAAAGCTTTTTCAGTGATATCAATATTAGCTCTGCCTTTGCAGACTTGTTCAAGAAGTTTGTGACAGATTGCAAGTTGAGAGAAAATTTCTTATCTGTTTGCCAACAGTTATCACTATGCTGTTTAATATTTATCATTCCATGTCAAGAGAAGCTTGAATTTTCGAAGATGAATTATTTCAATTAAGTATCACTTATTTTGATATTCAGTCATCAATTTAATGAATGGATCTCTTTATCAAGTCATATCCGAAATGAAATGCATAAAGTGAGTGCAATGGCATGAGAAAAGAAGAATGTACACTATATATAAGTAGCTGGTTACAAAAATTACAAACAAATGATCAGTACATGGATTAGAGGCATGTTTCTCTGCCTTTGGCTGTACCCGAAAATGAAAATTGGATGGAAATATATATATGATTAAAGGATGAAATCTAACATTTCAAAGAAACAAATAATGTGGCCCAATAAAGTGGGCTTTCTTTTATTATTATCATTTGAGTTTCCTGTTAGTTACACAATAAAGAGTTAAAATCTTATAACGAACTTGTACACTGGCGCCAGTTGCTCTAACGGACCATTAAAATCTTCCCGCTAAAAGTAACTACCAAGAAACTGATCCAAATGAAACACAGCCACACGTCCATCTCTCATTGGATCAACGCCTCTATATAGCACCAACCTCCGGTCACAAATGACTCCTCCTCCAAGAATCTCATCAAAAAATTTCCAGCCATTTCAAAGCATTGTGAAGGTAACTGGGGTTGCTGCGGAGGCCAGAGATTATTGTTGAATCCAGAAACAAGGAGGGCAACAGCAAGAAAGCAGAAGTTGGTTTCTGAAAATGATACAAGAATTAATTTTGCTAGTGGCATTTGCATTGTTTCTTGGTCGAGTAATTAAAGATGTTTATAGAACAATAAGAAACGAATTCCGAAGAAGAAGAAGAGGGGGAGGAAGAGGAATGAGATAACGATGAGCAATCTAATTCAACCCTTCATCCTCAAGAAAACTTTCGCTTCCTACTGGAGTCTTGCTAAGGTGTACACTTTAAATCTCCTGTTCAAAAAACTTTCTTAGGTCAAATATAGTTTATGTGTTCGTTTGGTTGCCAAGATTTTGAAGAAAGGAAAATGAGCAAATGAAGCTTTATGTGTTATTTTTTCATGGGGTTTAAACTTGTTTCTGATATATATGATGCGATCTTTTTTTGCTTTATTAGATAATTTGGGTGTCAATAAATTATGTTTTCAAATTATATAAAACTTGAATTTGCTTAAAATCTCATGGTCTTTGTTTCTTGGTAGGTTCTGGACTTCTAGTTGTAATCTTGATTTAGTTATTCATGATTGTTTCATTAAAAGGGGGAGATTTATTGGTTCTTTGACTCAATAGCTTTCATTAACTTGTATACAATTGTTTGTATATAGATTTTGTATCTCTAGTACTATTCTTCATCTATGCCTAATCTGAGGTGATATTTCTGTAGCAACTTCATAATGGATATTATGCACTGATTCATGATTTGTCACCTTTCATTAATCTGGATTCCTTAAACTGATTTTATTATGCTTTCATTGTGCATCAGAATCAGATTATGGATTTTTCCTTAATGGGGTTTCTTTAATCTTGTCAGCGTATTGCAGATGTATTTAAAAGACTATGATCATGCTGAGCTCTCTGACTTTGGCTTCGGTGAATTTTCTTAATCATTTTCCTTATTGCTATTATTCTTTCGTTCATTTCCTTCCTATTTTCCCAACCTTTATTCCTTTTTTCACTTTTTGTTTCAAAGTGTGTCTAACTGGTGATTTTCCGAATGACTGCTCATCTGGAAAATTGCAGACCTTTTACACATGCTTGCTGGTCATTTATACTTAAACATTTCTTTCGAAATAATTCTAAATACAATCCGTTGCCAGAATAAAAACATTCTAACCTTGCAAATGCGAATGGCATGAGTTTGCTGGTTATATATATTCCATCCCGCTGTATTTGATGATGAGCTGATTCATAAATACTGTTAATTTGATCAATAGAATTTTAGTAATGAACTTTCAAATAGGTAATTGAGATCAATGAGGTCTAATATTCCAGAAAATTCAGAGTTATTTTCTGTTAACTTGAATCTCAAGTCATCAATGAGAAAGTATTAGTTAGAATGACTCGTCTTGCTAGTGTAATTATTGCTGACGACTGGCTTTACTTGATGCAGCTATTGCTGCTGTTAACACAATTTCTATCATTATGAACGAAATGGATTGGTAAATAATAAAGGTAAACAAATGGTCATAGCCTTTCTATGCTTATTAAACTTCCTCAATTATTCTTAAATTACTTTTAACTACATGTTTCAGGAAATGCTACAGATAAAGAGATATTTATAGTACAAATAAAGGAGGACAGTGAAGGTCACTTTGTTAAGAAAGCTGAGGTTAGATTTCTTGCATTTTGTTGAGTTCTTGTTCGTTTTACTTATTGTAGTTTTAGCTAATCAATTTCACTATTAACAGTTTCATCTTTCACTGCTTCTTAGATTCGAACTGCGACGGTAATGGATGAGAAACTCAACAAGATCACTGTTGTTTCTACAGCACCAAAGAAGGCTGCTGATAAGGCGGCCTGAAGACGTAGGAGTTTCATTTCTATGGTCCCAAAATGTAATAATTATTTTCCAGACTTTAAGAAGGTTTCGGTAGAGAGATAATCGGATGAAGATTATCAGAGTGCTACTTTCAAACTGCTGCTAGCACGACCATGCAACAGACTTGGAGGAGAGCCAGTTTGGTGGGAGCAGATCCGATTGTGTCTGGCACCAATGTGTCTTCCTTTGTTCACTTTAAAATTCTGAATGTCGTGTTGATCAAACTTATGGTACTGCTTTTCATGTTAGATACAGGGGCACTTTATTTTCCAGGAGAGTAATAGGAGCAGACATACAAAGTATCATATGTCTCTCTTGTGCTCTCTCTCTCTCTCTCTCACACAAACACACACAAATACATGCATATACATATGCAGCACACACAATGTTAGCAAGTTGACTGCACCCTGAGATCGGCTAGTCTTATCAATGCTTGAGTTTATCTCTAGTTGCAAGTTGTGATAAAAGCCAGATGAATTTGTTAGCATGATAATGAATGATTTATATAGCCTATTTAATTTCCTGTGATCTTAACTACTATTGTCATCGAACCAGTAGTTGAAGGTTTTGAGATGAGAAGAAAGGTGGTCATTCATGGAATGAACATCATGCCCATTAGAGATACCCTGCAATGCAAGGATGTGAAAATGTATTTATTAGAATTTAGGAGCAGTTTACCGTTAAGAAAAATACTAAGAGCAGTAAATCTGTCTTCATCATTTTTATTCACATCATAACAGAGCATTGTGTGTAACAAGGATTGAAGGAGCTAATGAATCGAAAAGCATAAGTAGTGTGTGATGTAAGGATCGAATGAGCTAATGCATCGAAAAGCATACAGATAAGCATCCATCTTTATGTGCGAGTGTGTTGCTCTGTAGATTTTATGTAGAGGCTAGGTAGTTGGGAGAAACAGAGGTACCGCTGGATGGTTAACATAAATTAATTACAAACAATGATCAGTACAGGGATCGGAGGCATATTTCTGTCAAATTTCTCCTCTAAATGAATTGTATACCATTCACGTGCATAAAACCCATCCAAATTCCTCTCCTCTCACCACTGCAATTATTAAGAAGTAAGGTGCGGTATAATCGTATATGTCGAAGAAGATGCTGCCAGCGATGATGGAAACGATAACTACAAGTACTTTGGCACAATGAAGCATTGAATATGTGCCTGTAAGAAAAGCGAAAACCATCGCAAACAAGGCTAACTGTATCAGTCCTCGGCTAATTTTCAATAGAATATATTCCATAATCTTGTCCCGTAGCAATGACAGGTAAAGGTGGATGAAGACGGCACTTGTGGACAAAATCAAGGCTAACGAATTGAATGTAACAAATGCTTGGAAAGCACTGCTTTTTGCTAGAACTGCGGCACCCTGATCTGGACCAATTTCATTAATGTAACCACCAGGCACGGTAATACCAGCTGTGAATGTAACAGTTGCTATAAGTGCTGCCACTACTAGATGGAATTCCTTGCTTTTGTTGACATATTGCTCCAACTCCTCGTATCTTGATGATGACTTTTCTTTTCTTTCATTGCTCTTCTTGTCTTCTATACTAGTATTACTACCTTGTTCCTTCCTTTCCCCATTTCCAAAGACTATATGTCGCTGGCACCGGATACGGTTACGTCTATCCGAGCACCGTAGAAACGCTTCCTGCAACAATATATGTTGTACGTTTTGAAACAACTGTTATGAACAGTAACAATTAATTTCCTAAATTCTGGAATCAGTGTGTAAAAGTAACTAATAAGACACAAAAATTAAAAATATCGATTATTAGGTTGTCTTACCTCGTTCTCCCAATCAAGCACGTTGTTTGAACGGATTATGTCTCCAGCGCTATTGTTTTGATGATTGAATGCTAGCCTATCTACTTTCGGGTGACAAACGAAAGAGTTTATTTTTGAAGTCAACAAATTGTTGGTGCAAATTTGTTGAAGTCAACAAAGTGTTGGTGCACCAACAATTTGTTAACTTCAACAAATGTCCACCTCGACGAAAATTTTTTAAATCTGAGCCGACTACCAACGAGTCATCATCCTCAAAGTGGTTGCATCTCTATGACTGCCTACGTACCCAAAATTTAGGATCAAGCTAACCGTAGTTCAAAATTCCCGAAGGATATATCTTAAAACAATCGAAGGATTTGAATTAATTTCAAGCAATGTTGAAACTTAACTCCAGAAACTACCTTCGTCAACATATCTGATGGATTATTTTTGATATCGATCTTTCTCAACAACACAACACCGCTCTCGATAATCTCTCTCACATAATGATATTTCACATCTATATGCTTCGTCCGAGCGTGATATGTTTGATTCTTCGCAAGGAATATCGCACTTTGATTATCACAGAAGACCGCAATGTTCTCCTGGATTACTCTCAAATCACCTAACAAGCCTTTCAACCAAATAGCTTCTTTTACAGCTTCAGTTGCTGTCATATACTCTGCTTCCGTAGTGGACAGAGCAATTGTCGATTTTAGAATCGACCTCCAGCTAACCGGACCTCCACTCAATGTGAATACGTAACTCGTTGTTGATCTTCGCTTGTCAAGGTCTCCAGCGAAATCAGAATCACAATACCCAACACATTGTTGACCACAATCGTTCTTGAACAATAACTCAATATCAACTGTCCCATACAGATATCGGAGAATTCACTTTACCGCAAGCCATTGATTTTTACCCGAATTGTGCATGTATCTACTAACCATCCTCACTGCTTGAGATATATTGAGCCTTGTGCATACCATAGCATACATAAGACTACCCACAGCACAAGCATATGGAACACGAGCCATGTAATCATGCTCTTCTCGATATCTATGACATGAAGAAGAGCTTAATTTGAAATGAGGAGCTAGAGGTGTAAATACCGGTTTAGTTTTGTCATCCATACCAAATCTTTCTAGCACTTTCTTCAAATAAGACTTTTGAGTCAACCATACGCTCCCATTCTTCTTGTCTCTACGAATCTCCATCCCAAGTATTCTCTGTGCATCACCCAAGTCTTTCATCTCGAACTCAGAAGCCAGTTACTTCTTTAATCTTTCGATCTCATCTCTATTCTTTAAAACTATAAGCATATCGTCGGCATAGAGTAACAAATAGATGAAAGCTCCATCTGGTAGTCTTCTAAAGTAAACACAATGATCGTGTTCACTTCTGGTGAATTTCTACCCTTGTATAAATTGATCAAATCTTTTGTACCACTGCCTTGGCGATTGCTTCAGTCCGTACAAAAATTTAATCAACCTACATACATGATTCTCCTTTCCAGCAACTTTCAAAACCACAAAGCTGAATCATATAGATTTCCTCCTCCAAATCTCCATGTAAGAACGTCGTTTTAACATCCAACTGAGCCAACTCTAACTCATATTCTGCAACTAAGGCAAGAAGGATACGAATGAAAGTATGTTTTACAATTGGAGAGAAAACTTCATTATAGTCAATACCTTCCTTTTGAGCAAAACCTTTTGCCACGAGTCTTGCCTTGTATCGAGGAGTTGATTGATTCGGAGATCCTTACTTTTTGGTGTAGACCCATTTATTACCAATAACCCTTTTCCTCTTTGGTAACTTTACAAGTTCCCAAGTCTGGTTTTGATGGAGAAATTTCATCTCTTTCTCCATGACTAACTTCCACTGATCACTTTCACTGTTGCGTAATTCTTCACCGAAAGTGTTGGGGATGTCATCATCAATAACTGGAAGTGCATAGGCTACCACCATATCTTTAGTAAGCCATCCGTGTTTCTTTATCTCTCTTCTTGGCTTCCTTGTTGCTATAAAATCATCATTATCTACATCATCAATTGTTTCTTCATTTTGTGGGACATCAGAAGAAACAACCTCTTTTTCAACTCTAGGTGTCATCTCTATAGTTGAATTCTTCTTTGATGTAGAACTAATTGGTACATATGGAGTTGAATCAAACTCCATCCGCTGCAATACCTCTTTGGTCTTGTTCTCCACCTGTTGAGAACTTGAAACTTTCATCATTAAAGCTTCATCAAATGTGACATCTCTACTACACACAAACTTTTTTTCTTCGAGATCCCAAAGCTTGAAGCCCTTTACTCCACCTTTGAATCCCACAAAGATAGCTTTTCTAGCACGATAATCCAGTTTACCATCTTTAACATGATAATAAGGTGGACACCCGAATATACGAAGGAAATCATAGTCTTATGCATGCTTTCCAGACCACATTTCCATAGGAGTTTTATCTCTAATTACAGCAGAAGGCAACCGGTTTACCAAATAACTTGCGTAGCTCACAGCTTTAGCCCAAAACTTTTTATCTAAACCAGCATTAGATAGCATACACCGTACATTCTCCAGTAAAGTACGATTCATACGTTCAGCCACACCATTTTGTTGCGGAGTATGTCTCACCGTGAAATGTCTTTTAATACCCTCGTTCTGGCATACTTGCAAGAATGGATCAGAAGTATATTCACCCCCATTATCAGATCGTAATACTTTGATCTTTCTGCCAGTTTGAGTCTCCACCAATTTCTTCCATTTCATGAAAATCTCTAGAACCTCATCCTTTGCTCGCATGGTGTACACCCATACACGTCTAAAGAAATCATCAACAAATGTAATAAAATAATGGCGTCCACCAATTGATGCAATCTTGGTTGGTCTCCATACATCACTATGAACATATTCAAGGATCTCACGAGTATCGTGATTAGCTATACCAAACTTGACCCTTGTTTTCTTGTCTACTATACAATGCTCACAGAAATTTAATTTACAGGTTTTGGTATCTTTTAAGAGTCCATGTCTCATCAGATTTTGCAAAGACTTCTCTCCAGCATGTCCCAGTCGTACATGCCATAACTTGGTGGTGTCACTGTGCATCTCAACAACATTTGTTTCATCAGTTGTACCTCCATTCAAATAGTACAGATTGTGACGCCGAACCCCTTGCAGAATCACCATAGCCCCATGTGTAAACTTCATTATACCATATTCAATGGTAACCTTGTAGCCTTTAGCTTCTAAAACACCTACAGAAATTAGATTTTTCTTTAAAGCTGGAACAAATCTAACCTCTTCGAGTTCTCTGACCATTCCATCAAACATTTTGAGCCGAATTGTTCCTATTCACATTGTGCGACAAGGTTGATCATTCCCCATCACAACTGCACCGGATTCCAGATTACGAAAATCTGTAAACCATTTCTTAATAGGACAAAATGATAGGTTGCTCCAGTATTAAGTATCCACTCGCTCGAACTAGCCACGTATGATGTAGGAGTAATACTTAGTGAATAATCAAAGTCTTCATCTTTCCGTGCCATGTTTGCTGCTGCTGGTTTCTTCCCATCTCTTTTTTGAGCTTTTGGACAATCTTTCCTCCAATGGCCCTTTTCATGACAAAAGGAACACTCATCTCGAGCTATACTTGTACTTCTCGATTTGGATCGAGAATTCTTTCTACCACGCTTCTTCTGTTTCTCCATCGCCCAATCTCTGCTCACCAAAGCTTCAGACGATGCTCGTTTAGAATTTTTATCATTATTCCGAATCTCTAAGCTAGTCAATGTTGTACAAACATCTTTAAAGACGATCACACTCTTCCCATATATCAAAGGAGTCACAAAATGGCTATATTCCTCTGGTAGTGAATGTAACAGAATCATAGCCTTAACTTTATCCTTAATATCTTCATCAAGATTCTTCAAATCAGCAAGTAACTTTTCAAATCTTGAGACATGATCGTGCATTGACACACCAGTCTTCATTCGAAAACCATATACTTGGCTCATTGCATGAAGGCAATTTTTCAGGACTTTTCATCAGGTACTTCTCCTCTAATGTACGCCACAAAGTCACCACACACTCCTCATCTTTCACTAAGTATTTCACCTCCTTGGTCAAATAAGATCTGATCTGACCACAAGCTTTCTCGTTCATACGATCCCAAATTTCTTCATCATACAAGTGTATTTTATTTTTCAGAACAACATCAAGATTAATTTGAATAAGTGCATCCATAACTTCGCGCCTCCACATGCCGAAGTTGATTTTCCCATCAAACTTTTCAACATTGATCTTCTGGCCTACTATAATAGGTGCTGAATAGCGATTTGACAAATCTCGCTTCTCACCTGAAGTGTCTCCTGAAATAGTCTCGGTAGATCTCTCCCTAATTCTGAAAGTTTCACCTTCTACCATTTTCTTAACGAACTATTTCCACTTAAAAAACAGCCTCTATGATGTTAATTTCGCGTGAATAAATGCACCAGGAAAGTTCCCAGGAGACTAGACGGAAACTCGGTCCCAATTAAAAACCAGAATCCTTAGACTCTTATCACCTTTATTGACAGAACTTTCCTAAACATGCAAAAATACACACTACTTACAATAGACTGTCTCCCAAGTACAAATGGTCATCTCCACCGTATTCGTGAACAATACCATATGTGAATAGTACCTTATATGGGAATAGTAACCGTATACGTGAATAGTATCATACCCCCCCCCCAAGTACGAACCGTCGGCTCTAATACCACTTGTTGTGCGCGGAATGCAGAATCAAGCGCACTAAATAATTATAGAAAAATAAAGGACACAAGAATTACGTGGTTTGGTAATTAAACCTACATCCACGGAGGAAAGAAAGAATAATTGTTTATTTAACAATTAATAGAGTACAATATTTGAATAACGAATCTTACTTCCCAGAAACCCAAATATACCCAGTACTCTTACACTCTGCAGGAAAGATAAATTCTCCAGACACACTTCTCTCACTTCTCTCAAAAGCTTAGAAACTTATAAACTTATAAACTTAACAATTTTGGGATGATTTCAAATGAATGAAATCCTTACCTATTTATAGGAGAAATGAATTATTATACTAAGAATAAAATAATTAAAAATATAATTTTTAATTATTATTATTTTTCAACAAATTGTTGGTGCACCAACAATTTGTTGAAGTTATATAAATAGCTAAGGATTTTATTCATTTGAAATCATCCCAAAATTGTTAAGCTTATAAGTTTCTAAGCTTTTGAGAGAAGTGAGAGAAGTGTGTCTGGGGAATTTATCTTTCCTGCAGAGTGTGAGAGTACTGGGTATATTTGGATTTCTGGGAAGTGAGATTCGTTACTCAAATATTGTACTCTAATAATTATTAAATAAACAATTATTCTTTCTTGCCTCCGTGGATGTATGTTTAATTACCGAACCACGTAATTCTTATGTCCTTTATTTTTCTATAATTATTTGGTGCGCTTGATTCCGCATTCCGCGCACAACATTTATAACAACTAGATACAACATGTTCTAGGAGAGGTGTGTTTCCGTCGTAGTTTTTCTCGTTCATAAGTTTTCCAAGCGAAGGGTTTTCTAAGAGAAATTCGACTGTCCTTCTACTTCCGCTATGCGCGGCAAAGTGAAAAACATTCCACCCTCTGTCGTCAACCATTTCACAAGAACTTGGACAACTCCGTATTAGCTCTTGCATTGTATATGCTCTGCCCTTACCGGCTGCAGGATGAAGAGGCATCTTTCCCTCATTATCAGGTTTGTAGGCTGCTGATTTATCGTGCTTGAGTAATTCCTTCACCACGTAATAGTTTCCCAAGTGTGCAGCCAAGTGAAGTGGAAGCCACCCTTGCTGATCTGGTTTGCTGGTCTGAGTTCCTTTACCAGAACGTAGTAACACTTATTATAATTTCTACATAAAAGAAAACAAACAAAAATTAAATTGAAAAATGATAGAGTGACCAACTCTTCGTTCAAATTAATTTTGCATATCAGATTTGGTTGAAGTATAACTTATTTTGATTCTTGTATGTTCAAAATGAGAAACATTTAAAACAAAAAAAGGTTTACAATCAAATAATAGTAGGTTTTACCTCTATCTTTGCGAAATGCCGCTGAGAAATAATAGGAGGTTTCACGTGTATATTTGTGAAATGCCGCTGCGTGCAAAGCCGTTCTTCCCATTGGTCCAGGGTCAGCTGGTGATTCGCAAGTCGATAAAATATCTTCCATAACATCTTTGTAACCCCTCTCCGCAGCCAGGTAGAGTGGGGTCTCCCCAGCTCTATTGGCATCATACGGTAAATTAGAGTCTTCTTTGGTCAACATCTTCACGACATCAACTTGATTGTAACGCACCGCCTCGTGCAATGCTGTGTCTTTGGCTTCATTCCTCGTCCCCAACATCAGCCTCGCAGCTGCAACACCTTCCTCCGGGTTGTTCTGGTGAGGTTTCTTGCATTCAGCAATTAGAACCTTCACTATATCAGAATGCCCATGCCTGGCCGCGATGTGCAGCAGAGTTTCTCCTTTGGCATTGGCCTTCAGTAATAGAATAGGACACATTTCTAAAATAACTCACAAAATTTTCTCCTCGGATTACTTCCCGATCATCCGACGATGATTGCTTTTTAAAGGTACTGATCATCCTCCAAAGGCTGTTTGCCTTGTTATTGGGCTTCATTGTTTTATTAGGTAGGGCTGTGATGTGGATATGGAGGATTGTGTTCTCGTCTGGTGTCAATATTTGGTGAAGGACAGCTTTGTGTTCTTCGAATTTACCAACATGGCCTTCTACTGCAGCCTCGTAAAGATCATCCATCAACTGGAAATTCTTTTCTCGGACACTGCGTAGTCTTTCCCGGCGCGTCTCAGCATTCTGGTTATCAGAACCTGAAAATGACGACATTTCGCTGGTGAGGTAATGTGATGTGAATGTGTGTTGTGAAAGATGGATTTTCTTTCCGTACGTATTTCCAAAATGGTGATGGCCACAGCAGCTAAGTGCTAACCAATTTATATACAAGGATGGATTTTCTCTACTTATCTGATGATTCCACTGATCCACTGTTTTCTTTCTCAAGTCCTACGGATTAAAGAATTAATTAATAACTTGTCGGACTCTTCTGCCATTTTACGAAATTGAGATCTCCTTTTTCCTTATTTTCTGTCCCCCTCTCTTCTTTCCATTCTTCTTCACTCATTTCATTTTTTCCAACTAAATATATATTATTATAGCATATTTGGATGGAGAAAAGGAAAAGGAAGGAAAGAAGAGGAAATATGGAGCGGGAAAAGCAATAATAAAAGGAGAGAAAATATGAATTTCATATCAAACCAAACAATGCAGTGGCAAAGCTAGCAATATTTTTTGGGTGGGCTAGATTTTTTTTTCAAATTAAATTTACTTCTCAAAAATTTTGTTTTATATAAATGAAATTATTAAGTACACTACATAAGCAAAAACACTAACCAAAAAACTATACAAGTACAATGTAAATATGAAAAATACTATCAAAGAAATTGTGTCATGCGATTCTTCGAAAAGGAAAACTCATCTATTATCGCATCTGGATTAATATTGTTTACAATTTATCATTCTTTGTATGCAATCATTTCATTTATTATGTTCTAATATCTATTAATCTATTATCATATTCTATTATTTTATAATTCTAAGAAAATGAATCACAAAATCAGCAATTTCCTCTTTATGCCATCATTATCATAAATCGTACTGTATTCTATACATTAAAATTTACAATATAAAGTCACTTATACTAGGCAATGCATCAAGCATCAAGAGACAGAGATTGGGCATTCGGCTTTGGGACTTGGGGTGCGGCAAGAGACTGAGCCTACGGGTGCCAATCGTTCGGTAGTGGCTGGCGTCACTTCGGGTGCGACAGACTGCGCATTCGACACAAGTGAGAGACTCAAGCAGTTGAGTTTTGGTGAATTTAGATTTTGGATGCAGTTGGATGCTTCGGAAGTTTTGTTAATTGTGATTTGAAGAAAATAAAGATTAACTGTAATTATTAGATTTATTTTTATTTTTTATAAGTATTAATAGAGGCAAATTTATAAATTATAATTAACTAATTTTTTTCTGAAAAAACTTCGCCAACTCTTAGCTTTGCCCCTAACATAATGAGATTAAGATTAATATTTTTTCCCTCATTTTCTCTTCCCCTCTCGCCTTTCCTCTCTTTCTTCCAACTAGACATGTGCTCAGAGTTTGATGAAAGGAGGATACTAAAACTTCGATAAACTCAAATGCATAATGTTGTTGAGGTTTTAGGCCGCAGCTACTTTGCGTCATGGGTTTCGTACCCAAGTCATTTGTCTTGTAGCATGGTCACCGTTAGATTTCATCTCGTGGCTGCAGAAGAGACACACAGACGCAAGGGAGTAACCTGAGATAAAGGTAATGGGCCGGTAACACTGCAGGGAATCAACTTTTTGACCAAAAAAACGCTTGTAGTGGTTGGAAGTTGTAACAGTAACGCATGTAAAATAATTAAAAAAAGTGCATGCAAGTATTGGTTAAAAGCAAAAAGTTGGAAGCGTGCAAGTATGGGTTGGGGTTAGAATGATTTGAAAATTTTGAAAATAGTGACAAAAACATTTGGAAGTGGATTTAAGGTAATGAATTGCGTGCTTGGTGGGAAAAAAAATGCGAAATATCAACTGTAATTTTAAAAGTAGCCTGGCATGAATTTACAGTTGAGTTAGTGTATAATTCGATTTTGTGGGAAATTTGCGTATGAGTTGAGTAAATGAAAACCATATAAAAAAAATGTGAAGAAAAATTATGTAGCGTGTAATAATAATAATAATAATAATAATAAATAAATAATAAAATAAATAAATAATGATCAGGCAATGCATTGCAAAAGTAATTGGTGGGGAAAAAAGGGAAAAATTCCATTTAACCTTAATAATATGTAATTTTAATTTTATCATTAGAGTTTAAATAATAGGCCATGCAATTTCCAAATTTGAACAATAACAACAATAATAATAAAATTAGTAATGGTTAATATTATAATTATGACGACGACCACGATGATAATTTGTGTAATAATAATAATTTTAAAAATAGTAAATCATCAACCAAGAAATGGAGGCTTTTTTGAGATGACTGATCAATTAAAAGAGGAAAAAAGAAAGAGAAAAATATCTTCGACACTCTATTTTAACTATTTTTTGTGACAGTCTCAATTGTTTGTTGTAAGTATAGAAACTATGAGTTTTATAGTTTGTTACAGAATAAGACCCTAATAAATTAGCATAATTAAAAAATTCCATATTAGATGGATTGGAAAAGGATTTAAGTCTGTAAATCTGGAAAAATTCGTAAAATCAGGAGAAATAGTATATATTGAATTAAAAATATAAAACTGAAAAATATAGCAATGGTACTGAGCAGTACAAAAAAATGTAAAATTTAGATATAGTTAAATTAACACAATATTATATCTAATTCGATAACAATTCAAAAAAAAATAAAAAAAATACGTAAATATAGCTTCGTAAACATTAAGAAATAAAAAGCAAAACAAAAAACATAAGCTAAACAAAATATTTTGGCATATAACACCGAAGCTATCCCCGACAACATGCACAAGGCATAACTATTTCACTTCACCAGTTAAAGTAATTAAATGTAATTGCTAACTTTGTTTTGAAGCTTCTCGAGTTTCATAATTTTTTGCCGTTACACCGAAACTTTGAAGTTTGAACTTAGAAATTGATAATTTTAGTTACATTTGATGTACTGATCAAAACAAATGAAAATTTGTATATCGGTGTGTTAAAATTGGGAATGATGAATGTATTATCGTAGCTTAATATTAATTAATATGTTGTTCAATTATGATTTTAACTGGTAGTAAAGTTAATTTTACATTAGAAAATTTAATTGAAAAAAAAAACAATATGAATGAGATATTTGTTTATATAAATACTGCGTAGATTGGATGGAAAAAAAATTTGCATCTACAAATCAATCCGCCAAACGATGGAGTACATATGGATTGGGTCTGATTTGCATCTGATCCGTAAAAATATGAATTGGAATTCGATTTAGTTTAAGTAATCAGTGGATTTGATTTGATTGAACGCATTAAAATCCGTAAAATTGTGGATCATATATGGATTGATGTGCAATCCGCAAAATCTGAGACGCGAACACCCGTAAAAGTGAACCTTCGTGTGCAGGGGGATGTGGACCAACATATCCAAATTAAATGAACAAGAACATGTGGTAAAGAACAAAGATGAACGATATTGGCAGCGGATGAGAAGAATGAAGGCCGGATTATGTTGTATAGTGACAGATGCACCCCCCCCCCCCCCCCCCCGCCGAAGGCGATAAACAATATCAATCGGACACCGAGATGTGAATCGCATGAATGTCGACATCAATAAGAAAATTGTAACGCACGGGATGCAAAATGTCTCTCTACCCATCAATAAGGTATGAAGTGTTATTTAAAGTAAGAATAATACAGTTTCCTTTTCAAATTAGAAGGTGAAATTGCTACCTCGTACCTAAATATGTTACAGGACTTTCGAATCTTATGTTCATCAGGGAAGATAAAAGGGTTACGTTAGAAGGCATAAAAGATAGTTCCTTAGAAAACAGTAATTTGATAGGAGAATGTCCCATAATCTATTAATGTAGGTTAATATTCATTGTTGACAATTTCAAAATTAAGTAATAGGATAATTATAGCAGAAATTATTTATTAAAATAAAAAATAATGTAATGTATGCGATGAGATTAAAGTAAATTTACAAGAATGAAATTACATGTTAGATTTAATTAATTTGAAGAAATAAGATGACGACAGTATGAGGAGATGCTTTACATCGGTACCGAAGCATTTAGTAAATATATATGCAATTGGAAAATGGAAAAATTGGTACATGTTAATTTGCGAGATGATAATTTGCATAATAATAACAACAATAAATTTAAAAATAGTAAATCATCAACCAAGAAATAGCGGCTTAATTGAGATGAAGGATAAGTTAAAACAATAAA
The DNA here is from genome assembly GCA_018350135.1 of Citrus trifoliata. Classification (NCBI taxonomy): domain Eukaryota; kingdom Viridiplantae; phylum Streptophyta; class Magnoliopsida; order Sapindales; family Rutaceae; genus Citrus; species Citrus trifoliata. The sequence continues at coordinate 4,949,037 of CM031392.1, forward strand.
AAAGAAAGAGAAAAATATATTCGACACTATTTTATTTGTTGTGAGTAATAGAAAGTATGAGTTGTATAGTTTGTTACAGAAGAAGCCTGAATTAAATTGTAATAATTAAAGAAGTAATAAAATTATCCGACATGTTATTTAGTAGCCCTTATTTGTTTCGTATAAGAGTTTAAAGTAATAAATGTGAAATAAAAAATAATAATTTTAGTGTTCGAAAGAAATTGTGTTGGATATATGCATCCCTTTTAGTCAGTATGTTTTATTGTAAATCTTAATTTATTAAGTAGAAAGCATATAATTCTCCTAATATAATAACACACAGAGAGTCTTCTAGATGACACAACTTAAAAGTAATTTTTAACTCTCAAGTATAAAAGTGTCTTGTTATATTATAGTTTGGTGAGTTCGAGGTCGATACACAAAAAAAGATTTATTTGTTTATTTTACCTTTGCTAAAAATGGCTAGGGTTATGGATCCACCCTTAGTAGTAAATAAAATTTAATAAATTCTTTTCGTCATTTTTTATTTAAATTTATTACCGAAAAGATTAATTATATAAATTATCATCATTTTCCCTTTAATTTTATGATGGATTAATATTTATTGTGCCAAAATTTAATTTGTCTACAATAAATGAAAATATCATTTTGTCATACCTTATATTAAGAATTAAGAATTTATTGTGTCAAACTCCCTTGTTTGTCTACAATAAATCAAAATTTCAAAATATAAAATATGTAAAAAATTAAATAGAGTTTATGTCCAGTCACCTGGAGGGGAACAACTGCTTAGTAAAAAAACACATGTAGTAAGTTGAAAATAGTTTTACGACTTATGTGTATGGAGTTGAGGTTGCAAGCGTTCCCCTTGCCATTGAAACTAGCTACGAAGGTCTTGAACGTTCTGCCTTTTCCACCAATAAATGTATTATTGTTTTAGTTGGAGACGTTAGAGTTGGCACCCTAGTGCTACAGGTAAAATAACAATACTCTTATTTCTTGTGTTTTCTTTGCTTGGCTCCATTAATATTTTACACGAATTACTTTTGTTTTAAATTTTGTTAGTGGCCTGCTTTGGGTATTCATTGTGGCACTCTCATTTTGTGGGTGAATGATTTTCATAATCTCGATTTACTTGCATTTATTTTCATGCATGTTTTATTGTTGGATATTCTATATTATGGGGCATTATCTTGACCAATGTTGATGATGAAGGACATCTTTATGGGGTCGCTGGAAGTTCTGGTGGTTATGCAGAAACAGTATCCAGACATGCTGCTAAAACACTATTTGGAAAAGTTATTGAAGGTCATCTAGAATTTAAAACCATCAGAAACTCTGATTTCCGAGAGGTGGCTCTGGAAGTGGAGGGAAAAATGTTGTTGAAATTTGCCCTATGTTATGGCTTCCAGAACCTGCAAAACATTGTCAGGAGAGTGAAAATGCGAAAATGTGATTATCACTTTGTGGAGGTCATGGCATGCCCTTCAGGTTGCATGAATGGTGGAGGTCAGGTCAAGACTAAGCCAAGGCAATCACCGAAGGAGTTGATTAAGACACTGGAAACCATCTATTTGGAAAATGTAATGGTAGCTGATCCTTTCAAAAATTCTCTGGTTAAAAGCTTGTATGATGAGTGGCTTGAGCAACCTGATTCAGAGAAAGCTAAAAAGCACGCGCACACAGAATATTATCCTGTGGTGAAAAGTATCACCGCTCAGTTGCATAATTGGTGAAAGCATTCACCATCCCAACACTTGATCGTAGACAATTTTGGAACTTAAGAACTCTCTTCTTGTGCCCCATGCCGTCTCCGAGTTGTTTTAGCAAATTTCAGACATGGCACCACAGCGATGCTGGCCATTTTTTGTCAATCATGGGATTGCATTTGCAGGGAAGTCCAATTTTGATAGAGTAAACATATATTTATTTACTTCAAAGGTTTTCACTCATGTACATACTATGTATTAGAAATGTTACATATAGAAGAAAGCATTGAGGCAGGCACTGATGCCTCATGGCACTTAATTTCATTTCCTTGTATCATTTTTTCTTAGTTGAACAGTCCGAATAAGTTTTCCTTTGCTCAAAAAAAAAAAAAAGCCTTCGGGGTTTCAATACCCAAGTGAATTAATGAAACATGTATTGAATAGCAAAGCTTAGAGCATCTCCAAAAGCCTCTATAAATTTTACTCTTCAAATACCTATTTACTTACCTATGTGGCAAATAGAATGGTAAAAAAATATAATATTCTCCAAAAGACTCTTCAAATAAAAATAAATTAATATTATTTTAATCAAATAATTTTTTTTTAAAGAAAAGTCAATAGCAATTAAAGCACTTCTCTCTCTTTCTTTAATGAAAAGTAATAAAATACAAATTGAAGAGAGAGAAATTAACTCTCCAAATTTGAAAAGAGAGAATCAGTTCTTATTTGAAGAATTTTAATTAGAGTGTCTTTTGGAGTTTTAAATATTAATGTAACTCTTCAAATAAGTAATAAAATCTTATTTAAAGAGATTTTTTGTGATACTCTTACTCTCTCACCTGCTGAGATTGTAAATATCACATTTACTGGGTAGAAATTAAAGAAAACTCTTCTACAATTTCAGCCGTAACCACCTATATCACCAATTCTTCAATTTATTCATAAACTATGTTACCTTACCCTCCACAGAGCCTGCAGTTGACACACTAGCCAAAGTAATTGTAGGCAGAACCCTTGCATATCATACATTCAAAACAATTTAGACTCATAAATCATAATTCTTGAATTTACCCCAACGGAAAATGAAATTACAAAAGAAAAGAACAAACAAAATCAATTAACAATCATATAAACAAAACTCAGAAAAACAAAATAAATTAACAATCATACCAACAAAACCTAGAAAAACAAAATAAATTAATAATCACATGAACAAAATAGATGCAGCACAATTTACCAAAATACAAACACTTGAACATAGCTTAATTTTATTGGAAAGCAATTCAAAAAGTCAATTAATTAATACAAATTGAAATTCCGACCAGGTTTTTCAGCCCCCAATTTATTTGTTTATTACGATTTCACAATAACGAACTGGACTTAATTTGATCCAAATCGGAACTGAACCCGTCATGTCGTGCGGGTTTTATTTTTATTTTTTAAAAATCATTAAGTCAAGGGATGGGAAAAGGAAAAACCCTAGCCCCAAATTAGCAAAGCAAGCCGCCCACTTCTGCAAACTCAGAACTCAAGTTGGCGCCTTACATAGATGCAGCACCACCACCACCACCATCACTAGGCGAATCAAAGCAGAGACGTAACAGCACCACCACTAGCTGAATCAGAGCAGAGACGAAGCGGCAGCAGCAGCAGCCGTCGATTCTCAATTACAGCAGCAACAGAGCAGAGACGCAATCGCAATAGCACACGGAGCCGAGATGCAGCAGCAGCTTTCTCTCTCAACGCAGCAGCAGTAGCAGCTTTCTCTCTCAACGCAATAGCTGATTTTGCTTGAAGAACTGTGACAGTCAATTGTGGATGAAATACAAGAGTATTCACGAAGAGAGAGAGAGAGAAAAAGAGAGAGAGCTCTGCGAAATTGGATTGAATTATCTTTTTTGTTTTCGTTTTACTGGTATTACAGCTTCAGCCGGTTACCCATTTTCCAACCGTTAAATCTCAGCCGTTAACTACCTTTGTTAACAATCTAAGGATTCATTCGCTAAGAGACAAATAACTGGGGTACCAAACCCATGACGCAAGGTAGCTGGACCCCTCATGTACTTTAATGCAAATGAGCAAATGAAGCTCTATGGAACTGAAATGTCTTAACTTCTTTCTTTTTTATTCTTCCCTACTACATTTCAATCGGATTCCATAAACATTTATGCTTTTTCTTTTGCGAGTAAAGATTCTAATTTACTCTACTAATTGACAAGCCATTCCATAGACATTAAAGCTTTTTCCTTTGCGAACTAAGATTCAAATTTATTCTTAACTAATTGACAAGCCATACCTTGACCATCCAACAATTAAGTAATAAATTTGGAGATTTTTCGCATCTATTTTATAATAATATTTCGTTTATTTCCTCCTTCGGGGAAGTTCGTGAACCTTTAATTGAACTACTTGAGCATTACAAAACTATTCCTACACTTACTAGAGAGGACATTAATTGTTAACTAATAATATTCATTCAGTTAATAATTAATTTTGGGTGCACAATTTTTTACCAAAGGAATTTTTTTATTTGAGTCCTTGTTCTCTACAGAAAGAAAATCAAGTATCAAAAGTTCTTAAAATACAAACACTCAAGTCCTTCCAACATTTCAATTTCAATTTTATTTCATTCCAATCCTTGAATACTAGATTTCACGATAAAAAAAATTTGTGAAAGCGTTATCACAATCGATAATTATAGCCCACTATCTCACACTACAATTTAAATTCCATTTTACCTTTGTTTGTTAGTGTAAGTACTATAAAATTTTAGCCACTTACAATGCACTGTGTGTCAATAAATGCACTGCAAATTTAAAGACTCCAAATGTGTTTAATAAAAATAGATAAAAAAAAAGTCTTAGAAAGCAAAAGTATGTGAGTCATGTGACAGATAAATAAATAAGAAAGACCAGATTAAATAAAAAGAAGAAGAACAACTGAGATTAGATCCAGAAAGATTTAATCTCTCATACTTGAAAGTTACTATAAATAGAAATATTGATCTACTTAAAAGGGATCTAGACAGTAATTCTCTTTTATGAACGAGAGAGAAAAATGCTCTCAGAAATCAAGGTTATATTTTTCTTTGATTTTCTTGTATTTTCTAAGGAACGAAATCCTTACTTGAGCATCGGAGAGCTTTTTGTAGGTACCGGATTAGCGCTTGAAGCTTTAGGAGGCTGAAAATGCAGGACAAAATCGTCCTCTCTTGGATATTGAGGGATTTATAGATCCTTCAGTTAATATTTTTTTTTCAATTTTTACCCTGTTAAAAATATTTGATTTTTGAATTTCTTTCGCGCTCAAATAATTACTAAATATGGCATACATGCAACTTTGTTTCCCCCACCATCAACTGAAACGTGAGCTTTAATTACGCTCTGTGGCCTTATTGCGTCTGAATGATTGCTGGGGGAAAATAAAGTTAGCAATGCATATGCACAAAGGCCACCATTTTTAGCCCGTTTGGGAGTGTGGTGAGGTAGTTGGGCTGCCAAAACCCAGCTACTAAAGTGTTTAGTAACACTTGTAGCTGGGCTTTGGTAGCTTAGTAAATTTTTTTTTTCAACTTCTACTCCACAGCTGTACCTTTTACTTCACGGCAGTTGCAGCTTAAAAGTTATAGTACCTCACTCCCAAACACACCCTTTATTTGGTTCACCAAACTATAATGCCAATAAATTAAGAGGGGATTATGTAATTAGTTCTATTTGTTGCATTAATTAGTACCAAAACAACTTCCCTCCCTCTCAGGTATTTCTCATTCTTAAATCAACTCCTTATTAAGTGATATTGAATTTGTCTTAGGAGTCTCGCCGAGTGGTTCTAAAAAATTTTTTTAACTGAGCACCAAATTCGAATTTTGGAAGATATAAGAAGTTAGAAAAATAATTTTAAAATTTGTCCACTCTCTTATCTTTTTAAGAAAAAAAAGGTGAAATCAAATTTCATTCAACTATTGAATAGTAAAATTTTTATTACTTATGCAATTACTTATATATAAGGATTAGGCTATGCTACTATCCAACAAACATTTATACTTTTTATAATATAAAAAATTATCATTTTTTAAGAATCATTCATAAAAAATCTCAGAATTTATCGAAAGAAAAAATATTGTTGTTGTTGTGTTAGAGTGCAATTTATGCACTAATTTTGCACTGTTTACTTTCTTTAATATCGATGTTTTGCACTTAATAATAATGATTTACTTATGTTTTATTTTTGTAGGTGCAATTCTATTGATTGGTGCTAAAATTGAACTACAAGATAATGTTTGAGGATGATTGTTTTCCTAAAGAAATTATGAGCTTCAGAAGAATTTCGTTGAAAAGGTGTGGCCGTGTGCTGTCAACTAAGGACCTGCAGTTTTTATTTTAACGTGTTTTATCTTTTTGGTTATTTTTGTAATTTTGAATTTAATATTTAGATAATATTTTAGATATTATTATTTTATTTTTGGGAGAACTGTAGAAGAGAGGAGGGACGTGAAAAATAAAGGGAGAAGAGATTTTTGGTGAAGAAAAAAGGGAAAGAAACCCTAGATCTAAATTTTTCTCTTCTCTCTCTATGAAGAATTAAACCTATTATTCTGGTTCAAGGTTAATAAAGCTTTGAATCGTCATTACTGTGAGATCTTTCTTATGCTTGAATTGTTTTATTACTTTTTTTGGATATTTGTTTATTCTCTAAATTATTGTCATGATTATGTTTGTTAATTAGATAATTGCCCACTATTTAATTATCAACTTAATCTATTGTCAATTAAAAGATTCATCGTATGAAGACTTTAATGTTTGTGACAAATAGCATAGCAGTGCGTTGTATTATGAGAATAAACAATCTAATTTAAATGAATCATCATATGCGTTTGTTGATTAGGATTTGGGTCTCTCTGGTTTTTCAGGCTGTCAATTGATTAAACCCTATGATCGTATCTAGGGTTATCTATTGATCAGGAAAATAACCAATGGTCGTCGGCGAATTTAGAAAAATAATTTACCGGGGGCTAAATTAAATAACAGCAAAATGTAAAAATTGAAACTTAAATATATAAAATTTTTGGTAACCCACTTACAATTGTTCTCTACGCGATTTCATATTCTGAAAACATTATGCAATAGACTCATTATCAATACTATTAAATCCATCTTTTTCTACACAAACAATCAAATTATCATTCATCCAGTCATCTCCTATCCGATTTCGAAGTTCATTTTTCACAAATTTCATTACTCAAAATTATATATATGAGTACTTATGTAAAAATAAATTAATTACAATTGAAAAAATTAATTTACTAATAGTTATAAACAAAATCACTTAAAAAAGAAATTGTAAAGACCAGAATTAGTCACTTGAACAATTACAATTTATATAGAGATGTGCTGACATGTGAACAAAAAATAAAATACGAAATTCTTAACTTAATTTGAAAAAAAACCGAAAAGAACATGTTTATTCTCACTGCAATTATGAGAATAAAGAACAGAACTGATGCCTGCAACTTCCTCTTTTCTTCAAGACAATCCCTAATTACAAGTTTGGCACTCACAGTTCAATTTTGGGATTATAAATATTTTGGGTTGTGGGCTTTATTTTTTTAAGTAAAATTATTACTTTATAATTATTAAAATAATAGTTTAAATTTTAAAGAATGAGATTATCTAATAATTTTTATAGGGGTTATTTTAAATTTTAAATTTTCTTTTAAACAAAAAAAGTTTTTTTTCGATGGGGGCTTGAGCCCTCAGTGGTCCTGCACTGCATCCGCCCCTGATGGTTGTACCTTTGTTATCGACTAGTTAAGGAGAGATTGGCTATTAGAGGGTTTCAATAGCTATAACCGGTCTATTCATAAGTAGTAGGAATTTATATTTGAATCAATTATCAGTAGTCGAATCAAACTGAGTTAATTCCTTCAACCAGAGCTTGTTCCAATTTGAATTACAATTTTAATTTGCATTCTTGTTATTTTAATTTGATTTTTATTATTGTCAACAATCCCCCCATTTTTCATTTTGCATTTTAAAAGAATTTAAATAATTACCAATCTCGGTTGATACGACCATGCTCAATCACTATACACAATTTATTTAGAGTAGGTATTTATTTTTGTTGGCTTCGATAACCATCATGTTGCATGATTCTTCCCCACTACATTTTTTAGAGTTTAATGAAAGGACGCAATTATATCAAAACTTCTATAAATTAACACCCGTAGGGTTAAAAATACCTATTAATGAATTAATTATAATTTGACATGTAAAAATTATTATTTAATTGAGGTATCCACTATCAACATTTCAAGTATTAATTTTGTTGACGACTTACTTTAATGAAAATGAGCAAACGAAGCGTTATCAGACTAAAATGTCTTTATTAATTGGGAATGAGAATATTAGAGGTGTTAAAAATAACCACCCAGTTAGAACCCAAACCGAATTTGACTTTTGCCATTCCTAGAGAATATGAATGAGAGAATAAGATTTATTAATTTGTTTACTTCCAAAATAATGACGGGAAATGAGAATAACATTTAAGTGGATCCCACAAGTTTGAGAATATGAAATGGAAACCCCATTCTCACGAAAGATGGGAGATTAGAATGAAAATGGCAAATGAGAATGAGAAATGAATTGACATTTGTACTTTTAGTAAAAATTTAAAAATTCATTTGATCCCATTTATTAACAACAACAATAACAATATTATTATTATTATTATTATTATTATTATTATTATTATTATTATTATTATTATTATTATTATTATTATTATTATTATTATTATTAATCACATTTATTATAGTAAACAATAACGATAATCATTTAAGATAATTCTAGTAACTTATAACACTTCATTCCGATTTTAAGATAAAACAAAAACATTAATGGTAATACAGCTCATTCTAATATCAATTCGTACAACTAGAGCAAATAATCTATTCTTATTCTTATGCCTCAATCTTATTCAATCCATTCCAATTAAAATCTATTTCAATTCCAATACATTCCGATTATCAATCGATAAATGGACCATTAAAATCTTTATTTTTTATTCTTCCCTATTACGTTTCATTCAGATTCCCTAAACATTTAAGCTTTTTCTTTAGGGAGTAGAGAATCAAATTTACTCTTAACCAATTGATAAACCATACCTTGACCATCCAACCATTAAATAATATATATAGAGATTCTTTACCTCTATTTTATATAACAATTCCTTTATTCCTCCCCACATGAAGTTCGTGAACCTTTAATTGAACTACTAGAGCACAAAACTTGTAATACCCCATACCCGTTTTTGACCCTCCACCCAGATATATATATAGAGAGAGAGGAGGAAGCTGGTTTTCAAAATGAGAGAGAGAAGGCACGAGAGAGAGTGTTTGACCCGGTTTGACCCGCAAACCTTGACCCGGCCAATTCTCCCATTTCCGGCCACCGTTCCGGGCAAGGTTGGTACCGATTCGAAGCTTGAGAGACAAGCTACGTATCCATGCCGTCCTCATTGTCGGAAAATGACTGGAACGCCGGCGATTTGAGCTCGAAACTCGCGGCCAAGACCCGTTTTCGCCGCCGTCGATTTCGCCGGAGTTTGGGCACACTTCTAGCTGGGTTCTACTCCTCACGTCACCAGCATCATTTTTCGACCAACCTTGTCACCTGAAACGGTCGGATTATCGCCGATCGACCACCGGAAAGCTCGCGGATTTCGGAGCTTCGATCGGCCGTCGTTGCAGCGCGTGGGAGGTCACCGCCGGCACCATTGGACTCACTGAGGTCTGAACTATCAGACCTGAGCTTCCCGTCGCCGTCGGATGAATTCCGGTGACCGTTGACCGACAAGGGTATTTGGGTAATTTCACAACATAAGGGCAAATTTATAATTTCAGATTTTGTGGGTATTTTGGTAATTGTTGTAATTGAGGATAAAGTTGGTAATTTATGATTTTGAGGTTAATTTGGTAATTTTGATATGAGGGTATTTTGGTAATATTGAATTCAAGGGCAATTCGGTAAATTTATAAACTTGAGGGTGAATCTGTAATTTATGGAATCAATGGATAATTTGGTAATTTTAAGTTAGGGCAGTGAAGTAATTTGAGATTTCGAGAGTAATTCGGTCATTTAAGTCGTTAAGGACATTTTGGTAAATTTACGCTCCGAGGGTAATTTCGTAATTTTTGACATTGTGGTTATTTTCGTGATCTGAATTGAGGACAATTTGGTAATTGAATATTCTGAGGATAATTTGGTAAAATAATGATGAGGGGGTATTTTGGTAATTTTGGCATGTAGGGGTATTTCGGTAATTTTGTGCATGCGGGAATAGTTTATTGTTGATAGATATTCGTTTCGAGATTTATTATATAAAATTGGTTGTATTTCAAATTTACGGAGAATGTTTATGTCGTTTCCTTAATTAGGAGGATTCGCGAACGAGAATCAACCCGCGAACGTTGTCGACACTGAGTCTGGACATTGTCACTGTGAGTGGAATATACAAAACCTATTTTTAGGGTTAATTATGATAGTAAAGCATGTTTACAGAATAAGTATTTTAAATGTTTTGATTTAATGATTTTCTTGAAATGGATTTAATGTGATTTACTCAAAATGGATTTTATTCACGTGTTGATAGTATATTAAAATGTTTGGTTAATGATTTTGTATATTGACTTTGAACGAGCATGATAATATTTTAAAGATAAGAAAAGTGTATTTAAATGTGGTATGATTTAAAGTATGGTTAAAAAGATGAGTATAGTGATTGTTTTTGAAATCATTAGACAGTACCCTTCCCTCCAGATATAGAGATACAAATAAGAGATACAGATCAGTTATTCAGATACAGAGATACAGATATGAGATACAGATCAGTTATTCAGATACAGAGATACAGATCAGTTATTGAGATACAGTGATACAAATATGAGATACAGACAGTTGAGATACAGATGAGATACAAGCCTTTGGGGCCCGTCTGAGTACACACAGAGGTTTTGGGCCGTGTACTTGGGCGCTTTTGTCCTTTGGGGACTAGATTATGCATGCACAGATATGATGAGATATGAGTAGGGATGGCAATTCAACCCGCACCCGGCCCGGAACCGGATGAAACCCGAATTTTTCGGTCCGGGTTCAACCCTCACCGGATTAAATAAAATCCGGATCCGGATGTCATTTTAAAAACCCGCATGTGTCCGGGTCCGGTTCCGATTTTAGGTAAACCCGTACACCCGGAACCCGGACCCGGATATATATTAATTTTTAAAAATTATTTTTAATATAAATAGGAAAGCAAAAACCCCAAAATGGTGCCCTAGCAGCTCATTATCCTTTCCCAACCGCACAAACATTTCCTCTCTTATTCCCTCTTCAGCTCATCTTCATCTTCATCAAATCATCGTCGCATCACTTGCCCATCTTCGCGGCTGTTCAACATCATCACCAGCCATCGTTTCTTTATCTTTTCTGTCGCAACCGGTAACCAGCTGTGATACGGGTTGAACGCCGCCTTCGCCAATCGCAATCGTGGCTGAGAGAGAGAGAGAACATGGCTTATTCAATGCCACTTATCATGCTTTCATCTTTTTTCATCTAATGCGGGGTAGTGTGGTGGTGTTTGTCTTTGTTGGCTTTTTGGAAAACTTGTTGCTTTTAATGGCGTATTACTTCTTTTGAATATCCAATCAACTTTAACTTATTTGCATTACCCCTCCAGCTTTCCCATCACCATTAAAAGTGCTTTGGCATCACCTTGACTCCTGACTTCCTGCTCGCAACAAAAGCTAGTTCTTTAGCTCTCTTTACTAATGTTTTGAACGAGTCGCCACATTGGGTTGCTGATTCTGGGCAGCCAAACAAAATTGTTGTTTTTGTTAATTAGTTTCCAGATGAAATAATTTTTCTTTGATTTGCTGAAATCCTGGATATGTATTTTTATTTGGTTTTTTCAGTCGAATTTATTTTTTTGTTTCAATTGGATTCATCAATCCGGGTTGGAAACCCGCAGTCCGGGAACCCGGGTTTTTCTGTGTTGAACCCGTACCGGACCCGGAGTGAAAAATTGCGGGTTTATTTCTGGGTTCGGTACAGAAAATATTCGTCCGGGTCCGGATCCGGAATGGCTAAACCTGGACCCGGACCCAGATTTTGCCATCCCTAGATATGAGATAGTATTTCCCTATCTATCCGTTGTAGCTTTGGGGCGTGACGTTACCCAGATAGTACGTCATTGCCCGTCCGTTGAGATCCGGATATGACGAGATTATTTCCATGGGTACTTGTTTGATGATAGTTTTGGTATTCAGTATTTGATATGATAAGTATTATGTTTCCATCGATTTTATGTAGATTTATGTAATATAGTATTTCAGTGACTGATTTGAATTAAATATGTTTGTATAAGTTCTTATGATATTTTGATGAAATTGATTTGAGAAATTGATTTGAGAAAGATTAAATCATTTTAAAAGAATTGATTTTCAAAATTATTATCCACTCACTGAGTTCACTGAGTTTTATACTCATTCCGCTTTTATTATATTCCCTCCCCCCAGGAGACTTGCAGGTACATCAGTCGCCCCCGCAACGATAGTTAAATTTGAAATTGTGGCCACGTGATGGTGCTAGAAGTCGTAGATTTAATATTTTGATATTTGGGATATTGCGAATTGTATTTATTTATTATATTTTGTAATTAAGGATAATCATTGTATTTTAATATTATGATGATTTGGGTGGTATTTGGTATGTTGACTTGAGAAGTCGGTTGTGGAGGATGGAAGAATATTGAATTATTTTTTGGAGTATTGTTTTGTAATTTGCAGGTTTGGGAATGTTTTATTTTTAGGGGAGATTCTATCGAAATTTTTATAGAATTATTAGATTTAATAAATAATATCGTTTTGATTTTACGAGTTTAGATAGACTCGCCCTGAGAGTGCGGGACGGGTCGTTTCAAAACTATTCGTAAGATTACTAAAGAGGACGTTAATTGTTAATTAATAATTAATATGGGTGCACCATTTTTACCAAAGGGATTTTTTTTTTATTTGAGTTCTTTATAGGAAGAAAGTCAAATATCAAAAGTTTATAAAATATAACGCCGTATGCCCTATTCTAATTTCAACCCATTTCGATTCAAATATATTTTAATTCCAACCCATTCCGATTATCGATCGGTAAATAGACTACTAACATTTTTATTTTTTATTCTTTCCTATTACATTTCATTCAGATTCCCTAAACATTTAAGCTTTTTCTTTAGCTAGTATAGAATCAAATTTACCCTTAACCAATTGACAAGCCATACCCTGACCATCTAACCATTAAATAATATATATAGAGATTCTTTGCCTCTATTTTATATAATACTTCCTTTATTCCTCCCTACATGAAGCTCGTGAACCTTTAATCGAACTACTCGAGCATCACAAAACTATTCGTAAGATTACTAAAGAGGGCAGTAATTGTTAATTAATAATATTCATTAGGTAAACATTAATATGGGTGCACCATTTTTACCAAAGGGATTATTTTTATATTTGAATTCTCTACAGGAAGAAAGTCAAATATCAAAAGTTTATAAAGTATAACACTTCATGCCCCATTCTAATTTCAACCTATTCCAATTCAAATCTATTTTAATTCATACTCATTCCAATTATCAATCGGTAAATGGACCATTAACATCTTCATTTTTTATTCTTCCCTATTACATTTCATTCAGATTCCCTAAACATTTAATCTTTTTCTCTAGCGAGTAGATAATCAAATTTACTCTTAACTAATTGACAAGTCATACCTTAACCATCCAACAATTAAATAATATATATAGAGATTCTTTTCCTCCACTTTATATAATACTTCCTTTATTCCTCCCCACATGAAGTTCGTGAGACTTTAATTGAACTACTTGAGCATCACAAAACTATTTGTAAGATTACCAAAGAGGATATTAATTGTTAATTAATAATATTCATTTAGTAAATAATTAATATGGGTGCACCATGTTTACCAAAGTGATTATTTTTTTATTTGAGTTCTTTATAGGAAAAAAGTCAAATATCAAAAGTTTATAAAATATAACACTTTATGCCCCCATTCTAATTTCCCGATTATTATTTTAATCCATTTCAATTCAAATCTATTTTAATTCTAATCTATTCCGATTATCGATCGGTAAATGGACCATTAACATCTTTGTTTTTTATTCTTCCCTATTACATTTCATTTAGATTCCATAAACATTTAAGCTTTTTCTTTAGCGAGTAGGTAAATGTAACACCCCAAAAATTACCTATGAAAACACAAGGGTAAAATTTAAATGAAAACCTCACATCTTTTATTCTTCTTAATAAACTCAAGATAGACAATCATTATTCATACTCCAATTGAATCCTTACATAAAACATCTGAAATAAAGTCTCCAAAGGAAAGTCTTTAATCCAAAATAAAAATACTAGCCAAATTTAATCTTTAAAGCAACTCCAAAGATTCACTAAGAAAAAATTCTCCATCTAAGCACCCAAGCCACATTTCTAATCAATCTGCAAAATATTGGAGACGAGAGGTGAGTCGTCAACTCGGTAAGCAAATCCATGCACAATATTTGAAAACCTTTGTCATGTACCGTTAAACATTTTATAACAACATCTTCATTTAGCATAAGGGGTGGATTCATATAAAAGCATTAAAAATATTAAAACATTCATAAAAACATTAAAACATAAACATTTGGTAGATCATGCCTCGTAATCATCATCATCATCATTCATCATTCATCATCTAGGGTGTTATACCCCGCATTGTTCCTCATTCAGGGTATTATACCCCGCATTGTTCGTAACATTCTTGTGCACAAGATCATCATCATACCAGCAAGCTGGCCATAACATTATATAACATCATAACATTTGCATTGTATGCATTACTACGGATTATGAGCCAAAACATTTTGAATCCACCTTACATCCTTTCATAAATAGCTTTTAAAGTTTTCTAAAACATTTAGGAACCTTTCTTTGATCATTTAACTCTTTTAGAAAATTCTTTAAGAAAACACTTTGTTTAAGAAAACTAATTTCTTAAGAAAAATTCATTTTAAAACACATTTCTATAAATTCATTTAAAAGTGTTTTTATTTTACAAAATTCATTTAAATATTTTAGAAATCAGTTTTGTGAAAATCTCCATTTAAACATAATTCTTATAACATAAATCGCATTTATTGTGGAGCACATCATGCATGAATCTACTTATCCTCGCTCCGCAGCAATCAACTTAATACCTCAAAAACAAACCAACGAACTCACCCACGTCCTATAATCATCATAAAAATATCCTTATCAATATAATCTCTACCCTTAAATCAAATCTCAATCATAAACTCTAATGCCCTCAAACATCTCAATTTAAATAACTCCTAAGCTCAACCTCAAATATCCTCAATAATTGGCCCTCAAAACATAACAGTCCATATTCTCCGATTTTGAATAAATTATTCCCTAGTCCCATTACTTCATGTGAAATCACATTCTGATACTAATTATTTGTGAAAATATGGGTAAAACTCAATTAATTTAAAAATCGACTTTCCATGTGGGGCTCTGGATCTTAATATATTTTTACAAGTGAATTAATGTTAAGGCATTAAAATGTTAACTTAAAAACTTTGTAGGACTTGAATGATAAGATAGCATTGCATTGCCTCCAAAAGAGTAAACATGAGTGCGTTTGCAAAGTGTTTCCAACATATTATTTTTGTCTGACTCAAACTCAATGAAGAAGAAACACAGGTCAAGTTTTTTATCATTACAATTCCAATCCTGCGTAATTAACACGCCATATATAATATAAAACTGCCATTACATCATCATCTTATGTCAGAATATTCTGTTTTTTTCTATTTAAACCCACCCCATCACTTGATCTCTTCATCTCAGTTAAGTTACTTCTGTGTGCATTTGCAGGTTCTAATTTCTCTTTAAACCTCGAAGATTATTTAAGTTCTTTGACTATTCTGTGTTTTTTTTTTAGTATTGGATGCTAGGACTATGGCCTTTATAGCGAATGTTATGAAATGTGATCTTTAGAAATGGTCATGATACTTGTTTACATTCCATCCAAAATTTTTTGTTGGTAATATTGAGTTCTTTTTTCATGTTAGCTGCAAAGAGTATTAGTGCTTTTTGCCGTTTTTAGTGTTGGTGAAGAGCTAGCAAGCATAAATTACTTTAGATATTTTGCATGAGTTAATACGCAAGAGAAGGTATACATACAACCAAATAGATTAATGATGTGTAATGATCCGAAACACTGATTTGCTGATAGGAACAAATTATTCTGTTCAAAATATACACCATTTGCAATGTATCTAAAAATGATCCTTTAGTGATTGATCTCATTTGCTACAACATTTTTATTGGTTCGTTCTTCCATTTTTGTGGATTGTACCATGGATACAATACTAAGTTTAAAATCTTGATTAATTTTCAAATTAACCTCCAAGTCATGGCGTAATTGGGGTTGCATACAGTGGTATCAGCGTCATTGTATTCTTGTTCATCTTTTCTATTAGATTTCTTTACAGCATTATACTGCAATGGCTAATGACACAACATTTCACAAGTACTGAATTTGGGAAGATTTACAATACTAGATGTGGGTACAGCTGCATAGAATCTGGAAAAATTCTGGTTGATTAATTGTAATAGTCCTGCAGCCCATTTTGGTCCGGTGAAATATGTTTTAATGTCCCTCGACGGATGCCAACTTACCTTTATGTTTCTGGGGAAAGGCCATTCTTCTCAAATGACCAACAAGCAAAGATAGGGAATGGCGTGGTGGTCCAGTTCTTGGTGACTGCAGTGCGATGGATCGAGGAAGGAGGAAGGGAGAAATCTAAAAAGGGATTATTTGGTATTTGGCAAAGTAGAAGGTGAATCATTTGGACCAATTTCATTGTCCGGTGGGACTGGTACTGGTGATATTGACTTGTAAATGATTGTACATATTATGCAGTGATAGTGAATAGACCTGCATTTGCTTGCAGTGTAAGCAAGAGGATGCTTATGTAAATTACTTTAACCAAAAAAAAAAAAAATCTTATGGATATGTCGCTGCTACATGTATATAAGCCTAGAAGGCTTGTTTCTCATCATACTAGAATTAGAAATGATGGATACTTGCTTCTATTTTGTTCCATATTTATTTACACGAGTTATTTTGCTGTCTCACCATTGCAATCTGCAATTCCTTAATTTGAAAAAATTATACATTTCATTTTTGTTTCTTTACATATTTTCTCAAATCATTTTGTGAAGAAACAATTTGTATCAAAATGCAACAAAGATGTATCAATATTTTATACAAGCTTTATTTTTTTAACACAATTTTCGTAATACAAACTAGAAAAAGAAATTATCTGAGACTCAGTAAGTAAGTACTATGTTAGTATGTTTATTCGGTTTTGATATAGCATAAGCCTGCCCAAGTTCAAGAATCTAACAAGTGGAATCGGAGAAGGAAAAGTTATATGAGAACTGAGTAAGAAACATTAGAAATATTACAGAGCTTTCATCAACACAACATAAGAGTATTTTAGTTAATTAGAAATATTGGAATGCTAATATGCCACTTTCAATTTCATGTTGACCTCGTATTTGTACTTAACCCTCTTTTGATGATAATAGCTTAACACAAAAGAGGATTAAGTAATGTCTATACATACAACAGAATCATGCTAATTTCTCCAACATGGAGATTTATTTTTTCTAATTATATCATGAAGAAGAGGTATATATACAAACACTTTTATAGATAGCCCAAAAATCTTTGCTGGAGTCCATAAGCAAACTTGAACCTGGCGAAACAAGCAACGAGGATGAAGCTCAAGCCAAGGACACAAGTAGCAACGGAAAGCCCTACAGAAGGTGCCAATATTGCGTATGTGCCTGTAACAAATGCAACCACCATTGCTAACATGGAAGCCATGATGAAACGATGAGCGACGGCGTAAAGAAACGAGATTTGCAGAAGGGTCTTAGTTGAAGCAAGGAAATGGATAAAAACAGCAGAAAGGGAGAGGACCATGGCTATGACATCAGATACAACAAATGCTTGAAAAGCCGCATTTTTAATGAGAATTGAAGTGCCGGGAATTGGGCCTTCTTTACCCCAGTAACCACCAGGTAATGTGAACCCCGCAGCGAAGGTAACTGTTGCTATGAGTGCAGCCACTAACGTATGTCGCGGTTTCATTTCTTTTATTTCTCCTTCGTCGATTAGCAATTTTTCTTTTTGCACCTTGATGACACCATCTGGATATCGTCCACGGCCAACATTTTTGGACAACTCTTGGATTTCTTGCTGTGATATGTTGATCATATTTGGTAAATTATACATTGAACTAAGAAAAGTTATAAAACAATTAAAAAAACAAAAAAAAAAGGATGGATTTCAAGGGCAGGACAAAAGATACCTTTATTTTATAATATCTAGTTATCTACAATCCAGAATACATATATATAGAGAGAGAGGGAAAGGCAGTGTGGTATGCTCCACTAACATTTGATACAAATAACGTAGCACATACATGAATATCTCATACCATTCTCTACATAACAATTAACATGATACTGTAAGTAATCATTTAACAAACATAATAATTTATGATAATATTATGTCCTATGTAACATATTCTAGACAGATGAAAGCCATTATTCACATTTAACTAATTGAGACTTTGTAAATATAAAATTAAGTGATCCACAAAAAAATGTATTACGCAATATGACATACAGTTGCTGAGAAGCACAAATCACAAGAAATATATATGTATATATAGTACTTGCACTAGATATTATCTACACGAGATATTGCAAATGACACATTTCAGTATAAAACAAGCTCATTCATTTTATTGATTTTCTTTACATGCGTGTGTATCTTTTTGTTATGTACAATTTTGAGTACAAATATCAGGTACAAATAGCATTTTCCTATATTATAAATGTTCTGGTCTGCCTTATGCATTTGACTCTAGGAATTAGTACCATCTATATCATGGTCTTCTTAGATACAACATCTTTTTTTTTTTTTAATTCGTAACCACATTGTTAATTTTTACTCACAAATGTTCCATACTGCAGTGCAATGCAATGAAAAAGTTGTCACCATTCGCAAGGAAAAAAAGGGGGAAAAAAAGGTATTACTATTGACAAATATTACTGCAATAGCTCGCCCGTATAAACGACAAGTAGCAATGAGTAAAAAGTGAAAAAGGCATTTACCTCGAGCTCAGGAAATCCATGAAGTTTTACATCTTCAACACTAATACCAGAATTGTTGCGGGCCTCATAATCGCCTGGACCTCTTTTGGGAGGGACAACCTCATAGGATAAAAGTCGGCAGACAGCAGCAAGCACATGAAGAGGTGTGTTCCCATTTACATCCTGCTTATTTATGAGCATCTCGACGGACCGATTTCTTAGGAGAGAGTGCAATTGGAAGACATTTGAACTCGCCATAGCAAAGTGAAGAAGATTCCAGCCTCTTTCATCGACCTGTTCACAACAATCTGGACAAGAGGAAATAATTTCATATACTACCCATATATGCCCTCTGGCGGCTGCTAAATGAAAAGCTGTCATCTTCCGATATTTTTCACCGATGTACGCAGCCGATTTATCACATTCTAATAGCAGTGCTGAGGTAAACCGGCGACCACTATATGCAGCATGATGGAGTGGAGTCCAACCGTATTCGTCTTGTACTGTTGTCAAACTCCTCTTTTTCTCAAGTAATTGCTTTATCACTTCTGAAAGAAGATAATAGATAACGAACTAAACAAATTAAATTTATAAAGCGAAAGCTTTAATTTTGTTGACGGTGAAATAATGATTTTTTTTTCTTTTTTTTGGTGGATGACAACTAGACAAATGTAGATCATCATATGGACAGACAAATTTAGCTGACAATTTCTTGGATTATGACTGCGCTCAATTGAGTTTGTACTATTGGAACCCAACTTGGACACACACTAAACAAATTTCATCGTTGATTCGCTGTTCATCACAAATCCAACTGAACATCGAATTCTCTCTCATTTTTTTTTTATATGCACCAAATTTCGAACGGATACCCACACTTTGAGTATAACTGTGTATATGCGTATATATAGTCGTTTAAGCGTACCTGTGGGATATGTGTAGACTGCAGCATGCAAGGCAGTCTTCCCATCGGGACCTTCATGAGCAGGTGATGGGCATTTTTGTAAAATTTTAGCTACTATCTTGACAGATCCATTCGCCGCAGCCATATAAAGTGGAGTTTCGCTGTTGCGATTAGCAGAATACGGAACATGAGGGTCTGCTTTGATTAAAATTTTCACAACATCGACGCTACGAAGTCGCACTGCCTCGTGCAACGGTGTGTTCTGCTCCTCATTTGTCATCTCTAGCATCTGCCTCTCTGTGCTTTCGACACCGCTTTCTAGGTCTCTAGGCTGCCTCTTCGCGTACGCAATCAGAAATTCCACAATAGGAGCATGCCCCTTTTTGGCCGCAAGATGGAGTGGAGAATCACCTTTGGCATTAGCTTGAAATAGTACCGATGGACTCAAATCAAGTATCTGTTCCAGGAACTTGGTTGACACACTAACAATTTCTCCTTCTTCAGTTTGCAGGGTCAGATGTGATGCCGTTATGTTCCCGTACAGGACTGTATTGTTCATGAGATCAGTTACTATGCTTTCTAGTTCATCTCTTGCTATTTCCCTGAAGGGTTCAATGTCACCCTTAGCTGCAGCATCAAACAATTTACGATCCATGTCAATTTGTGAATGCAATGATATTTGAGTTTTGAGTAGCATGCATGCCATATTGTTAATCCTGAATCGTTTAAATACTGCAGTTTGCGGCTTCATATTTCCGCCCTATAAATTTTATAAACCCACCCCTTTTTAAGAAAATTATTATAAAAAGTTCATATTATCTTTTAAAATTTTAAATAATGAAAGATTTTACAAAATTAGTCAATTAAATTCAGCTTCATTTATTATTCCATGACTATATTTTTTTATTATATTTGGCTATTAAAATTGCTTTTAACGTAAATTTAATATGTCTATTTTACCTCATAAGATAAAAATACCAAAATATCTAAAAATTTATTTTGACTTCAATACATTTTATATACAAAATTTATTGTTTTCATATAATGTATCAATACTACTTTATTAATATGATTATTAATATTCAACTAAACTAATAAAAATGTATTTATGACATGGGATATTGAAAATTATTAAATTTAATTTATTTAAAATATAGTAGATTATAAAGCATTAAAACTAAATGTCTAAATTATTAGTTACAATAATGCATGTTTCTTGGCGCAATTTGGTCATTTTATATTATAAGAATAAAATAGTCATAATAAACTTATCTTAAAACTACCTCAAACTTATATTAAAACGATCATAAAAGAAAAGAATATATTAAAAGAATGATTTAATTAATTAATTGTTCAAACTTATTGTTAATTTAAATTTTGTAAAATATTGTGAACTTATTATAATTATCTTGTGGACATGGGGTGGGTTTATAAATATAGTGAGGTGAAATTATTCCCATCCAATATCAAAAGTATAACTTGCCATCATAAATTTCTAATAATGTCTCAGAACCCCCTTAATTTTTTGTTTTATATCAACTAGACACTTTTTTGTTAACTCCATTAGCCATTGTTAACTAATTTAAGATAAAATAATATTTTATTCTACTTCTTTAAATAAATCCAAGGACAAAATAATATTTTATTTTAGATTCTTCAACAGTGGTTACGTAATTAAGGGAAAAGTAGTTAGTTGATATAAAATAAAAATTTGAAGTCGTTCTAAAATATTATCAAAAACTTGTGGTGGCCAAATGCGATTTTGACATTCTCATCATAGTTGGAAGATAATTTCTTCAGAATTATTTAAAGTGATTAAAGTGATACCTTGAGTCACTATCCAACCATTGAATTAATATATATTAAAATTTTATATTTAAAGTGATTAAAAGGATACCTTGAGTCACTATTCAACCATTAAATAATATATATTAGAATCTTTATATTTAAAGTGATTAAAGGGATACCTTGAGTTACTGTCCAACCATTGAATAATATGTATTGAGAATCTTTACATTTATTTGTGAATTTTTTATTTAACTATTCGATCTAAAATCACAAAGTTGTTATTGAGATTACTAAAGAGGAAATTAATGTTTATTCATTCAGTAAATTAATTTTGTGCGCACTGTCAATTTTTTTAACTAAATATGACTTGCATAGGACTTTGTTTCCCCCTTTAGCTTTGTGTCTAGCTATGCTCTTGTTATTGGCATTGCATAATACTCGGAGATAATAAACTAAAGTTAGCCATAATTGATTATTGCATGTCCATGAACAAAGGCCGCTACCATTTTCATTCAGTTCACCAATTGAACTATGATCCCAGTAAATTAAAAGGGGAGCATGCTGTGAGTTCTGACAATTTCATTGTTCCCCAAACAAGAAAAGTGACCAATCATCCCCTCTTAATCTTTCTCTTTCTTAAATCAGTTCTTCTTAAGTTACTACAAGATTTTTATCGTAAGTGAAGTATCGTTCTCGTATTGAATGATAAAAATTTTAATGATGTGCAATTACTTATTTCATTGTGCCGTCATCCAATAAAGATTTATACATTTTGTTTAGCAGGAAAAGCATCAAAGTGACTCTTTTAAAAAAAAACAAATAAATAATATGTACCCTGACCATTCAATTAACAATTAAATAATATTTATGGAGACTCTTTGCCTCGGTTTTATTTATCAGACTTAACCAATTTATTTCTTTGTGAACCTTTTATCAAACTGCCTGAGCACTACGGAACCATTCAGGTAGAATAATGTTAATTAATATTCATTCACTTAATTAGTTTTGGTTTAGCTTATTTTTCACCAAATATGACCTGGAGGCTGGGACTTTGTTTTCTACGCGTAGCTTTGTGCCTAAGCATGGTCTGTGGGGTCAGTGGGTCCAACAGACATTTACATATGAGAAAACATAAGAGTGATTCTTAATTTAATTTACAAAATTTACTCATTCAAAAAAAATAATAATAATTTACAAAAGTTATCATTCTCTTTTGGTACGTCAAGCGTTACGAAATAATTTATTATATCAATTATTGAAAAATAACTTTTATTACTTGAATTTTTTAAAATTATAGTTTGTTATACTTTTCTCGTTTCCGGGGCTGAACATAGTTAGACTTATAAAATATCAGTTTTAACCTTAATGAGTAACTCTTATAATAAAAGCAAAATATTAAATCAATGCTATGTGAATTTATAAATTTTGCCCTGCTTTTAGTGCAAAATGACATATCATTACTGCTTAAATTTTAATTTTAATTAAATAACAATATTATCCCTACAATTGATCTATTGTATAATTAATTGTAAATTAATAGAAACGTAGTAAACTGTTATTTTTAAGAAGTCCATGTAGTGAAGTGTTACTTTTTAATAATTCGTGTAATGATTTGTTATTTCGCAATACGTAGCATACTGGAAAGATAATTATTCAATTACAAATTATACCATGACCATCCAAAAATTAAATAATATATTTAAAGATTCATTACTATTTTTATAAAGGGATTATTCTTTTATACATGTCATTTATTCCTTCGTGAATCTTTAATTAAATTACGACAACATTTTAAATAAAATTAGTTGGTGTGAGTGGTTCGACAATCTCACTTCTTAAGAGAGGTCAGGAGTTCAAGCTCCCCTCTTGTATGGAGTTACCATTTTGGCCAGCACTTTACCTTATAGGACGACCCGGTGAGAGCAGGGATTAGTCTAAATTGTGGTACGAGTTTAAAAGTTCCTCTCATAATTGGAGCTCACTCAAGATAACCTCGTGGTTCAGACCAAAAAATAAAAAATTACAACAACATTTCTAGCAATTCAAATGGGACAGCCCCACAGAAGTTACTATAGATGATCAAGTATTCAAGAAAGCTCTTCACAATTTTTTAATCAAAATTGACTTTCATGACTTCATCTCTTCAAATCATATTTTACAAAATTAATTGTTTATACACAGTAAAATATATGTTTTAAGTTCAAATCGCCACGGTGGGACGAATAACGTATCTAAAGAAAAATACGAAATGCGAAACAAATTATTTTTAGATTGGTTTTTTTTTAAAAAGAAAGTACGTTTTTCATTGCCTCAAAGAGAGAACAAATACAAGATTTCAACTGAAAATTCATCCAGCCATATAAAATAAATTAAAAAGTTAAGAGATCAACTAAATAAAAAAGTTAATAAAACTAAACAATTCATAAAAGGCTTCAACATTAAAGATCATGACATATTAAATCAAAAAATTATTTATATAATCAATAAAAATTCAATAAATATAAAATTAAACAAGTTAGAGATCCAATTAAATAAAAAAAAATTTGAGCAATTTGATACTAACTTTGTTATAAATATAAATGAAGAACTTAAAAAAAAAATTGAAATACTGCAGCTTGGGTGTAAACAGCCTGGAGTATAAACAACTTGGGGTGTAAAATAAACTTTAAAATTTATTAACCTTTTTAATAATAATTATTTTTTCTAAGGGTTTAAAAATTTATAGCTGTAACATACAGCTAATGTAGGCAAAGCTTATTTTATTTAATAATTATTATGCTCTTTAAGATTTAAGATCGCTTTTCAAGCCGGTTATCATAATATTATAGATACTTTATCTAAAAGTTTGTATTTCATTTTCGTAGTTATTTTGTAATAATGGAAGATTTTTGACATCACTCAACTTGTTATAATTGAGATGGATATTAAAAGTAATTAAAGATATCTTCACATTTCGCTTTTACTTTCGTTTTCAATCTTTTCTCTATTTTTGTTGGAATCGGCATCAACGCCCAAGTGTAGCCCTAGCCATCCAAGATTACTGTATTACCGATAGCGACAACCAACAATGGTTCTTTTCTTCAGACTTTCACTATGGGACTTCACTTTACAACTAGATACTACTCCTTATACGTAATAGATCACCCGTTTTAAAACGATACTGGGCTAATGTTGCAAGCATATGCAGCGCACACAAAATTTACGCAAATAGACTGCATCCTGAGATCAGCTAATGTTGCAAGCATCACTGTTTGAGTTGTAATTTCAAAAAATGTGTTCAACAACCACCACCAAAATAAGAGAGGGGTTGGGGGCAGGGCTGGGTCGGTTTCAACTGTTGATCTGACTCAGAGGACAATTATTAGGTTAGTGATTATGATACTAGTTCTTACCAGAAAACAGAAGAGGATTGTTGTAAGTGCTGGTGAGTGTTAGATTCATCATCTGTTTGTCCACAATTACCACAACATCTGAGAAAACTCTGCTCTAAGCTAAATTAAAGGTGTCATCACTGTGATTCCTCATCAAGAGAAATATGAGATATTCAACATGACTATCAGAATCTACTGTCCCATGGTCAACAAGACTGTTACAAGACTATCTGAATTTACAGTCACATGTCTAAGTAACTCGCAAGTCATGGATCAATGTTGGGAGCTCTATGTCAAGTCATTTACTAAAAATAAGCATAAAGTAACTCCTGACTGCACAAAGGGTAACAGAAAGGAGAATGTATAACCCTGTATACCTAGTATTGCAAGCAGTGATCATTGCAGGTTGTTGGTTGACAAGAATTACAAGCAGTGATCATTGCAGGGACAACTTGGCAAGGGTCAATGCTAATACCTTTACCCCATTTTCCATGTCATGGCCAGAGGCATATTCCTCAGGCTTGTGGCTATAACCTGCAAAATCAAATGTATGAAAACATGCATTACTCTGGTTCTATGCTCTAGTTCCCTCATAAAATAAGAAGATGATTAGATAGATTACAAATGCTAGAGGTCCTCATTTTGACTAGATAAAGTCCCCTACTAAGTTGACACCATTCGAGAATGGGTATGTGCCCTGCTACTTGTACAAGCGTACATTTTCTAATTCACATCATGTGATTTTAGTGTGCTTCCACACAAGATTTGTTTCATGTGCACATAATTCAAAAGCAAAAGAAGCACCAGCACCAAAGCAGTACCTAAAAATTTTTATTGATGAAATCCAACTAGATAATTATAGTCATTCTGAATATTTCAACATTCGACTTAATAATCAGAGATGAAGGGTTTAGATTTCTAGATACAGAAGAAAAGAAATGTGTTCATACCTTTGAAACATGGAATGAATATCATGCCCATTGGCGATACCCTGCAAGGATGTGAACCTATAATTAGATGTTGCTAGCAAGAAGAACAATAAGAGTAAATATGCATTCACCATCTAAAACATCCTTAAGCAGGTGAAGTGAACAGTAATAATAAGATAGCTAATTCATAGTAAAGCATCTAAAAATAAGGATACATTTCATATTTGTGTGCAAGTTTGGTGCTGTGTATTGTTTGTGAAAAAGCTTGGGAGTTGGAAGAAACAGATTGGATGTGAAACTTTTGAAAATTTGGGTGCCAGTCACTCAAATCATGGGGATTTCAGCGAATTTTCAGCAGTAAATTGCTGCCAAAAAGTAACCACTCCCAGTTTTCACCTTGGAAAATTTTCTTCACCTGAATTCCCATATTGGTATCTTGAATCATTAAATTTTATCATTCTCCTCCTCTTTCAAAGAAAAGAAAGGGGGGAAAATGGAGTAAAATCTTCATATTAAGAAACATGGCACTTGGAGGTCCCAAAATAATGGGACATATAGCATGGTACTGGACAAGGTACAAATATTAACTCTCTCTCTCTATCTATACCTGGCCATAAAGAGTGAATCATGGTAAGCTCTGCTTATCATAGACTTATGTGTTAAATTAAGTTCTTTTGACGCTGATTCCACTGCCTCAATTATTGATTTCTCAGAAAGAGCTGGTGGATCCTGATTTACGATTTTGAATTCAGATAGAGTGACCCCACGATTTTTAGCAATTGTAATTGCAGACTGATGGATTTTTTCAATCACACTATTTCTTCGCTTTTCATCAATGTCCCGTGTGTCTGCCGAAACACAGATAATAGAAAACTCAATAAATAACAAAGAAAAACTTCAGAAATCAACTGGAATTAAATCAAACTTTGGGAGAAGAAGAATGCCAATAACATGATTTTAAACAAACTTCAGGAACTTAATACTCATCTCATGCAAAGTATTTATGTTATAAAATTGTTGGCCAGTTTTCCAATAAGACTTCAACAACTGATTGGAACCATACCAATTTCTAAGTGTGACTTGCTTGGTATGCTGTTGATTGCACCAGGATGCAGCTCCAGAATACCTTAGGAAACAGGATATATTGAGTCACATCATAGTTCTAAGAAAGAAAGATAGCCAACTCAAAGTTAGATATAATCTAATGCAAGATGGATTTAAACAATAAGTACCAAAAAATTCTAAGTTTAGGCATTCAGGAAGATGACTTACCAACTGTACCAACGGTATCAATGGATCCAGATTCTAGAACATGTTTCTCAACAGCTAGCGCTAGTTCTGCAGCAGCCAGACCGGCATCGTTCCTGCTCATTACATGTAAAACGTCATGAATCTTGTTGACTGAATAAGCATAATAAAAGAATCATAATGATGAATATACCAAATTGATGAAAGATATGTAAATTTAACTGCATACAGGCAGACAGCAGTTACCTATTCGGCATCAAGACAGCACCCGCATGCCCTCCATTGCCTTCAAAATCTACTTTTATACTTGCAGGAGCTGCAATCGCAGTCACTATACCAATTGATGTACCTGATTTGAAGTATAAAGTGGATTAATAACCATCAATAAATTGAGATCATAAGGATAAAATAAGCAGTAAAAAATGACAAACCTTCCTCCTCCAGAATGGGTCCCTGCTCTATATGCAATTCAACAAAAGCAGAGTAACTTCCTTTCTTCAAAAACACACTGGATAGGTCATTGTGCTCTTTTGCGTATCCAGCAGATCTTGCAGCATCTAAAAAGGATATATTTTGACCATCAACTGTTGATGTCAGATCTTTTGCAAGTGACTCAATTCCTGCCAATAAGCGACTGCACAAAAAAAATAAACACACGAACTCATACTATAGTATAAGATTTCCAAACCCATATACCATCCACCATGCCAAGACATAACCTGTTGAAGTTTAATGTACAGTGGAAGTGGTTGCTATAAAGTTTGCAAAGGTAAGTAAAAGGAAACTCCAGAGGAAAAGTATCTTTTCTTCTTTTTGTATGGACAAAAATTAAGAAAGGAAAGCAACCAAATAAACCCAAGTGCATGTATTGAGTTATGAAGTTTTAACCATTTACAAGTGGCTAACCTTCCCAAACAACTGATCCCATAGCGTGTGGGCTCCTCTGAGGTGAACATGATAACCTCCAGTGACCTTCTAGGCTTGAATCCAGATCTGTTAAAGACCCAGTCAACATAGCATAGACCAAAAACTGTGGCTACTACACAATACCTTTATCTGAAAAAAACTATGACATGATGAGAAAGAAATTGCATCCATGCTATTCAGTTCAAAACAATCTTATTAGCTGGAAACCAAAAGCATAAACAATACCCTAGACTGGAAAACTGAGAGAACATAACAATGTTTATTATAACTGTATCTCCAAGACATGGCTTTAAGAGGGTGTCTTTGGATATAGTTTGAGATAAGTGTTTCAAATCTCTTCTTTGATAGCTTGAGCAAGGAATATCTGAATATGTCCTGATTCAATTTTGACATTATCTGACTACAGCACAGGTGATCTAACTAAAGGCACTCAACATCCAAAAGTTTATCCATTCATGAATAAAGTTATGTATGTTGATTGAACTTATTGCCATCAATTTGCAAAAAGAGAAATTTTCAGTGCTAATCTAGAATGCTAATCAACCCAGAAAGCAAACATAAGTGGCAATTTATAACCACATATTTCAGATTCATCAGAGGCTACCAATAAAATCAACCAATACCTTTTTAGCACATTAATGGCTTCTATTGCACCTAGCACACCAACAACACCATCATACTTCCCAGAGTACGGAATGGCATCAATGTGAGAACCTGTTGCAACTGGAGCAAGCTCTGCTTCATTGCCAATCCTGCATAAGGGAAACAGGGGTGGGGGCATGGTCAAAGACATTTGAGGATACGCAACAGAAATTGCGAAACATTTGTCTCAGAGAAATGAAGAAAAAAGGTGGTATTGTGAGCTTTGATACTCCAAACTATTACTGCCCAAAAAAAAAAAAAAATCCCTTCAATGAATGCAGACATCCTTGAAAGAAACTTCACTACTCTAACAAAAAGGCCAAAAATTTGGAAAATGACAGGAAAAGAGAACACCAATTGTCAACTAGATTATAATCCCTTTGTGAAAAACACAATACCATATGGAGAGTGCACTTCAAGTTGCTGTGAGAATTATGGCATTTTCTCAAAAAATGCAGTACACCACACTCTATACTCATAATATGATTTTTTTTTTCCATTTTGATGACATGTCAATCTGAACACAGTTACAGGAACTGAAACTCTAAGTGAGAATAAATGAAACCAAGAACTTCCATCCATGCGAACTAACACAGGTTAGGGCAATCTTGAGTTCAATTGGGTTCATTTAGAGAGCATGAGTATGGCAAAAAATTCATGATAACCAAACTCTTCTGAAGGAAGATGAAATCTCACCATCTACCAAATATGTTACCAACTGCATCCTCCCTAACAGAGAGACCTGAAAGCCCCATCAAGTTCTTGATGTAGCTGCATTAAAATATTGCAAACAGACAGCATAAATCCTTAATTTAGGTGAGCAATTGAGGAAAAAAAAAAATTCAGAAAGCAATGGCATATAAAGAGTTAACTAGATAATCCTCTACACATAATAAAATTTTTAAATATGATTGAATATATACTGTAAGGCTTTAATAGTATGTTCTCAACACATGAGCTTAAATAGCATTGTAAGTTAATAACTACTTAGAATGGCCGGAAATATTAGAACTGCTGCTGGATTAGAAGCAAGAGTAATGTCCTGTATATATCCTTCTAGACATTAGGGGGCCACTGATAAAGCATACAAAGGGAATAAATATCTCTTGACAAACAATCAGATAAAGCATCACATACAGAATTCTCCAAGGCCTAACCTGAATAATTCATTCGAAAACACTGATAACTCAGTAAAATAGGCCTATTCATGTTGTAAAATAAATGATTACCTTTAAGGACTACAAGAAACAACTCCATCAGATGAAATATTATAAAGGATTCGATATACGAATAATTAATGAAAAAACAATATAAAAACTGTAACTTTCTATTAAGATTTGCAGACAATTAGAACATGCACAAGAACTGTAACTTCTTAAATAGTTACCTGCGTGCCAATACATCAGTCTCAGTGTACAAGACCCTAGTAACTGATGGGGCAGGAGTGTCCGAGAAAGTTGACAGTTCATCGATCTAGCCCAAAAAGAAAAAAAGAAGCCAAAACCTTAAAATATATATATATATATATATAAGAAAATAAAAAACCCACATTATTTTACTCGTCCATAATGCTATAGATTTTCTCAGTACCCGTTTTTGGAGAGTTTCAGTATCAACTGAGAGTGAAGAAGCCAAGTTTGTAACAAATGAGTTTGATTCATGAATTGGGTACCCTGAGAAAGCCTCCATAATTCTGATTGTTGGGTCTTCATTTGCTTTAGCGTAGATTGCAGAAATGGAACAGAAGATTACGAGAAGCAGAAGAAGATGATACAGTGAGTGAGAGTTGCAGAACCTCAAAGACATTTTTTTTTGGCTGGGCTTCTTCTTGTGGATGATAATGCTATGATTAGCTTACTGCTGCTACTATGTTAGTGTTATTATACTAGTGCGTTTGGTGCTACACGTGGCTTTCAAACTGGGACTCTGACACGTGTTCTGTTTTTTTTTGGGGGGCCACTTTTGTGTAATATCACATTTCAAGTTTCTTTAATTATTTAATGAATTGAATAATAAATCTATCCAAAAAAAAATTCGTCCCAGCACAAACATGAATTAAAAAAAGAAATATCTTGATTGATTTATAACCAACTAGGCTATTCCATTCGAGCTTAAAAAAAAAAAAAAACTAGGCTATTCCATTCGGATATAACTTTGATTCCCATTTTTATTTTCTTTCTACTGTAAAAATAAAATCACATTAAAATTCAACGTAACATTAAAATAGATTGATAATTTAGTAAAAAAATTATATATATTTTTTAAATATTAGAGTCTTTTTCCATTTTTTTTAAATATAATACCCTCCAACAAAGTAAGTCACACCTTATTATATTTATTTTATTTTTTAAAATATTATAATGGTTGTTGTGTTAAAAATAATTCAATCTTGATAGAATAGATGGTGTAATTTTTTTTTATAAGAAAGTAAACATTTTCATTAATCACAACACCGTTACACTTGAAATCTCTACTAATATTATTTCTAATAAGGTAGTAAGGGTATTTTCTCTTAAGGCTAATTTGGCCAAAGAATGGGCACTAGTATTAACATATTTCACTTTAACATTTAAAAAAAAAATTCATTGTTTTTTAATGTATGAAATTATCCAATAGATTCGATGAAAAACCATTACTTAATCCCAATAATTAGGGGACAGCCTTAACAAAATTTAGGTCTTGATTTGAAATATTGTGTAATACGCCTATGTGTTTAATTAATAAAATGTTAATAATTTATATTTTTATCTTTAAAAAAATAATTATTCATTTTCAATTTTCATAGACATGGTCATATCCTAATATTTATTTATAGGATCTATATAAATATGTGCGAAAAGTCCAAATTCCAAAACACGCAACTCGAAAAGGCGGGAAGATTTCTGCACTCGCACTTGGGGCTTCTCGAGGAAGGAGCTCAGAAAAAATGGAGACGAGACATACATGTCTAAAGCTGAAGATTCCCGACGCCACGGATCCCATTTTCGTCAAAGGCACGTGGTTTCAGACCCACTTCGATCTCTCCATCACCGACGGTCTCAACGCTTGGCTCTGCAACGGTATTATAAGTTAAAACCTGTAACAAATTTTAATTTAAATTTGTCTTTTTCTTTTTTATGTGTCTCAAAGTATCAGCGTTTTCGTCTTTTCGACAGCGTCTGAGGAGCAGGTGAAAGATAGGGCGGCGCAGTGGGACCAGCCGGTGACTGAATACGTCAAATTGGCTGAGCGCTATTTAGGGTTTCAGCAGCCTGGTTCTGTTTACGGTTTTACCGATGCTGCTGATGGATGTAAAAGAGTAAGTTTTTGTTATTATTTTTTTAAAATTTAAGTTAGTTTATCGAAATTGAAATTGGAAAAAGGTGAAGTTTAAAATTATGTGGGTATGTCTGTGATTGCGATGTATTGCAGTTGTCGTGGACATTTGAGAAGGAGGGGACTAAGCTTGAATGGCGGTGGAAATGCGGACCGGCACCTAATAGCAAGAAGGTTACTGCAGGGATTTTGGACTTTCTTATGGATGCAAACATGAGGCTCAGTGTAAGATTCTTTTGCGTTTTGTTTGGCTGAAACTTCGAAGATTGTTAGTTGAAACAATTTTACTGTATTAGACGTGTATGTAATGCTTGTTAGATTTCAATGACTTGGTACATGTCGTAAGTAATGTTTAAAGGGCAATGAAAGAAGAGACTTGAGATCTGCCTATACTGGGTTCTTTTATATTCAATAAAAGGGATTTATTTCTCTTGATGTTTGATTCAAAACTATCAATGGTTGTGCATTGACTTGGTTCTTTGTATTTTGTTTCATGAGGACAATGCTAAATATAGTTTCCATGATAGACATTTATATCTTTAGAAGTTCACTTTCTCTGTAGGTGGTCCAGACTTTAGGTTGGAAGAGCGAGTAGTGGTTACAAGGAATGTAATTCAATCATGCTGATTAACTTCAACTTTTGTTTCTTATCAGCGACGAATTGCTGCTCCTTGTTCTGTTGGCTGTCCTAGTGGTTGTTAGAATCATCTATAATGATTTTTATTCATTATGGATTAAGCTGAGACATTTTTCAATTTTCACACACACAGTATGTGAGCTTGAATCGGATTTTGGCTACTTGAGGAATCTTATTTTATACTTTTAGCTAAGTGATTGTAGCAACATGTCTTATTGTGGAAAATTTTAAATCAGCTGCAGTACTAATGGCCAAGTTTGAAGAAGCCCTAGCCTGGCTGCTTCAGCTCCGTTCTTTATAACTCAAATGAAATGGTCCTGCCAGGCTTGTTCATTTTCTTTATAGAATTTTCTGTACCAATGAGTTATATTGGATTAGGTGAAGCAGCCTTTCACCTCTAAATTATATACACATGCTATAAATGTTTGGCTGTAAATGACATTGAACATTTTGTTCTATTATCCTTGTTGTTTCTTTGGATTGATAGATGCAGATGAAATGCCTATGTCAATTAGTTTGGCAATGAAGTTCTGTCATATTATAACTCTTTCATGTTTTATCACTTTTGCTTATAGGATGAAGTTGTCACAAAAACTCAATCATTTGAGAGACTGAAAGTGGAGACTGAGAAATGTTTAGCACAAAGTGAGAGATTTAAAAATGAGAAGGTGGAATTTGAATCAGCAATCTACTCAAAGGTGCGTGAATAAATAACACGGGTAATATTGCTCTGTAACAGGAGATCCAAGACAAAGACCAAAAGAATAAAACTTTAAAACTAGGGACGTCATCAGATGTTTCTGATGAAGCTGCTCTTTCCAATTCAGTTTTCCCAATGAAAATGTATGAATGCTGAATTCTTATATGTATGGTTGAGATTTCCCATAGTTGATGTTTCCAGAAGATCCATTTAGTCATAGTTGTAATTTCATGATCTTTTGAACTCTGGGCATGCAAGTTATTAAAGGATGAATAGGATCTGGGGATCATCAAATTTCTACTCTTTTCGTATGTAAGACTGACTTCAAGTTTTTTCCTGCTTCTAGTTCCTTGGTGTGTTGAATTCAAAGAAATCAAAACTCAGAGAGCTTCGAGACAAGCTTTCAAAACAGGCAGTCATGGGGGATTTGCAACAAGAAGAGGAAGAGTCTACAGACAAAACTGAGAGTTTTGATGGAGGCAGTGATGATGACAAGAGTGAGGAACAACCCGCAAAGGATATTACAAGCACTTCAATAGGTGTTCCAGCTAGTAGGGCTTGTGGTAGAAAGAGGATTTCTCGCAAATAGCATCTAAGTAATTAAATTTAGATTTGAGCAGTGAATGCTAACCTCTCCTTTTTCTTACTTATAATGTAAATCATGTAATGAATGTGCTGAGTTTTGTAGAGGGATACAGATTTTTCTTCATTCCCAATAAGTAAATGCAGCAAAAGGACTTTAAGTCTCTTAGCTTTCAGCTTGGTGCTTAGAAAGGAGATCTACAGCATATAATTGCTCAACGTTTGTCTTCGTCTTCAATTATTCAGTGAGTTTGTATAATCAAAATTAAAAATTTGGAATACTTACTTCCAGTGAAGCATTGACTTCAACTAGTGGAATCAGTCAGACTAATAAGATGCGTGAGCAAGCTTAGGATTGAGTCATTTAACTTGTCTGCAAGGGCAAAAGAACAGGCACTGTAGGCAGACAATTTTATACAACTTTCCGAAATCAGAACCTTGCAGACAAAACTCAATACAAGGGTGACAAAGCTGATAAGGAAGAAGTGAAGGGGACACGGCAGCATGAGCAAACTCTTGGCACATTAGAATTCACCAAGATAAAAGCAATAATATATGATGTGATGATTATTTATCATTCACCCACACTTAGAATTGAAGTAGGAAAAGGAAACCGCAAATGTACACAATCTTAAACAACTGTATCATTTTAAATTTTTTAAAATGTAAAATTTCGTTTAACCCCTTATATTTAATTTTATTTTATTAAAACCCTAGAGTATGAATTCGCCCCTATAATATTAAATTCTCAAAATAACCTCCATTTAATTAAAAAATATAATTATTGTTAAATGATTTATAATTATAATTATTATTTTATTATAATCATAAATATTGTTTTTAATAGATTGTTGTTATTATTAATAACAAGAATAAAAGCATTATAATTAATTAATCTATTAACAATAATTAATAATATTTTTTTATTAAATTTTTAATAATAATAATAATCAATGATAATTAATATATTTATGATTATAATAAAATATGAAAGGAGCGGAGACTTTTATTTTGAATAAACTAGTTCCGATTAACATATTTATGATTATAATAATATTTTTTGAGTTGTTTTGGCAAGGGGGTCTCATGCGTGTGTGGACTTTTAAGCTGCTAGGAGAGCGGAGGCTAGAAAAATAACTTGCGTTAGATAGTGACTTGTGTGTGAGTAATAACAATTTTTATTATAAAAATAAGTTTTATACCAAATATTAAAAAAATCTAGATAATCATTAATTATTATTATTATTAACAATTTAATAAAAAATATTATTAATTGTTGTTAATAGATTAATTAATTATAATACTTTTTATTCTTGTTATTAATAATAATAATAATCTATTAAAAAAATATTTATGATTATAATAAAATAATAATAATAATTATAATTCATTTAACAATAATTATATTTTTTAATTAAATGGAGGTTATTTTGAGAATTTAATATTATAGGGGTGAATTCATACTCTAGGGTTTTAATAAAATAAAATTGAGTATAAGGGGTTAAACAAAATTTTACATTTTAAAACATTTATAACATTCATGAACAAAATATAAATAACATAAAGTATAAGGGGCTAGATGAACTTTCACAGGCTGAGTGAACGTTACATTCCGACCCATAAAACAAATATCCAATTGCAACAACATGAATATGACAAAATGCTTGAACGTGCAAATCTGAAAACTATTACATCTTGAACGTGCAAATTTGAACACCATTACATTTAGGGAAAAATAAAAAGGACATTTTTTATTATCTCAATTCTCACAGATGAAAGTAAAGTTACCGATTATTGCTATCTCTCTCCGTCATTTGCCCCATATCATTGTACAGAATTTACAGTAAAAGAGTTGCCCTGAAGAACATTTGGGAGTGCCTCAATGGTTGCACTGTCATTGAGAATCTACAAAATAGAGTTCTAGCAGCATTCAAGTTACTTGTTCACTTGGTGAGAAGTTCCTCTTACATATTTTTTTTTTCAAGAAGCTGCATTGCTCTATCAGTTTCATTTTTCACAAGAAAACCCCGAATAACGGTGTTGAATGATATAGAGTCTGGAAAACATCCCTTCTCTTCCATTTGGACAAGCAACTTATCAGCCTCCATTATCATCCCTTTCTTGCAGGGGCCATTGATCAGAATGCTATATGTTACAACACCAGGAACCAAACCTTTCTCTGACAGTTGATCTAACTTCTTTCTAGCTTCCTCCCATCTGCCCACTCTACATAACCCATCAATGACTAAACTGTAAACCTCAATATTCAGCTCAATCTTGTCTCTCTCAAGGGTCTGAAGCAGAGCCATTGCATATTCAACGTGGCCACTTTTGAGAAGGCCATCTCTCATAGCTGAATATGTGAATAAATCCGGAAATAGATCTGCTGCAGGCATCTCATTGAACAGATTTTTTGTGCTTCTGCTACTCTTCGAACTTGACAAAAGTCTGTTATAAGTATGTTGTAAGTTTGTAACTAACTGTATTGGGCTTCAATCGCTAATGAAGCATTTCTTCAAAGATACTAATAGCTTTTTCAGTCTTCAAACTCTTGCAATAGCCATTAACCATTACATTGTAGGTAAAAACATCGAGCTCAAGTCCCTTTATCTACCATCGACTCAAAACAGCTTTTCAGCATCATCCACTTGACCAACCAAATATAATCCATTGATGAGTGAATTATAAGTTAATAGTTTAGGCTCCCTTCTGTGCTTAATCATCAAACTGAAAATATTCCTTGCTTCTCCCAATTTTCTCTCCTTGAATAAACAATCTATTAATATTGTGAACGTTACAACATCAGGTGAAATTCCTTCACCCAACATTTGATAAAAAAATCCTAGTTGCCTCCTTCCACAATCCCATTCAACAAAAACCATGAATCAGTGAGTTATAAGTGACCAATTCAGCAGTAATACCTTGAGAAACCATTTTATCAAAAAGCTCAACAGCTTCCTTCAATCTATTAAAGGTACACAACCCATTAATCAACGAACTATAAACAAAAACATCGAGGCAAATAGCTTTCCTATCATTTCGATGAACATTTTTATTGCACTGCAAGTAACCATATCAGCCTCACAAGTCATCCTCCTATGCAACTTAATAGTAGAATCAATCTCACGAATCTTGCACAGCCCATTAATGAGAATCCCATAGACATGAAAATTACCTTTAAAACCTTGTTCAGTCAAATCAAACAACTCAACCGAATCAAACAATTTACCATCTAAACACAAACCATTAAACAGAGTACTCATAGAAATTAAATCAGGCTTAAAATCCCCCCTTTTATAATCTCACCAAATACACAAAACCCACAATTAATTTTCCCCGTTTGACAAAAACAATTGATCAAAATATTAAACGTGTACAAATCAGGCTTAATTTCACAGCAGTATAATTCCTCATACATTGAAAACACGACAACGTCATAACGCTTAGGCTTGGAAATTGAACGTATCAATATTAGGAATGGGCTTGGTTTGGATCAGTTGATAAAAATATTCTTGGGCTTTTTTAAGACTGATTGCACCTGGTTTACGGCGGTGCCTTACAAAATAATTTGTACAAAGTAATTATGACTTTTATCATTATTTTTTATTTATGCATTTTCATGCTATGGCAGTCATGATTCTTTTTATATATGTTTATCTTAATAATCTTATTTCATAACATATTTTTTATATCATAATAATCTTGATTCTTGCTATATTTATATGTCAAACAAAAGATTTTTTTTCTCCTATTATATGAACAAATTAAAGACAAAGGGCCATTCTTTTATTCATTTGAGGATGATAATTTTGGAAAAGATAATCAACAACAAATAGGCATCTTTTATTTATGACTTCATTCTTCCAGCAATAAAAATGGTATATCGATTTGCTAAATGAGCTGTCGAAGGGTCGGGTGTATCATATTCCAAGGTTTATAAGCCAATCAAGAAAAACTAGAATCTTTTTGTTAAATGTTACAGGTTTTATTTTCTATATTTGCAAGAACAGACTTGGTTGTAAAAGATAAGAGAGACAAAGCCCTGAAGCCTTTATTTATATGCATACAACAAATCTCCATCAAACTCACCCAAAAAAAATAATAATAATAATATGGAGTTCCATAGAACAAACATTCGTTTCTTCACAATTTTGTTCATGTTCATCATTTTGTTCGCTTCAAGCAGCACAATACAACTGGGTTCAGCCTTGAGGCCATTGCATGCGAAGCCGCATATTCGTAACCTTATTAGCCATGCGACCCTCCAGAGGGCTCCCGTGCCACCTATTGGCGGTAATCCTTGCAGTATGATTCCCGGTATGGGAAGGATTTGCGCCCCTCCTCCGCCGCCGGTCACCGACGTTTGATTTTTCGGTGGCTTATTAGCGCAAGTAATAAAAACATACTAGCAAGGTAAAACTTAAAAGGGCTCTTTTCATTGCAGCAGCAAATGGTCGTGTATTCTTATATAATTTATAATTTTCTAATAAATAAATAAATAAGCTGAATTGCAGCGCCTGCTGATTCCCTAACGAAACATGTCTGTTTGGCTTTGACAAAAATCCCTCAGTCAAATCCCTTTACTCATCTTTTCATTTGGTAAGCTTTCTTAAGGGAAAAAGAAAATTTAAGGAAAATTTGAGGAGAAAATGGAAGGATTTTCACGATTACTTCATTTTATAGCCAATGGGAAGAAGGAAAAAGAAAATGTCATTTCATACCATTTTTAATGCAATCACATACAATTAAAAGAATACGTGAGAGTCGTTAACGGGATCAAATTTAGATTCATATTATCAGGATTTGTATAGATAAGGGGTTGTTTTTTCAGAAACAAGCAATAGCTTCCTTCAATCTATTAAAGCTACACAACCTGTTAATCAACGAACTGTAAACAATGACATCGGGGCAAATACCATTTCCTATAATTTGTTTGAAAATTTTTATTGCGTCATCAACAAACCCATCTTTACAAAGACCATCAATAAGTAACCACATTGGTCTCACAAATCATCCTCCTATGCAAATTAATAGCAGAATCAATCTCGCGAATTTTGCACAATCCATTAATGAGAATCCCATAGACATTAACATTACCTTCAAAACCTGACTCAGTCAATTTATCAAACAACTCAACCGCATCAAACAATTTACCATCCAAACACAAAGCCTCAAGCAGAGTACTCATAGTAATTAAATCAGGCTTAAAACCCCTCTTTATGATCTCACCCGGTACACAAAACTCACAATTTATTTTCCCTGTTTGATAAAAACAATTCATCAAAATATTAAACGTGTACAAATCAGGCTTAATTTCACAACTGTATCATTCATCATACATTGAAAACACAACATCATAACGCTTAGGCTTGGAAATTGAACGTACAAATGATTGAACGCATCAATATTAGGAATGGGTTTGGTTTGGATCAGTTGACGAAAATATTCTTGGGCTTTTTTGGGACTGATTGCACCTGGTTTACAGTGGTGCCTTACACGGTACTCCAACTTGTTTGGACCCAAAACAGAGATTGGTTTTGTGTTTTGGTTACTGGGTTTTTCATTTGGTGAAGGGCTTTGAGGTGGGTTTCTAAATAGAGAGGGAAGTGTGTGTTTGCGTTTGCTGCTTTTGACTAACATGATTGAATGAGAGGCACTTGAATTGGGTGTCTTTTATCCTTTTGCATACTAAAATAGTGTTAAATTTTGACATATATATTTGAGTATCATAATAGTTCTAATCCTTAATTTATCAACCTATTTTATGCAAATTAATGTTTACAAAATAATGTAGTATAAAAAGATCAGCTGAAAAATAATAACAGTTATTTTTTTTTCAATTATATGAACTTATTTATGGTAATTTTATATAAACAATCTCCTCATATCATATCAAATCAATTTGTATACAATTACTTACACAAAATAATTGTGATTTTATCATTACTTTTTATTTATACATTTTCATGTTATAATAGTCATGATTCTTTTTAAAGACAGAGAGCCGTTCTTTT
Source organism: Citrus trifoliata (assembly GCA_018350135.1). NCBI lineage: Eukaryota > Viridiplantae > Streptophyta > Magnoliopsida > Sapindales > Rutaceae > Citrus > Citrus trifoliata. Next base: position 4,989,087 of record CM031392.1, read on the forward strand.
ATTCATTTGAAGATGATAATTTTGGAAAAGATAATCATCAACAAATAGGCATCTTTTATGACTTCATTCTTCCAGCAATAAAAATGGTATATCGATTTGTTAAATGAGCTGTCGAAGGGTCGAGTATATCATATTCCAAAGTTTATAAGCTAATCAAGAAAAACTAGAATTTTTTGTTAAATGTTACAGGTTTTATTTTCTATATTTGCAAGAACAGACTTGGTTGTAAAAGATAAGAGAGACAAAGCCCTGAAGCCTTTATATTTGCATAGAAGAAATCTCCATCAAACTCACCCAAAAAAAAAAATGGAGTTCCATAGAACAAACATTCGCTTCTTCACAATTTTGTTCATGTTCATCATTTTGTTCGCTTCAAGCAGCACAATGCAACTAGGTTCAGCCTTGAGGCCATTGCATGCGAAGCCGCATATTCGTAACCTTATTAGCCATGCGACCCTCCAGAGGGCTCCCGTGCCACCTATTGGCGGTAGTCCTTGCAGTATAATTCCCGGTGAGGGAGGGATTTGCCCCCCTCCTCCGGTCGCCGACGTTTGATTTTTCGGTGGCTTATTAGCGCAAGTAATAAAAACATACGAAGCAAGGTAAAACTTAAAAGGGCTCTTTTCATTGCAGCAGCAAATGGTCGTGTATTCTTATATAATTTTGTAAAAATTAAATTAGCTGAATTGCAGCGCCTGCTTATCCTAACGAAACATGTCTGTTCGGCTTGCATCCTTCACATTTGACAAAAATCCCTCAGTCAAATCCCTTTACTCATTTTTTTTCATTTGGTAAGCTTTCTTAAGGTAAAAAGAAAATTTAAGGAAAATTTGAGGAGAAAATTGAAGGATTTTCACGATTACTTCATTTTATAGCCAATGGGAAGAAGGAAAAAGAAAATGTCATTTCATACCATTTTTAATGCAATCACATACAATTGCAAGAATGTGTGAGAGTCGATAACGAGTCCAAATTTAGATTCATATTATCAGGATTTGTATAGATAACAGGTTGTTTTTCAGAAACAAGCCCACATTCAGATCAGACGTCGCCAAAAGTGCAATGCTTCAGAGTCTGGCTAAGAATTGAACGACGGGAATTGTCACATCAAAGAGATAACTTTTTGGTAACAACTAACAAATGGACCGGCAGATTTGCAAATCAAAAATTTAATTAATAATTAAGTCGATTAATGCTTCAAACATGCATTATGTGAAACAAACTTATAAAATAAGTTTGACATCGGAATCCGTATTATTTTATAATTAAAATTTAATTAATAAAATTATTTATTTAATATGTTAATGAATTGGAGAATAATAAAAATAATAATTAGAGAATATTTTAATAAATTGCTTACCTCAGATTTTTTTTTCTAACGTTTGATTTATCTTGTGTGAAATTATCGTTTGTAAATTTATAATATTGACTTGTTGATTGTTAAATTATAATTAAATTTTATTTGATATTATTAAATTTAATATTAAATTTAAATTTATTATTATAAGAATTTAAATATCTAAAAAATCTACCGCAATCAATCATTGCTGATCAGAATGCCCCAACATCCAAATCCAAATTTAAATTTTACCATCTCTAGTGAATACAAACCACTATCAATTTTTAATTCCAGGACAATTGTGAAATTTTAAACCTGCACTTTAATAAAATTATTTTTAAACATATTATAAAATTTTATATTTTCATAACATTAAAATACTTTATTAAACCCCACGTATTAGAAGTGTGCACGATTTAAAAGTGCGCACGATTTAAAAGTCTTTATAAACAAAAACGAATTAGAAGTGCGCACGATTTAAAAGTCTTTATCAAAAAAAATAAAGGTAAAGGCGCCTGTATTAAAATATATGTGGCTGTATGTATATAATCTTTAACCGGTTTAGCCCAAACTGGATTCGATCCTTGCTTTCAACTGTCGGTCCAAAATAAAAGCCAGAACGGATCTGGAAGAGTAGTGAAAACCAGAAAAAAAAACTAATAAAAGTTTTGGAACGGATCTGGAAGAGGTTTCAAGAACTAACTAATTAATAAATATATAAGGCTCAGACAGAGAAGAGATAAACGCAGGTCGAGAATTTCTATCGTTATGTGGAGAAATATTAAACCGGCGCCGTAATAAATAATTAATGAATACAGAAATGGGAGGAAGATCAAATATATCTGATTGGGCAGAGAAACACGGTAGAAAGAGAATCCGTCGTCAATATTCACCGTCACCGTATACAGATTACAGTACAGATTAGAAAACTCATCTCATGACCGTGATTTCTCTGTCCAAACAAATATAATCGATCATTTTTTTTTCTAACAACGAACAACGAAAGTGATTTTCTCACTTTGTAAACAGACCAAACCAAAGCAACATAAAAAAAAGTAGAGCGAAAAGGTCCGTTTGTGTCTCTGGACATGGGCATATTTATAGGCTGCTTATTTTGGCTTCAAGATTAAAACCCTAGCAAAGGTTAAAACCCTAGCACTTTTTCCATTTTTGGATCACTGTTGATCCAACGGTTACATTTTATAAACAAACATCCTGGTAATCTGAGCCGTTGGAATGGAAAATCGTAACGGCACGACACGTTGGAATGGAATTTCGTAACGGCACGACACGCGATGTGCATGAGGCTTTTTTCTAATTAATTTTTTTTTTAATGTTCTTGGCTTTTTAAATGTTCCTGGCATTTGCCCGTGTCGTGTGGTTAAGAAAAGTAGAGTGAAAAGGTTCGATTGTGTCTCTGGACATGGGCGTATTTATAGGAATATTATCATCACCGGATTCCCTCAACAATTACTTAGCAACTGATTAATATATTTCGATTATGTTGAGTTGAGCATCTTAAAAATAAATAAATAAATCAACAAATCATCTTTAAAAAAAAAAAAAACTGTTTTTGAATTGAACGTGTTTGTTTATTTATCTAGGGAAAAAACTGTAACTTAAGAGAACAAACAAACAAGATATTTGGAAATATCACAAAAAATATTTAAAAAAAAAATATTCCATGATTTTTTCCCACTCTCTATTCATCATTACTGAAAGACAAATATCAAAACAGCAAAAACAGAGGGAAAAATAAAAAAAGAAAATACAGAACTAACGACGATGAGGACCTCTCCATCTGATGAATCCCGCAATCCAACAGTGCAGCAGTTGAATTATCAAAGCGTTGATCTACTTCTTATATATAGCGATTTTTTAGAAGATTCCTAATCCAAAACAGACTCAGAAAGTCAGTTACAGCAGTGGAATTATAATCTATTTTATATATCAAAGTATTTTTAAGGATTACAAATCCAAATAGGATACGGTTTAGGGAATCCTTAAGACAATACCCGCAGAGGTTTACTTGCAGGACAAGGGTTCTGAATTTAGATAGTTGAAGTACATAATTATGTATCCCAAGTGAAGTTGCATCTAACAAGTGTATATAGATATTAAATTATCAATTCATGATGAAAAAAATAAAAATTAACTATACCCACGACAAAAATTTGATCACATATCACTAGAAATAAAAAAAACTATGTACATCACTATAAATATAACATATTGCTGAAACTCCAGCCTATGCATGTGTGTTGCCAACGGGCTATAAAAGACCATTGGCCAAGTTCATCAATTTAAGATAAAACTGAAGTCCTGAATTGCTTTAGACCCACTGCACAGTTTTCTATTCAAGTTGTTTTGTCCAGTCAAACGGTTCCCAGTCCCGCGCGAAAGTTGCAACCGCTTGCTTTTGTGCCTCCACAGATTCATGCCTCCTACGACGGTACATGTCTTCCTCAGGAAGGCGAAGCATGCCTCTTATGACGTTTAGTCCGAAGCTGCTTTTAAACTGTGTTTCGTCATCAATTACATGGACGAAACCCTTATTTAGACCAAATTCAACGTGGAAGTAAGGAAAGTCCTTTGGAATTGAACCACGCAAGCCCTTCACACTCGTATCAATTAACTTCTTTGCATTGTGCTGGCTCCATTCATCTTCAGCTTCATCAATTGCCTGAAACAGCTCATTTCAGATACTAGTACTGTATGTATTGAGACAAAAAGAATTGTATGTATATGTACATGCAAACAAAAAGAGGTGTTCATGTGGATGGGTGGATCAGTTCAAAAACATGAACTTTACGGGACATTACTTTATTATGCAAGCTATGTACATGCCATGCCAACCTCCAATTTTGTTTTACATAAATGTGCAACTATTTTGGCAATAAATGGGAATCCTACACAAAGTTAAGGGCAGCAAAAACATCTTTACTTAGGCCAGTCAAATTAACCACAGTTAACAATAAAGTGATGCATAATATAGACAAGGAGAACCAGAAGAACAATAGAGAGAGAATGAATGACGGAATCTAACCTTCTTGAAATAGACAGGGCCCTGTTTCGCAATTTTTTGGGGCAAAGGAATGCACTCAATCAAACAATGGCGACGCTGTTGTCCCAAACCCATCACTGTTTCGAGAAACACTAATTCCTTCTCTTGCTTTGCAAACATCATGATAAGGCATTTCTTGAAGTTACGAATTTCATCCCACACATGACTGTCAACGGTTCTAGTCGCCAACTCATGCTGCAAAAGCAAAAACTCTTAATCAGAATAGAACAACTTAAAATCAAGTCAACCTTATGATAATAAAGGGTCAACTGTATGAGAACAAAGGGATTCCTTTTCTTTTCAGTTGACAGACATAAACCCTCAAGTATATTCAACCTCCAGCAAGATATAATATTGGCATTCGGCAGTTTTGCATCATTTGTGAGTCAATCCCAGACATGAGTTTACATCTTACCCTACATTCACCCTTACCACTGGGCCACCCATTCAGATTAAAAAATTTTCATCGTGGATAGCAGCCTGTTAGAACTTAAATTATTCAAAAAGTGACGGAAATTTCACAATTATAATCGCTTTGGGATTAATCAAACTTTCCACAATGCGCATACATTCACTTTGTCCCACAGCCATCATTAAGTATAAATATTTGTTTCCAGGTGCCATGAATCATAAATAGAATGACTCCATTCCAACAAAATATTGAAATTTCCCAAATGATGTGTTTTAAGTTCAACCATGGAAACTATTCAACTGAAAACAAAACCCATTATAGAAAAAAAAAAAGTAATAGATTATAGTAAAGAAACAACATTACCTGCATTGGCAAGATGCAGCAATGACCAGGCACGACAGACTGCCACTGTGGCAACATCAAATAAGTAAAATTTGCTATTGCCACAACAAGGTGTCTTGGCCGGTTTGGATTCTCAAAGCAAAACAGGCAGCGCTCTTGTTGAGTCATGATACGTCTTGCAATAGCTCTTTCAGCACCCTTATTATCATTTGCTCCTCTCTTCTTCCGGGATTTTCGACTTGGACCATCTTCAAAATCATATTCATCATCGGCCCGACCAGATATACTGTATAGTTTATTATGCATTATCTTTTGGGCTAGATTCCTATCAGCATCATCATCATCCTTCCTTTTTCGAACAGACAAATCATAAATAACATGCCTACAAATTAAAAATAAAATATCCATTAGACAAAAACTCCTCCGAAATATTAATATGGCACATGATTACCAAGAACAGTACTCTTTCAACAACTTCACACACTTAAAGGGAAGTAAGAAAAAAGAATAGAATCTCCAATCACAATATTCAAAATTACCTGCCCGAGCTTCCAACATCTTGATGTTTAGTAGAATTATCAGCCGCACCCTGCTTTGCCTTCATTTTCTCAACTTCTTGCTAATAAAAACAAAAAAAAACAAAAAATATTAAACGCGAAGAAGAAGCTGACAATCTTAATAGCTGGCTGTCCAAGTACAAAGTACAAAGATCGTCTTTGAAAACAAAAGATTATGCATGCATATATCTGTCCCAAACCTAATAGTCGGGTGCACAACATCAATTCTAATATATCTCCCTATTATGAACACTGGAATTCTGTGAGCACTAGCTCACAAAATAGGAAGCAAGAAATAATCCAATTATCACTAAGAATATCAATGGTAAGAAACATTAAATCATAATTTTCATGATTTTTCAATCAGAAGTTAAAGAAAATTCAGTTTAAGTATAAGAAAGACTGAGGTAGAACATCATAGAGATTATACAGATCAACATAAAAAAGAAAAAGAAAATAAAATAAACTCCTTAATAACTAGAGTATTGCAAAAGTCCCTACGATGTTCTCCTTCAAAGAAACAAGAAGCACTTGGCAAAGTTGGCAGTGGATGGAACAACCAAGATTGGCAACAAAACAGCCAAGTGGCTGTAAAGACTTTTTAGCCTATTCATGAAAAGGGTTAGGGTGGTGGATAGACCAATCTCCAGATGAATGCTAATGAAAAGACCTGACCAGGAGCTTCAAAAGAAGCTTTATTCTACTATCTTAAAGTTCCGCAAAAGACAGCACTAGAAAAATAGTAAATTTTTTAATGACAAATTCACTTGGCACTTTTAATTCTTTTATGTCAAATTGGATAACCTCCAGATGGGTTTAACACCTATCACCTCAAATGCAAATAAGAGAGGAGAGAAGTTAGGAAAATATTGTCATACCAAAAGCTTTTCAGCTTCTTCATGCTTTCCTTTTAAACGCAGTTGCATTGCCTTAGCAGCTAGCTTGTTGGCACCCAGTCCCTCTTCAATCATAACAGTACTTTCGCTAGGTACTTTTATTTCAGATAACACCACTTCTGACTCGACATTGCCCTCATCATTAGGATGGGAATCAACAGGACAACCAGGATCTTTACCCTGCTGACGACTGAATTCACGCATGAAGCTTCCATCACTTTCAAACTTATTTAAGCCAGAGAATGCAGCAGAGACAATGTTAGCATCCCTAGCAGACATATGTTGACCTTTTCGCTTTCCCCAAGACAATGAATCACGAGCTTTAGGGGCTCTCATATCAGGATGCCGAAGAGACACATCCCTCAAGTAATCTTTATTGGAGGTCTAAGGATCACAATCACAAAAATCCAATGTGTTGGGAAAATTTCAGTTTCTCAATCAGAATAGAATCTTTAAGTATTTCAATCCAAATTACAAAACCACAAAATCATTGAGAGAGAGAAAATCATCTGTTGCAGTTACCTTCTGAGTATCTCTTTCCTTTTGATCTTCGGCATCTGCTTGACAATCTTCAGTTAGTCTGCTTTTTCTGTTTTTTATGGCATGTAAATGAGCACGAGATGGCGCAGGCCTGTGAGATGTGGCAGATACAGCTAGTTGACCAAGAGAACCCCAACGCTCTTCCACAACCTGAACCATTTAAATGAATAAAGAGCAAAATTCATACTGGTAATGCTTGACCGAATCCGAAAGGCATAGTAGCATACCTCGTCAAATCGTCGTCCTTCTCGAGCCGCCTGCTCCTGGGCACGCTTCAAAGCTTTAAGTCTCCAGCTTGCACCTCCATCACCAACAAGTGAGGAAGACAAAAGTTGCTCTCCGCTACCTTTATTCTCATCTTCATCTTCAGGATAGCCACTTCCATTATCCTTCAGATAAGGATTCAACTCCCGCGGGTTCACCTTTGGCATTTGGCAGACAAAGCAAACAATGTGGAGTCAATAAACAACAATGTAGACTAAATGACAGCAAGCAGAACACTCAAGTTAACAAACAGGAAGAAATAAATATATAAAGTTATGTGCAGTCACATGACAATCATGTAGCCGTAAAGGCATCTAGCAAATATGTTTTCCATAGGAATCAGACATGCACATATGAAGATATCTAAAACGGGTCCAGTACAAGAGCTACTCCAAAAAAACCACGTTTAACCAGATGCAACAACAATTCAGAACAAAATATAGACGAGGATAAAGAAAGGCTAGATGAAAGATGATCAATAGAAGGAAGTAAGAACAAATTGACAGCATACCTCCTCATAAGGAGGTTCGTCTGGTTGCTTCTCAACAGGCACCAAAGGCTTTCTTGCTGTCCTCTCTGCAGGCCTCAGCATCCACTCTAACCCCATTTCCTTTCTCACAATTTCCTTCTCCTTAAAAGATTCTGATCCTCTATTGTCATCTATATAGCAACAAACAAAATTTAGATCAAATGAACATGATAAACTTGAATACAATTTTTTTTAAAAAAAACTTAAAAACAAAATCACTGCAAAATGCATACCAGACAAACCATCCACAATGTCCTCTTCATCCCGCCTCTCCTTATTTCTTTTCTTTCTATTCCCCTTGCTTCCTTTCTGGTCCTCATAGTCTGAACCAGATGAAGAATAATTCTCAGAAGAATAATGTTTCCTACCAGTTCTTGAACCTTTACCGGTACTTCTCTTACTCTTCTTTTTTGCACTCCTAGATTTCCTTTCATCTCGGTCAGAATTGTCCTCACTATCACTTTCACTTACTGAATGTTCATCCGACGAGTACCATTTCTTGCTTCTTCTCGACCGTTTCTTTATTCTCTCAAGATCATCATCCGAACTACCACTATAACTTGAACCCTTCTTCTTTCTCCTATGCTTTTCCTTCCCACTACTTGATTTCCTTCCCTTTGCATCCAACTTTTCATCTTCTGCCTAAAAACAAATAACCAAGTTAGCAGATACATACTAAAATTATAAGCAAAATAAAAACTTTCACAAGCTAGATATAGCATTAAAAAGTAACAAACTTTACTTTATCAACTTGATCGCGAGGTATGAACTTCACTCCGGCAAGCATCTATTTGACTCAACAAATCAACAATGTCTTTCCAATAAGAAACTGCAATAATAAAAAGTAAATCCATATCAAAGAAATATAAAACTAGATTTTACACTCAAAGCTTGAAAAAGACGAAAAAGGACAACTGTGTATTTGTGTTCTAAACATCAGCCATCCTGAATAGTGATGTCAACGGGGCGGGTTCGGGGCGGGGATCATTATCCCCGAACCCGAACCCGATTTGGAAGTTATCCGAACCCGCCCTATGCCCGAAAAATTGTAATGGGGAATAGTTTGGGTATGTCCCCAAAATTCCCGAATTGAGCGGGGATTAAAGCGGGACCCGATACCCATTTTTTTAAATAATAACTTCTGAATATTTCAATTCCTTTTTAAAAAAATTAATAATTCTAACAACCTACATATTTAGAAAAAAAATTACAAATGATCAAATTCCTTATTATAAATAAAATTACAAGTGATCAAATTTTAACAACCTCCACATAAATAAAAACATAATAATTCTAAACGTTCAACATAATTACAAATGATCAAATTTCATATGACAAATCAAATTAATTTTAAGTCTTCAACATTAACTTGTAGCCATCACCATTGATGCACATCTAAGATTCTTTATAAACCTATAACAACATAAACAAAAAAAAAATCAATCTTAATTTCTCAGTTAAAATTGTATTATCAATCTTAATTTCTTTTAATGGGAACGAATGGTAGTTTAAGAAATTGGTTTGAACATAAGAACACAAAAAGAATTTCATAGAAGAAGTGGCATTTTGCTACACTAGCAGAGACTGCATTATCAATCAAAACATTTAAAATCACAATACAAGCCAAAAAGTCTACAACCATGGTTGTCAAATTCGCAACCTCAATTAATACCAAAATCCAAAGGCTGCTGCCATTCCCGGTAAATCAAAAGATCACAATGAAGCAAGGAGAATCCCAATCCACCTAATCTTTGGCGAGTCAACATTATCTCAACTTGTTAGTTTCAATGGTTTCAAAGGGTCGAGGAAATTGATTGAATCCAATTTCCTTCAAAACTACTTCATCATACCAACAATCGCATCGAAAATACTAATAAAAAACTTTAAAAAGACAAAAATATATACATATGGTGTTTCCACTAACCTGTAATCCTCGGATTGTTTTGTTAGCTTGGGGTTAGAGACACTAGACCGTAGGCGCGGGAGTCGACGTCGCGTTAGTTAGCGGCGGCGGCAGCGGCTGCAGCGTGGGCGCAGGTGTGTGTCGTTCTCTCTCTTCACGATAACGAAGTCAAGAAAGAAGGGGGACTAGGGATTGCGTTCTGGTTTTGGCAAGATTCTTTTTGTGTTCTTTATTTTTTTTTGGGCCAGGTTAGGCACTGCTTTTCGATCCTGATTTTAAACGAACCAAAAAAAAAAAAAGACCGAACCGCTATCGAATCGGAAATGTCGTATTCGGTTTCTGTTCGATTTGTCGGGTCGGAACCTCATTACAAATTAAAGAAATAGCGGTTTTGTCCTTTCGAGGTGATTTCGATCGTTTTACGTTGCCATTTAAGTTTTTAATAATTTTAGCCCTGAGGTTTATTTTCCATGGTATTAGCGGGCCCACCATGGGAACATGTGTGAAGGACCTGACCTTTTTTAAATTTGCTGGGCTGGTGGATAAAGCCCAAGTTGTTTATAGAGCACATTCTCAGCCCAATGATTTTCTTCAAATACACTCTTTATGGCAACGTGATTGTTTATTAATAGAATAGAAAAAAACAAAGAAATAAATTTATACCGTACACGAGCAATAGTAATCTACATATGACATAAAATTTTTAAAATGAAAGAAAACTCAGATTATATAAGGAATCTTTATCCCATTTTAAGCATAAGCTTTATTGATAAGTAGCCTTTAATAATCTTACGTCCTAAAAAAAATTGCCACCATTACCAAATAGTCGCTTGGTCATGTCCAAGCAATCAAACTAACATAATGAATTTCATCTTCTACCGGGTAGTTTATTCATTAATTAAATACTCATCTCATTTTGTATTTGGTCCACACTTTTCTTAAAAATTTTGGGGACCGGTAATTGTTACTCAACAGCCAACGCTTGTCCAATATTCTTACCTCAGCTGAGCTGCTCCAAAACTTTTATGCCTCTGTATGTCACTTTTGCGGGTCAAACAAAGCTATAATCTTCATTTCTCTCTTGAACATATCGACTAAGATAATTTTCCAACTAAGGCAAACCTCAAAAAGACAAACTGAGGTTTCAAAATGCTACTCTACAAGTAACCATTGTGAACACAATTCAGCCATTTCAATCATAAAACAAAGCATAGCAATTTAGAAGAGTGAGGCCAATTAGGATCGAAGAGGGAAAATGGACTTTGAATGCAAAGGTACGTAATGAGTTACTTTTATCAGTACAAAAATTACTCAAAATATGCATTAGATTCTTTTTCTAGTACCGCAAACATCTGCACATTTTAAGATAAGATGTAAATCCTTATTTATATTTTTAAATTTACTTTTAAAACGTGCAGATATCTGCATTAAAAAACTATTTATCGTATGTGTATAATGTTTTGTTTTGTGCGTGTCGGTAAGAGTTCATGGCCGGAGCTGGTGGGAGTTGAAGGGAAGGTGGCAGCGGAAACAATTGAGAGGGAGAATCCAATCGTATCTGCTCATATTTTTATTGGAAGGAAGCATGGTGTTCTTGGATAAGTATTACGGTAGGGTTTATGTCTGGGTTGACACTAACGGCATTGTTGTTGAGGTTCCTACCATTGGTTAATTAATTACAGCTAGTTTCTAAATAATCACGTCCCTTGTGTTAAAATTAACAAAATAAAAGAGATTGTATTCCCTGCTACTGTACTTCTTCTGTAGCAAAATAACAATATACATATTCCTCTTCTGTGTATGTATGCATACAGATATCAATCACGATGATTAGATTAATAATACAACCGGTTAATTAATTACAATAAGCTATATGTCAAGTTATTTAATCTGTTACAGATGGATTAGATTATATTTGAAATGACATGCACCTACTTTCTTTGAAATGTTCATCTGCGCGGAAGGATTCATAGTTTCGTACACAATTTAATTACTTGTAATTAAGGCTTTTTCTTCTTTCTGACATGTCAGAGGATAATTCAAGAATAACGTACACATTATTGAATGGTCAAACTTAAAACATTTCACACCATGGAGAGAGGATCCTGGTTCTTCGTTCCAAACCGTCGGATAACTATCAAAATAATCACCAATTTATCATTATCCAAAAGCAATACAGTCAAATGCACACACATGTACATGTAATCTTCCAAATTTTCTGTATATATTCATTGATTGCTAAAAGAAAAATGGCTGCAGACTACTAGTTATCCTGGGGTTTCGGCACGTCATCTCCTCGTCATTGAAGTGAAGGGCTTGATAGTCTCCTTGTTTGTATTGTGTGAGTAAGTTTTCGTTTTATCTGGAGAGCATATTTTCTAGCTTGATTAATTAAAATATTATATAACAACCCGAGTCCTGAATATTAAAGATAATATTTCACATCCCATGAAAATGAATCTTGTATTAATCATATATACACACACACACATACAAGGATTAGACAATTCTCAGCCATCGATATAATTTTAATATGAGTTATTAGGCGATAGTTTCTATGTCCATAAACTGATTAAAGTAGTTTCTTTCAGTTACATATAATATCGAATTAATACATGGGTTCCTGCGTCGGTTCAGCTACGTGAACATTTACGCCTCCATATATCTTACGGCCACGGGTCAAAGATTGCCAATTTGAATCGATCTGTGGGATTACATTCATGTTTCTAAAGTACGTAAATTGTCAACTAAATCTACTTTAAGCTATAGAAAGTCAAAAATCACCAACAACAAGCTACCAATGAGACTTTATAAATACACCCATGATCGGCCATTTATATCTCAACAGCCAGAAACAAATCAGCAATTTTATTACTAGAAGAGAAAAGGAAGAAATGGCATCGGAATGTAGAGGTAATAACCTAATTACTTCTGTAGTGTAGCTAATAACGCCAATGAAATGCTTTTACATTAGGGTTTCCTCTAATTACAAAACGCTTTGTTTCTGTACATGCATGTAGGTAAGAGCTCGTGGCCGGAGCTCCTTGGAGCTCAAGGTGTGGAAGCAGCAGCAACAGTTGAGAGGGAGAATCCTTTAGTGAATGCTCAGATTGTTTTGGAAGGAAGCTTTGTCACCACGGACTTTTTATGCACGAGGGTTCGTGTTTGGGTCAACACCCATGGCACTGTTACTAGGGTTCCAGCCATCGGTTAGAGAGGGCTCCAAGCCTCCAAGGACAGTCCATGATATCAAATATTCTAATATATATGTAATTTGCATGAAATTGGCTATAAATAATGGATATATCCTTATGCTTGATTGTCACAATAATAAGTCATTTGACAGGGGTAATGTACGTAATGTATAAATCAATGTAAAACTAATTCCTTTTAAAGATATTTATAATTTATGTATTCAGTGTTTAATCACATATTTTTCTATCATGTCATTACATAACTATATAGTCAATTATATATATATATATATGTATGTATATAATCAATAAGTATGATATATATTGACCTGACGATAAATTACATAACCTAATCTAATAATATCAAAGACTATTAATGATTTTTAGACAAAGTTTTATAAAATAATGCAATCAAATCTTTTTTTCCTATGTATTTTTTTTTTAATTTCTTTGTTGTCAGTAAAGATTAGCATACAGTATTGGAATTATATATTGCCATGAAACTTATCTCTTTCGCTGCTGGTCAAACAAAGCCAATCTTCGATGCTGTTTCTAAAATAATGGCTACCTAAAACCATTTTTCAACTAATTAAAGTAACACCTAAAAGTCAAAAAAATCGATAATCAACTACAAGCTATATATATCCATCTGTGCTAATCGCACATCAAATTCACAAACGAAGCACAGATAGAAGAATAAATACCAAAGAAAAAACGGGAAAAAAAATGTCATCGGAATGCAAAGGTAATGATTCACTTCAGTACTGCTTTAAAATTTTTCCTCTAATTAAGCTCTAATTAGACAATTTTCATTTCTTATATAATCTTCCTTTTGGTTTCTGCGAAGGCAAGAATTCCTGGCCAGAGCTACTGGGAGCTAAAGGCGACGTCGCGGCAGCAAAAATTGAGAAGCAGAATCCTTATGTTTCTGCTCAGATTGTGTTGGAAGGGACCTTTGTCACCCTTGAGTTCTCATGCTCCAGAGTTCGCGTTTGGGTCAACACCAGTGGCATTGTCACAAGGGCTCCTGCTATTGGCTAGGGCTCTCCAGATGCAATACTAAGAACCGTTTATATTAATTATTGTACTATATAACTATGTAATTAATAAAGGGATTCTTCTATATATAAGTCTATATCCCCACTTATTATTACAAAATTAAATAATAAGAGATATATCGTTGTTCTGATCTATTGTGTTTGAAACAAATTTATGTGTACGGTCTGAATCATATTGAAGCTTCATATTGTTGTAGTTATGCTTTTGTTTGTATTCGCACCCCATCATATGTTGTGCCGTCTAGGCTGAATTTTCTTTTAAAAATAAATAAATAAATAAGGGCCATGGTCATCAATGAAATGTACCCTTAATAAATATAAATTTTATGCCCCCCCCCCTTCAAGTTCTTATTTTCGTGTCATGAATACTTGCGTTTGGAGTTTCTTCATTATGCCCCTCCCTCAAACCTGAACTCTTGGTTTGGTTACAAGTTGAGATACACAATTCGCACCCCGACTTGGTTGTCACCCACTAGCTAACCATATAACAAAGGAAAGGTTAATAGAAGAGGTCCATGCAGTGTCTCATAGTTAAAGGATTTATTGTTCAAAGAATACGGCCGACGAAGCTACATAAATTCAAACACCAAGAATGAAACAACTACATATATCTTGCCGCACGAATACCCATTACCAATTTACGATATTGTTACTAGTACACATGTCTATCAAATCTTTACTCATGAACTAAAACCCAATATTTTTCTTTGGCCACACTTGATCGATATAATTGGCTAATTAATATGTATGTTTGATTGCCTCATTAAAGAGTAAGTGTTTTCAATTATCTTGCGTTGGAATTAAGATGGAAGGAAATGTAAATAAAAGTATCTGGTTTGTCTTATGTTTGTTGGAAGAATTAGACACTAGTCAAGAAGAATATTACTCAAAATTGATAAGCTTTGGTAAAACCACCATGCGGGCCGGTCTCATTGACTCATTCTCATATATGTGTCTTCAAATAACCTAACAATAATAATCCAGCCGGCTAGCCATTATTTTTCGGATGAATCAAAGCCTATTTTATGCTATAAATACCATCTTAGTGCTCTCTACTCTATATCACGAAAGAAAGAAGAAATTAAAGAAGTGAAGATGTCAAGTAGTTGTTCAGCCGGTGAGTTTTATCAATACTTAACTAATTAATCGTAATAATTAAGCTTGAATATTTATCAAATTACCTGTAGCATTTGCTTGAGTGTTTTTTCAATTTGTTGTATCTAATTACAGGCAAAGGTTCGTGGCCAGAGCTAGTGGGGATGAATGGGGAGGCAGCAGCACATATTATAATGGCAGAAAATCCAAAGGTCGGGGCCACAACTGTTGATGAGAACGCAATTGTGACCGCGGATTTTCGCTGTGACAGGGTCAGAGTCTTTGTTAATGCCCACGGCATCGTCACTCGGGTGCCTAGAATTGGCTAATTAATTAATTAGCGAATTAAGGCTTAATTTCAGTGTTAGTGTGTTCCTAATAATAATGTATGAAAGAACAGAGAGCTTAATGGAGCTTTAATGGTGAACTTCGTGTTGCCGTTGATTGTATTAATAGGAAATTAATACATCAGGGGTGTGAGTATTTAAAATTTTAATGTCATGTGTTTAATATATGATCAGCTTGTTCGAATTTTCTTCATCTCTTTGAATTAAAATTACCTTTTAGAGATTATAATTACTTCTATCATTTACTCGTTTGTTTTGATTCTCGTGTAACAACACTTGGTTTGGCTTGGAAGTTGGAAGCTAGTGAACGATATTGACATTTTTGTTCGGGTTTGGGAGTACTATATGATATTCTATTATCACATCAATAATGTTATTGTCACGAATTTTATGTAATTTTTTTTAACAAATTAATATAACATAAATAGTCATTATCAAATGCATATGCCTTCATTTCTTTAAATGTAGATTTGAGGTTTTACAACATTATAAATACATTTACAATATTACAAACTAATGAAAAATTATTTTACAATATTGTAAAAGCGTCAATAGCCCAACTTTTAAATTATATGGTACAAAAAGATGCAGCTTTTTAATATTGATTGGATGAAATATAAATAATAAAACAAATCATATAAACCATGTAGTTTTTTATTTTATTTTTTTATCGAATACTTTTATATCGTGAGTCTTTTTTTAATATAGATACCAGCATTTTTAAAAATGCAGATTCAATATTTTGCAACATTACAAAAAGCTTTTGAGTAACGAGTCTCTTCTAAAATTGATTTTTGATTGCAACAGGATAAGGACCTGAAAAAAAATAGAATTTTCAGAATCTAAATAAATAGTAGCTCGATTAATGTCTGCGAATTTTGGTTACATAGTTATGACCAATGTGTTCGTTGCCTTTAGTCTGTTATTGTGAATTTAAATACGGATAAAATTGTGACGGGGTTGGACGAAGACTTTTTAATAGTGCCAAAAGCATCTGAGGTCCAATTTTAACAAAGGCCCAAAAACTAAAGATTTTCATAGAGGCCCTAAAAATCTCAAATTTTTATGTGTCAATGAAGCGCTTTAATAGGTCTGTTTGGATTCGATCACCTTGCAATAAATTCCCTTGCTAAGATGATCCACCGTAACTCATTCTCCGTCGTGTATACCACTACATATTTTAAAAAATTTATGCCACTACATATTTTTAAAACCGATTATTAACCTAAATCTCAGGTCGTATTTATAAAGTAGATTGCTAACATAAGCTCCAGATCGTACTTATGAGCTCAATTCGATACTGATGAGTTTTGAATAGATTGGGGTTGACTATATTTTCAAATGTTATTGGAAAAATCCAACCCAAATAGATTGAAAAATTATAATTCACAAAATCATAAATCGGATATAAATTGATATCCAATCCGTAAAATTCGATTCGCGAACATCCCTAATCGTGTATGCCACTACATATTTTAAAAAATTATTTTCTAATGCCGAACTAAATATAAGTCCCTATGCAGTTTTCCAGACGAAAGTTCCGAAGAAAGCTAGCAATTCCAAATTAAAAAAACTTACAAACGAAGTAATGACAGACCAACGCTAGCCCAACCAATTCAAATCAAAGTATAATTTATTTTTTCTTAATAAGGAAAATGCATCGAAATTGTGGTTCGAGGAATTTTTGACTGATTTTTTTAGACGCATACATGCACGTACGACCAATTCTTAATATCTGAAAATTACAGTTACACGTACCCAATTAGAACATAGTATAAATGTACCATTAAATCATAATAGTTTGATTATTTCGTAGGTTTAATTGTTTGACTAAAAGCTCTTGACATTTATATTATACAATAATAATTTAGAAAGAAAAAGGAAAATTACAGGAACCATCAAATTAAACAACTATCCTGACTGCAATTAAACCTTCGAAGTCACGAGATTTCAGTCAAGAGCATGCGTTGACCGTAATTTGCCTTCATCGTCTCTGTTATATGTAACACCATTTGACACGATGGAATTCAAAGTCAGTGTCCGTTATCTACACGGGTACACACAGGCAACAAATCAGACGGCTCGGGTTCATTATTCCATTCACGATGGAATTCAAAGTCAGTGTCCGTTATCTACACGGATACACACCGGCAACAAATCAGACGGCTCGGGTTCATTATCCCATTCCTCGTGTAAATTATTCAACACATGCTTGTAGGTTATTATATTTATGAAACATATTTAGTAAGGAAAAAAAAATTGCTGGATATTAGTTTGTTATTAAAATATAAAACACCCAAAATTTCCTAAAAGTGATAAGAAAAGCTTAAAATGCAACTTTTAAGGTTGGAAATTTCGTCTAATTATAAATTTCGAATGAAATGGCTAAAATTATACCTATTAAAATCATATCCCATAGGTGTACATAATAGATAATATTAGTATCTCTCTATAAATTTATGAGTCTAATTCATACTCAAAAGTTAGCATAAGATTTGAAGATTAATTGCATCAAAATTCAAAAACCGATTATTTTGAGAGGTCCTTGTCACATGGTAAGATAGTATACACTCAATCGTACATAAATTTAGTTGTAATTAATATCGTGTAAAAGCCCAAAGTTCCATAATCCATAATAAAAAATTTAATTAAAAAATTGAGGGTCAATTACCTCAAACTTATATTATTAGTTAAAGATGAATCCCCAACCAATGTGCGATCGTCCTCTTATCATTCACCAGTGTTGATTACTTGAAATCCAATTTAATAACAATAAGTTGCTAATTGTAACGAATGGTGGACGTGCTCCGCCACTTTTTTTTTTTTTAAATATTGTTGCTTTGACTCCTAGGATTAGTCCCAGGTACTGGCAAGTCGAACCACCAAACTCTATTTTATATAATTTATGGAGAAGCTATAGCCAGATTGCAGATACCTTACGTTCCCTATCTTAAATTCGTATATAATAAATAAAAATTAAACCCCTTAATTAGGACCTTGGTTTATGCATTTTCAAACTTTCTTTTTAAAAATTGAAGAAAATAAATTTACTGCTCGTTATTCAAGCTGGTAGGTAACGCGTAGGGTTGATTTTGATTTTAGACTATGTTGTTCAAACTTCAGACCAGAATCAAGTCAAGTAATTAATTACGGTTCCAGTTCCATCAATTGAACAAATTAATATCAAACCCTGAAGCCTATATAAGTACGTGTATGCACATATCAAATCTCCACCAAAACTCGCATTAACTGAAAAGGAAAAAAGATTTTATTAATTACTTCGATTTCGAGTTCATCCAATCAAATGGAGTTCCACAGAGCAAACGTCAACTTCTTCACATTTTTGTTCATCTTCACCATGTTGTTCACTTCAAGTGCGGCCTTGAGGCCTTTGCTTGAGAGGCCATTGATCAAGAAATATTTCGGGATTTGGAACCTTATTAATCAGTCCCTTGCCCAGGGGACTGTGCCACCTATTGGCCCGTCTCCTTGCACAAATATCCCCGGTGGAGGCGGTCACTGCCCGAATTTGAACGGCATGAACTTTGCCGGCCGTGTCGCTCGCGCACCACCGCCTCCATTTCCCGGCAGTGACATTATTGATTCCTAGGTGGCTTCCCTCCACAGAATAAGAATAACGAGCAGCAAGACACAAGCGCTCTTAGTACTTGATACATCATCCTTGGCTACAGGGTTTCGCGCGTAATTAATACTGCAATAAATTAATCACAATGTTCTTTTCCTTTTGGATATCATTTTTTTGTATTCTTAATTTTCTTCGATTTTTTTTTTAAGAGCAACCATAAAATGTTGGTTGTCAACCCACGTTTATCTTTTCTATTGAATGTAAATAAGATAATTCCAAAACTATATTAATAATGGTCTTCAAATCATATGTTAATATGATTTTTGTAACGCACTATAATAATTAATCAATGTGCAGCTTCTTCACATTGAATGTTTAGTCCAAGTGAGAGATCTTGACAATTATCCTCAGGTGGTAGCAATGAAAGTGGACGTCTCATGAACTCAATGAAATCATATGGATTATGGAATTTAAATTAACTACACATAGAGTTCAGGGGTAGGGTGAATATTGTTACTCATTATTATTGCAATAGTAAAAGGATATTCCGGTGATAGCACAGACATTCTAACGTAGGCTCTGGCTAAGTTACGTTAAACGTAACTTACGCCAGACACAGCAACAGTGTATAGTAGTGGGACAGCAACTGTTGTTGTGCCTGGCGTAAGTTACGTTTAACGTAACTTAACCGGCTCCTCTAACGTAATAATTAAATCGATCGAAGATTTTGTGTCATAATATGAAAACATCGTACAAGCATCGTTTCATGTATCACCAGGTGTTGATCTTAAGTAGGTCAGTGCGAGGAAGTCCTCTTGAAGTGACATGGAGGTGGTAAATTAAATTTTGTTTTGTTTATTGAGTCAAAGTCTCAAGTTTAATTTTCGCATTGTGCTTAGCTCTAATTTCCATTTAAATGAGGAGAATTGATCTTGAGAGTTGGGATCTTGGCTATAGACTGATACCATTTTATAGAGACAATCTCATCCAAAAAATTAAGCTAATTAAAAATATTAAGGAAGCCACGAGTGTTAAAAACAAGTCTCAATTACAACTAATTTGAATTTTGGGCTGTCCCAATATGTAAATTCTTTTCTAATTTAGTCTTATCACAAAAGTGTGTGTGTGTGGTTCCTGTAGGTTGCTTCCGGCTTGGTACCAGCTCTTGTCGAACTCGTGATTGGTCACATGCTAAACACGTAGGTACCAAACCAAGTAACCAAGAAGGTCGTGATGAGAGGGTAAAGTGCATTTTTAGCCGGTACTTTTTTTATTGGTTTCTTTCTTTTGTTTTTATTTTATTTTTTCAACTCTGCTTATTTTATGTTTTAATTTTTATTTTCCTTTTTATGGCAGTCGGATTTATTGTTGATTGTTGGATGTTATTTATCTACTCCTCTTGACATCTTGTATGTTGATAGTTAGTACTGCAATATGGTATTTTGTGTTAATTTTGTAGTATTATTTGTCTTCTCTAATTGAAAAAAAAGATTTTATTTTTATTAGTTGAGGTTGACAGCAGTCCATAAATTTTCTCCTACTCATAAATAGGTTTAATAGGTAAAATTCTTTTTTTTTTTAGATTTGTAATTATATTTATTGTTACGAGTTATCCTAACCTAAGCTTGAGTCATAAATCTTATTCTATTTATTGTACTTAACCTTAATGATCATGTATTTATGTCCGTGTAATATTTAATAATTGAACTAATTTTGTTCCTTAATGAAAAACATACTTTCTTTTTTTAAAAAAAAAAAAATCTTGTCATAAGTAATTATCGACAAGGTCAAACCTCTAGGGACTAGGGTTTCTCTAGATAGGCCAAAAAAAAAAGAGGGTTTTTGATAGGGACGTCCGCGTACCCCCAAAAATTTTATCCATTTACACCAATCCTTTTGCAGTTTTCAGTCACAATACACAGTTACTTGTTTGACTTCAAAATTTTCTTAGAAGAACTTGTCACAGCCACAAAAGAGCATTTAATCTCCTTATTTGTAAATTACGCATGTATATTTATGAGACTTTGGTATGGTATTTGACTGTGCGCGTAACAAGTTCCCATTGGAGAAGCTGTAAATCTCATAACACAACTTGTCCGCTTTACACAATACAAACTTACCGCACATAAAGTCCTGCACTTGATTTAATTTATTTTATATAGCTATAATATTAACTTAAAATAAAACGATTGTTTGAAATTCATTGTGTTTATCATGGTCAAAATTTTGATTTGATAAACATTGACCATGGAGCTCCAATCTGCTTATTAGGTCAACACGTTTGTCCAAACAACTTCAAACTGCTGAGCAATAAATTCTGCTGCGGAAACGATCCAACCTACATAAGTCATCCATGTTGGGCCATCACAGCATTACCATCTCACCAGTATGAGGCATTTTGGGGACATTATCCCACGACAACATATATTGAATCTTATGGCTTCTGAATATGAGATTATAGGTTAGGACCATAAAGTTTATACAATATGACAGCGAAACTCACCAACAAGTGGCATCAATAACATTATCCTAGATCTCCTATGAGCCAGGCCGGCTCCTGAGTTTCCATATTGTGATTGTATGATATTTTAATTAATGTCCATATTGTTATTAAGATTGTGATATATATCTGTACCAAAAAATACATGAAAACTATAATAATTAGTACTCCAATATGAAAGACTGAAATCTAGTAATAGATTACAAATTTAACTGATTTTTTCTATACCATACTCATAGTCATAAAATAATACAGATCGATTCGATAGTATAGAATAATTAATTGTTAGTGTTTTAAAATAACAATAATACAGGAACCATCGGAGAAGGAGAAACATTAAACCATTGAATCCTCACAAATCTTCAAAGTCAATTGCCCTTTTTTCACCTCTCTTTATATAAACTTTTTGCGTGTACTTGCATGTATGAACATGCAACGCATGAGATTAAATTGAAGTCAATAAAATGCTTCAACCTTCGCCGTTATATGGTCTTAATTAGTGTTACGTTTGTGCGTGTGAGACCATTTTCACGATTCATCAAATTCAATACAATGCCCCTTTTAATTGCTTTTGCCTCCTTATTAGAGTCGTACCCCCTGACATGCGCTCTAATTTGAAGTCACGAGGAACTGAGATTTTGTTGTAAATTAAAAATACTGGAAATCGAAAATTTATTTTTTAAAGCCAAAGAGTTAAGAAAATTCTAGTTTGCTATTTTATATATATATATAAGGAATCATTAAACAATAATATGAGACATTCAGTATTATAATATTTTAGTTTCGTCTCAATATTATGTGTCATTCATTTATTTGATAATAAATTTCATAACTTATAAGTTTACTAAACCATTATCCAATGAATAAACGCTATACCGGTTAAGACTCAAATTAGAATTTAAATATTACTCATTTTAGGATTCCAAAATAAAATATTAGCATCACAATAAAAATTACAAAAATATTGTACTTTACTATTAAATGAAAAAATTAAAAGACTTCTTAAGTCACGAGGGATTGAAACTTTATTTCAAATAAAATACTAAAAAGCCATAATAAAAGGAAGAGAAACACTTATTTTGGTATTAAAAGATAATTATACCAAAAAATTTCTAACTAGTGCTGAGAAACATTTCAAACGTGAATTAAATATGAAAACAGCAGCATTTGCAGCAAAAATACGAGTCTTGGTTGTCTCATCGGAAGCTCCCAAACAATAGTAAATGTTAAATTCTATTATTATTTGTTTAGAAATTCATGAGTCTAACTTATATTAAAACACTCATTCAAGAATCTGTTCTCAGCAGATGTGAGATTTTCTCCCCAACAATTTGTATCCCAAGTTACAACTATTTGATGTTTGTATACTAAATCAGGCTTATTTAAAGTCTAAATATACACCAAGTCATTAGTCAAGCATAACCACTTGTCTTAATATAAATAGATCCAGACACGTATTCTCACCCCCAATCTTCACGTTAATTTGCCATAATAGAATAATATGTTGAATTTTCAATAATATTAACATTAAATATCTGCTAATTAAACAATTGTAACTAGTGGCCCAGTGGCTTGCCTCTTTGAAAACGAAAATGTCTTGCCATGTAAGTAAGGGCTTGAAGAATCTCAGGTACTATTCGAACTAACCAAGTCTATTTAATATGTTGTCGTGTGGAGGAGCTCTATCTTCAAACCAACAGAATTAAAGCTATTAAATTAAATAATGACCATTTATTATGCATTTTTCAACATTTATTCTAAAAATAAACGAGACAAAACAAAAATCATCCTTGTTATTCAAGCTACGTACCGTGTAGGTTTAATTCATACTTTAGACTATACCGTGTAGGTTTAATTCGTACTTTAGACTATCTTATTCAAACTTCAAAGCAGGCCAAGTCATTTCAAATGAAAATTTCCAGTTAATTTTACAGAAGTCAAACCATGCCCCCCACGACTTCATTTGAACGAATTAGTATATAAGGACATAAATATGCAAGTATCAAAATCTCCAACAAACTCACAATATAATTACTTAAAAACAAGACAATAGCTCCTCAAGTTCATCAACCAAATGGAATTCCGAAGAACAAACGTTAGCTTCTTCACATACTTGTTCATTTTCACCATTTTGTTCGCTTCATGTTCAATACAATTTGGTGCAGCTTCGAGGCCTTTGCTTGAGAAGAAATATTTTGAGAACATTATCAATCAGTCCCTCCAGAAGGGTCCTGTGCCACCTATTGGCGGGTCTCCTTGCACTCAGATCCCCGGTGGTGGCGGTCACTGCCATAGATTAAACGGTATGCACTTTGCCGGCCGTGTCGCTCGTGCACCGCCGCCGCCTCCCTTTCCGGCCGGCAGAACTGTTATTGATTTCTCGGTGTCTTCCCAGAAGAGTGAGAATAACAAGCAAGATGCCAGTTCTTGATATCACAATGTTTAATTATTTCTTTTTATTTTCATTTTACTATTCTTTTGTTTGATTTTTACTTTGATTTTTCATTTTTTGGGTTGGCCAGAACTGGGGATGCTGATTGTCAACCGTTATTGGCCATATATAATATGTCATAATTAAGCCATAATCATGGTTCATAATGCTTTGTTATTAGTGTTGGCTTTGATGTCGACATGTCGTTTTAGTACGACAAATGAATTTGTTCTATGTATAGTTACAAATCGTACTTGTTACTTGTTAACAAATCGTACAAATCGTAATTAATTAATTAATTAAGCTGCTATTGGATGCCATTAAGGAAATGAAAGCCTCATTAACTCAATTAATCACATAGGTTTGGCTTTTGATGAAATTGCACTAAATACGGACTCAATAATATATATTGTGACTTAGTTGACTTTTTATTTTTGCAAAAATATGCCAAAAAACTTCATGAGCTTTCAAATTAAATATATTTATTCAAATTATTACTACTTAACTTATCACACGACATACTACTTACTCAACTTATTTGACTTGCTTTTCGATTTTGTCATAAAAATCAAGATGGATTTGGATATTCTTGAATTATTAGTGTATTTTTTTTATGAAGGCTGTCTGCCTCTTCTTCTTTTTTTTTTTTAATAAAAAAGAAACTTCTTAATAGTAGATTTACCTAACATAATTTAGTGGGCGCATCGTTGAAATTTTTAATTAAAAGACATACTGGGTATATATTTAAATATTAATAATAATGCGAAAAACCCTTTGTCCTCACTCGTTTATCCTTAAGGTCTATGTTTCAATCTTTCCAAACACAGTTTTAAAACAATTTCTCGTGATGTAGTTAATTCGTGTCGGGTCAAAATACCCTTACCTAATCTGAATCGAAACCATCAAGACTAAAATTTTCAAATCCTGAAAAAATGAAAACTTCTAATTAATTAAATATCTTACCCTGTTCTTTTAAGATTTCTCACAAATGTAATTCGGACTGGGTCAAAATTATCTTACCCTGTCCGAATCTCAACCCATGAAGGGTAAAACTATCAAATTAATTATGTAAAAATTTGAAAGGCAAGGATTTGTTGCGTTGAGATATTTTACAAATTAACTATGAAGATATAATAGGATATTGGACCAGACCATAAGGATGTCACAAAGATTTGGTAGTATGAAATGTCATACGATTAACGTAACACAAATTAAATATGAAAACAGAAGTTTCAAGAGTTATAATTTCAAAACCATGATTCAAATGTGAGTCGCTGAGGACACACAAGTAACAAGTTCAGGCCGAAAGTCAAAGAAAACTCCCATATGCGGAGCATGCCAAGACTAAATAAGAGTTTATAAGACTCGGACTCAAGGTCTAGCTTAGAGAACTTGAAATTCTATTATTTGAATTTTTGCTAATAAAGACATGACCAATGACCATGTTCAAACTTTGACATATCTCTTCTTGCTTTCCAATTTTTCCTTCTCATCAATGGCAATGCTTGAAAATTAGTATCTTCTTATATATCTTGAGAGTTTAGATTCGGTTTAAGCTATGTTTATATTATAAATCTTCTATTCGTCTCTCTTTACCAAAATAACAATACATCTCTCAAACATTATAATTTCAAAGTTAGAGGTTTATTTGTCAATTAAAAGAAAATGAAAACAAGAACGAAACCTCGGTTTCGGCAAAACTGTTGATAATCCTTTGACCAATAAATATTTCAATAAGGAAAAACAAAAAAAATTTGATGACTAGCAAATTATCAAAATGCTATTAAAAGTCACATTAGAATTTAGAACACGACGTAGCAGGCTATAAATGCCGTCGTGTATACTCGGCGTCCATTGCCCACGTTTTTTTTTTCTTTTTGAAAAGGTCCATTGCCCACGTTCTTAATTCCATTACACCGTTCAATATTTTAGAAGTCAACATGGGGCCGCAAAATTGATATGGCAGTCAAATCACGGTTTTGAAGTTAATTTATCGATTCTAATTTAATTTAGTTTTCAGAAAATTGAAATTCGATCCATTCTGTGCACAAGTATCATACGCTGCAGTGGTGGGTTAAATTCATATAATTAATTTTTCTCTTCTATCATGAGAAATAATTAATAACGTGAGCGAATCAAATTAAAAAGCAAATTTTCCATACAAATCGATAATTCCTTTGGATTAAAATATAGATATATTGATATTGGAGAACATTCTTGTACGTAGAGTAGTAGGACGTACGTCTTTGAACAGGGGGTGCTTGCATATTGATTATATTCATACTGTGCCAATCAATACGATGTATAATAATAAAATGTGTTTTTTGAGTCTCAAGTGGCACCCCTGGTCAAAGTAAAACAGCCCACCAAATTCAGTCTCTCTTTTCTCATATCCAAAAAAGCCAACACATTCTCAATTTGCATACGAAATTAATTTTTTATTTTTAAATGAACAATTAGCCTTGTTTTGAGTCAGAATCCACTATCATCTTCTGTTTTCTTGGCAACCAGATTTTTTTTTTTTTTGGGAGCCAAACCTCGACTTGTGGAAAAAATAATGATAATAAACATGGTCAGAGGTATAGTAATGAATTAATGATCAAATCCATGGAAAGAAATATTAAATTCTCCGTTGGCGCATACAATATCAGCAATTAATTGTCTATTTTTTATACCAATTTCAACTGTTATTAATTATCATTGAGATTGATATTTCAGTTACTATAAATAACTTATTGTGATGAAAATATAGTAGCGGTACTTGTATTTTTGGACATCTAAAATGATCATTTGATACAATCATTTTAGTCACAAAAACATATACTACAAGTTTTTGTTGTGCCATAACAAATATAAGGCGACTAATCTATAATTAATACGACAAAATTTAATGTTGCAAAATATGTGCCATTTTTACTGTAGTGGGATAACGAAGAAGTTTGAGGATAGCAAATAGATACACAGTGGCATGAACTCTAGCCGAAGATTGTTCTGAACCAAACAGATGAAAATAAAATAAAAGAAAAAGGCAAGCGGCTAATGCTAATACTTCTCTGTTTGTTACATAATACATTATAGATTATACAAGTAACATTATTCATTATTCACACTGGGTATTCTTTTACAATAAAAAACTTATCTCCAAATTCTCAAATATTGAGGAGATATACATATATTCTTCTCAATTGACAAAACTATCAACCCAATAATAATAATATATTATGTACAAGTGGCAAATATTAATTATGACAAGAAATAATAATAATAGTTAATAATAGAAAGAATGCAGAAATTAAGGCTATTTACGGCTCTTTCTTGATCTCGCTTTGTTCCAATATCATGATTCTTCAGAATTCAATGGGCAAATGAAACCTAATGAGCTTCGCTTGAGCCTTTCAGGTTTCTGAATTTGAAAATTCAAGATCCTAGAATCCAATTCAGATGTGACGAGCAGCTTCAACATTACTGCTTGGTAGCAATGCCAAAAGGGACCAAGAGATGAGGATACGCAGTGGGACGAGGCAAAGCATGACCGGCAACGTTCATTTCCTTGACGGGACAGCCGGAGCCGCCGTTTCCGGGAATGAATGTGCAGCCGGAGCCGCCCGGAGGAGTTACAGGACCCTTCTGAAGAGACTGTAATATCAGAACCTCTCCAGGCAAAACCCTACTAGCTTTGCATGGCAGCGGAGTATGGACAAGAAAAATGACAAGTGCCGCCAAAATTATTTTATTGATGAGATGGCTCATGACTCTTGCTAATTATTAATTAACAATGTTAAGTATGGATCATTTCACGAAGGATGTGGGGATATTTATAGCCAGTTTTCCTTTTTTTTTTTTTTTGTTAGAAAGATTTGACTATTGAATACTAAGTTTCCTTTTTTCTTCCTCCCTTTTTTTTTGAAAAAGAAAAAGAATAAGAATAAGAAAAGAAACCTATTGAATATGGGTCATAAGCAAGCTACTATTGGGAGGTTTTTAGACTTTTAGGACTCCAAGTCCCATGTTTCCTTCCCTATCTTGTTTAATTTAATAATAATTTACAGAGTAATGGGATTTAATTGCTTAATGCGATCAACGTTGGCTTCTGTGGGAGGAAACTTCTTGGGAACTTGAGCTGCTTCGACCTTGAATGCTTTGAGTGACTGGAAAAGTGCTTATTTGATTATGACTTTGAATGAAATTAGATCATCAGTTAAGTCATTGCATTGGTGGTATCGTTTTGCCCCTTTTTTTTTTTCCCTATCTTGGTGGATTAAATTTTCTTCTACTTGGGATTCAGACAAAAATGATAAGGATATTAGAAAGACCTTTTGGAACAATATATCATTTTACACGCAAGCATTAGCAAGTCTAGCTGTGAGGGTAGCACTATCCTCACTGTAATTGGTTAGATGTGCACGACAAGTTAAACAATCAAAATGAAAATCAAACACTAATTAATCGTGCCTTTATAATAATGTTTCTATAGCAGCCATTTGCATCTGGACCTGGATATTTCCTCCGCCGTCTTTAATAAACAGATTAGTGGTAGTGGTGTCGGGCATCTTCAAGCATAATCTATGTTAATAACTACTCTAAATTTCCAATTAAACAATTCTAAAAAGAAAACACATCAAATTAGGCAAAAATTATCTAATCAATGACTTTAGCTATCACGATAATGTTGAAAAAGAAAGTAATTCATTTGTTTAGAGGTCTTAGCACTGAGGGATAACGACATAGTTTTTATCCCCCAACAATACCAACAAAAACAAATTATTAAAAATATGGAAAACTCAGCTCTAGATAAACTCATTCCATTAAGTGTGCTACAGAATATTATAAAGCAATGTCTAACTAACTTTCTTGGAAAAAATAAGCTGGCCTATCAGAATTCTGGAGCTGCAAATAGCAGTAACAAGACGAAAATGTGAAAAATGATCTAGTCAAATAAACTCAATCCCATGTCATCGTCACTTTCTTCCTTGGTTTCCTCCTGATAAGAGAAAAAGGACGACACAACCTTAATTAGAAAATGACCGCAACAATAAAGCCCTTAAAATTTAAGCCACAAACGTAGGGTGGAAATGAATTAACAAGCAAAAATAACTTTAGCAGGTAGCTCAACTTGAAACTGTATTCTAGTGGGGCGAACCAAAAAGTGGAAACCAATTTTCAGCAGCCAAATTCAAGAAGAAGGATTGCATCAGAAGCGACTAATTATTTTCTAGAATCCTCAATGACAAAGAGGAATTTTTTAAAAGTAATAGCTATTGCTGAAACTGTTCAGCGGCAGAAACAATTGTACAAGGAGATGTTCCCAAATAAGCAGCCGCAAAACAGTCCAAAATCAAACTACATAGCAAATTCTTCAAGGGGATATATGTAACATAAAACTAGAGATCTAATGTAGAGAATTACCATCCCATATTATTCTCAAGCAGTCTGATAGGCAAGTGATAGAGTTATCTGAAAATAAAAACCCATCTAAAAGAAACTGGCTGGTCTAAGTATTACTTAAATTCGACACAGAGAATAGTGCACATAACTTCTGCAGATCTGAACAAGTGATCTCGGTGGGACAAAAGGCTGACTCTAAAACTAGTTTACATACAATGAGTTAATTAGTGCAGTATTTCTACAGCTAATCATCGAACTGATTAAGGCTGAAAGCATGATTGAAAATTACCTACTTTTCCTCGACAGCAGCGGCCAGCGCAGCACCACCTAAACCGCCAGAGGCAATAGCAGGGGTAGCTACTGCTAGATGTGCACCACCTATATTCAATTAAGAAACAACATCAATAACATCAGTTGAAAGTTAAGAAAGGAAAAGCAAGAGCTTGACGTAACTCCATCCGGAAAATGGCTTACCAGACCCAACATTCAGATTCAATTCATCAGCACTTCTCTTCTCAAAGAGCTTGGAGAACAAACTGGGTCAGCAAGAGTCAATATTCACGTTTGCAATCTTGATCAGAGCTGCAATCTTCTCGGGCTGAGAAGTAAGAAAATGAAAACTCAACCAAGCCGCTATCGATAGTATTATCTGGCCAGAAAATTTGCACAATATCCATATACTGCACTCTCATTCTCTAAACTAAAAATATACCGTACAAAATAACATCACTAAAACTTCTATATAAGAAAAAAAAAATTCCAAACTTACGGTCTGCCACAGTAATGAGTTTCACAGATGATTCAAATAAATGGCAGATTTCCCAACTGAGGAACCAAATTTTAACAAGACACTAAGAGCTTGACTAAGATTTTCATTTCCATTTGCAAAACCAAAGACAAGGTCTAATTTGAATTGTCTTCCACTCTGCCTTTCAGTTTTTAAAGACAAACAAAGCCTCCTTCTCACGCATACTAATAACCAATCGTGAAATTTATATCTTTCAACTTAGAGGGTCCAAATATTTCACTAACAGTTATTAAAATCATTAAGCAGCACTTAATTACTACAAAAGAGATACAAAAGAAAAAGGAACCCTGAGAGAACGTACGGTGATGACGATTCCATCGTCATAGAGAATGAGAGTAGCATATGTGCAAGCCAGCTCTCCGATCGACATTTTTCTTCTTGAAAAAAAGTGCATTACTTTGGAACCGAAAATAAATAAATAAATAAATAGAGATAATTTTACTGTTAACATTAAAAAAAATCATTTTTAATTCTACATTACCTGAATTGGTCGCCGGAGATGAGAATTAAAGCTTTGGTGTTTAGGGCAAAGTTTGATGTTCTTTCACTCTTCACAAATTAAAACCCTAAATATTAACTACGCTGATTTCGTTAGTGGTACATATGTTCTATTATATGGTATAAATTTTTATAGTATTGATAAATGATAATGG
Source organism: Citrus trifoliata (assembly GCA_018350135.1). Classification (NCBI taxonomy): domain Eukaryota; kingdom Viridiplantae; phylum Streptophyta; class Magnoliopsida; order Sapindales; family Rutaceae; genus Citrus; species Citrus trifoliata. The sequence goes on from CM031392.1 coordinate 5,019,990, forward strand.
AGTCATTATGGGCACTTGGATTTAAATATTTTAATTTTCATTATTGATTTAATTTAGTGGATAAATAACTAAGGATAAGATTATTTGAACGCACCAAACTACTCAAGAAACTCATTTTTTAATTTTTTTTATGATTAAAAGAGTGATACTATTGGCACCCCTCAAAAATTCTTATGAAACTCCTCTACTATGTATTTACACATTTAACTTTATTGAAATTACAAGAACTCTAATTCAAATAAAAAAGAAATTGTAAAAACTCTTTACAGCCCTATATTAATAAGAAGCGAATTGTTTTTCCCCAAAAAACAAGCCATAAAACAATAAACCTAAGCAAAAGAGGCATAAATACATTTTTCTCTTACCCACATAATTAGCAATCAAAGGGGAATTTAATACTTAGAGTTAGTCGTGGTGGCTTATTTTTCAAAGTTTGTTTTCAGGTTATGAAAAACTCTGTTTATTGAGTTTGATATCAAGCTGAATGTTACTACTAGTCATGAGATTTGTTTAAAAAATTATTTCAGGGTTCAATGAGAAGGAAGAAGGTAGGGCTTTTTGAGGAATTAAAATGATTGTTATTAGTAAAAGAGTAATTTTAGTACTTTAATTAATGTGTGAGTTCGGAAAAAGGGTTTAAGAGATTATTTGAGTGGCACTAATAGCTCCACTCGTAATTAAAATACTCTTAAAGTAAATTACAACTATACAATTAAAAATATAAATTTAAAAAAAAAAATTGCTCATTATACCCATCTTTTCATTCATCAGCGCTGTCAAGTGTCAACATACTCATTGAGAAGTTTCAAAATAATTTCCCTGCATTCAATCTGTAAAAGTTACTTCTAAAGGCTGTGGCTTATTTTACGTTGGTGATTTTTCCATGGTTCTGCTGGCACTTAAAGATGTAATTAGAGATGGAAGGATGGAGTATCTCTTGGAAGTTCTCCGACAAAGATTTTTTCGCTCTAGTATCGAGGACAAGAAAGGTCGCATCTCACAAAGCTCAGAGTAAACGGTTCGCCCAGTACTCCTCTTTATGGCTCTTGAATTGTCAAGATATGGCTATAGTTTTGAATTAATTGTGCAGCAATGAATTTTCTTTTGAAAAAAATATAATAATGTGAAGGATGAATGTTACCTTAGCTATATTTTTCTGAACCACGTTAATAAAGAAAATCTTTAGTTTAATGTAAAAAAAGAATTTACTAAGAGTTTATAAATGAATTTAATGGGTTTACTTAGTAGAAACACTATTATTACAAAAATTGAGTTTGAAGAGTATATTGGGTATTTTAATAGGTTTATTGAATAAAATTTAAAATTTTAAAATTTGAGGGTGGATTTATTTAATAAATGAGTTTACTAAGTAATTTAGTAAGTTCAAATAGTCCTACCCAACAACTAATTACTTAATAATTAATGGATAACATTCAAGTTCATGGATATAATTTTACTTTTTATAATTCCATAAATATTTTATAAATCACAAATAAAATTAAGAATTAAATATGCAAATATATAAATTAATTTAGATGTGAAAATAACAAATATGGATTATTCAATCAAAAACACATGTTAATTCATACACGTGTTTTCATTTATAATTGGGACAATATAATTTTGACTTCTTAGTTTTAATCATTGTCTTTTTTTTTCTCTAAAATTACTCATTGGTGAAGATTGAATTGAATTATTGTTGCAATTTTTATTAATCTAGTAATTTTTTGTTGACAATAAGATAATAATAATAAGATAAACTAAGATAGTGTTGTGTTAATATTAAAATACATATATTTTCAAAGGAAATATAGAAGTATCAACAGACTATACTTGTTTCTTTTTATTATTTAATCTTTAAAAAACATGTTTAACAGATTTGATCATTAGTAAATTTAAATTTTTAGTAAGTTGAAAATAAAATATTATCCTCATTAATTTTTAATTTATGAACAATTGGTTAAATCTAATGGTAAATATTTATGTCACTATTGATGTTTTTATTTTTATAACAGCATCATGAAGTGACCATTTAAAAATAAATATTAAATTTATTAAAACGTCATTTAAGCTTTGTGTACTACCACCGAAAATAGATTTTGAACTATATGAGTTTTTTAGTTCAAGTTTCATTCCTCTTAAAGTTTCGGATTATTTAAAAGGCTCAAAAGTGATTTTAGAAAGTTAAAAATTAATTTTGATATTTGGTAAATTTTTTTAAAAATCACTTTATCTACAGTAGATTTTGAATAGGTGAGAAGGACAAAAATTTCAAAATCTTTTATAATAACTTTTATACTTAATACAATTCCACAGATATCCTCATATATATTATAAAAGTCTAAAATTATCCTTATTAATTAGGAAATAAAATCATTAGCTTTAAAGAGATTATTATTACCAATATATTAAGATAACAAAATAAAATATAATATAAAATGTTTATTCTAGTTAATCAAGTATTATATGTACACAATCAAAAATATTTTATATACATTGTATAAATGTGTAAATATATTTTATAAAATATTATATCAAATTCAATAATTTATATTCTTATTTTACTTTAATAGTAAAAATTTACCAAACACAAACAATGTTTTCAAGACTTACAGTGTTTTTTTAAAAATAAATTTTACCAAATATTTAACTAATTCTTTTCATAATTATTTATTTCTATAAAATAACTAACATTACTAAATTAGCCCTTCGTATTTCTACCACCGTAAGAACTTTACCCTTTATATCTGTATGAGTAAAATTAAAACAGACCACAAGCGTCAATTAGATCATTTATTAAATTGTATTTAGTTAGAGAAACCTTGCTACATTGCATCATTGTGTAACTCACATCAATCTAAAAATTATTTAAAATATATTAAATATGTTTCAGTTTCTGATATTATTAAATTATAAAACATTGATATAAATTACAGAATTAAATAACTGAGCCACGCCCTGATTTGGAGATTCATGTGGATCCGATCCACAGTTAAGATGGTAAGTCGTTTGCCCACCGGCCATGATAAGAAAGTTGACATGGTCTGGCCTCAGAGAGCTGACTGAAATGCACACAATCAGACGCGTCGAAATGTGGATCACATTCATCATACTTGGCGCTTTATGCCCCTTTGATCATCAAAGGTGAAAGTAAAACCAAATCACATGAAAAGCTCATTTCTATGAAAAGAACTAAATAGCTGAATGCAATAAAGGCAGAAAACACTCTTTACATAATATTTTTTTTATGGAAAGATTACATCCTCACTCCAAATCTAATAACCTCCACAATTTCTTCCAATAAATTATTACAACGGGAAAGCCTAACCCTCTGGTTTGAGGACCACCTCCGTTGTAGCTTCGTCCTCTTCCTCTAATGTCCATTTGAAGGTCGGAACACTGCATAGCCATTGACCCCACATGCCATATTTGAATACTCCGGGTGAAAATATGGGTAGCCCTCGCCCTCTGTGTTTCTCATGCCCATTAAAGATAGATCTGAACCAGGCATCGGCCACATGGTTGGAATCATCCCATCAATCTGGCCATTTGAATAGGGCAGAGCAGTAGCTTGAGGAATAAATTCCCTTACAGAGTCAAAATGGCCAACAGAAGAGCCATAACCCCTTTGGAACCCATCATCATGGTAACTCCGTGTACGCTCAAACTTACATGAGCCAGCAGAGGACCCAATGTCACTTGACATGCTGATATCACGGGGAAAAGAGAACTGCCGATTTAATGTGTGCGGCCCATTGCTAAGAGACTGCAGAACTGTGCTTGCCCCAGCAGCCATCCCAACACCATGCTCATCATCAAGCAAGTCATTGATGATATCAAGGTGTGGGAACTCGTCCACCAAAACACCTTGGGTTTGACGTCCAGATGTACCGGCTGGAAACTCATTCGAGAAGTACTCCTGGGATCCACTTGGGACACGCTTATATAGGTCAAGGTTCTGAATGTCATTGGCCATGGAAGAAGGATCAGAATGCACGATTCTACTGGCATCCCTTTGAGAACTCTCTATCCACTGGTGTCCACTCTGTAAAACATCCCGAGTTACCATGCTAAAAGGAAAGGCCGACGGGACCGGATTTGGGTCAATCCTTTCAGAGTTCTGGGGTAAAAAAATAGGTGCAGATACCAAGGCCTGCTGCTGTGAATATGCTGGTGATGGGCCCAAACTTGAAGAGTTGGGATGAGTTAAGCCAGGTGAACTTGAACCAACGGGATTTCCCATTTTAACATTTCTATAGGACTGAGGAATATAACCATGGGTAGCAGGTGCGAGGTCAGGACCTAACCGGCCAGCTGCACTAACTGAACGGGCAAGTAGCGGGGCTGTATGCACCACAGAAACAACAGGAGCAGTTGGCCTAGGACCAGGGACAAGTGGAGCACTAGAGGGCCTCGACATATTAGGCACTTGCGGATCCATAAGTTTTTCAGTCTGTTTTGAAGCTGCAGCCTTCTGGATCTCAGGTTTGCAAACACCTGCACCAGGGGATGAAGTGCAGGATTCAGCAACTTGATCAGTCTGCTGTTGCCCAATTGAAAGTGATTTCACTTGCGGAACAGGATCTGCAGTAGCAATGCTCTTTGGCACTGATTTCAATTGCACAGGAGACTGCAGATTTCTAGGAGGGCTTCTTGGGGAGGATGGTACAGCTGTTGTCTTCTCTTTAGGTCTTTCTGTATCAACCGGGTCTTTCATGCTTGATTTCTTTTGCGGTGAAGAAGCTTCTTCCTATTAAACAAAAAAGAAACAATGTAAAAAATAAAAGCTCCACATGAATGTGTGGAAATGACCATTAAATGATAAATTAAAATCCTTATAGATTAAAAATCCTTAGAGATTAAAAAGAAAACATTTCTTTTCTACACAATACACTCATAACAAAATTTGTATAAAATCCTCAAATAAATGGACATGCTTCTAAAACAGTACCTTGATTGACATACATATTTGCAATCAAAGTGTCTCAGAGATCATAGTTAATCATATCTATTTTTACCCCCAAAAAAGAGGAATAAATAGGACTCTGCAAAATTACTTGCATATTTTCCTCTTAAAAAAAATGAAAATATAACAAAACAAGAAACAATTTTCCTAGGTAATATAACCCAAACAACTGCATAGTCAGAACAACATACAATCATAGAAATCAGTCAAGTAAATAAAGAAACTCAAAAGTGAATAAAAACTTTCATGCTTATGAGATGCTTTGATTGCTACTAAATGCTTTAGAATTCTCACCTACAAAAATATCTGAGATTGGAGTTAAGAGCTGCAGTAACTCACCTTAGCGACATTCTGTTCAAGCAATTTTGCCTGATGCTGCAAGGAAGAAACAGCCTCAGACTCGTATTCACCAGACTTACTGCTTTCGGAGATATCATTGTGTTCCCCTGCATCAGCAGCAGGCCTAGATGGCTGATTCTCTGTTTCAGTTGTCCAAACATTTCCATCATATGTAGACTTCCCCCGCTGGTTCTTCCCCCTACAAATTACACAAGCCAAATCAAATGAACAAAGAATATTCTCTTATCGTGTCAAAAACAAATAGATAAATGTAGGCGGTATGTTTACCTGCTGGGCGACTTTTGATTTTGGTAGTTGGCAAGGGAATTCCCTTTATAGGGCCCATACATTACCACTGATGGGACTGAGTCAGTAGAACATGTGGAGGAACTATCATCCATTACAGATGCGTTCCGTTTTTCAGTTACTCCATTAGGTACAGATGATAGATTACAAACTCCACTGCTGCTGGCTTCTGTGGGAGGAAGAACTTCAGATGCATCAGTATCCCAATTGACAGGGCTAGTATCTCTGTCCTCTGAATCAGGCTGAAGTACTTCTGCACCACCATCCACTGAATCAGAAACATCAGAAACATCTTCCAGCACATCAGGCTTTTCAGGCAATGGTTGGGCATCCTCTACAATGAATTCTTTTTTCTCATCACTAGGGTTTTCATCTTCAAGCCTGTCTGAGAGAGCCATGCTGGACCTTTCCTCCCTCTTTTTCTCTTTCCCTTTGCGATTGTTCCGTTTTTGTTTAGCCTACGATATACAAGAAGATAAAATTCAGCATTGCCCCGCAACGAAAAAAAGGGCAATCCATGTGAAATCGAGGAAATTGTGAGAGAGTGAAAAAACTGACTATTCTTCACTAGAGTGCAGAACTGCACAAAAAAATAGAAACACATACACAATACAAGAACAAACAGAATAGCCAAAAAGACACAGGAGTAAATAAATATAATTGAGGAGGCAAGTAGCTAGCTTTAAAAGAGAGAAAAAAAAATGAAGAATATCAGCAAATCATTTGTCGCAGATCAGGTGAGATGGCCGAAGCAGAGAGAATGATTGATGACAACCACCTTATAAACACCTTCTTTTGCCCTAAACTCCCACGTAATAATTTGTAACAAACAAGTTGAATTAGGAGGTAAAAATTTCCAATAGCCCTAAAAAATTTTAGGCTTTGCAAAATATCAAAACTGCTTTCTCATGATTTCACCACGTGGGCTGTCTAACTCTAGGCCCAAAAGACGTGCATATATTAGGTTATATAGGTTTGAGTCTTAACGCAACTGGTGATAGGATGTCATACCAGCTTTTTCTTTGCTTTCTTCTCCTTTTCAGCTGCTCCACGTTTAGCCTTCTGCTCACTTTCAGCCAGCCATGCTGCCTCCTCTTCACGAATTAGCTCTTCTTGTCTCTTCAGCGCAACAGCTTCCTGGTAAGCAACCTCAATTTTATTGCTGTATGTAAAGATGAAAAAAGTTAGGAGAATGGATAGTGATAAGCAGTTACCGTGTCATAATTAAGCTACAGCCTCAAAATGATAACAAATCACATATCTATTAAACATAGTACCTGAATATATGGGCAAGGACAAAAATCTCCACTGTTCTACGCCCCAGCTCTGTGAGTCTCCTTTCATCACGCTCAATTGAATCCTTGTTAAAGTCCTCCCCAGAGTTACTCTCCTAAAAAAAAATAGGTATGGATGGGTTACTAAGCATTAAATGATTTAAGAGAGAAAAACTTAACATAATTCTGTGCAAACCAAGCATGTGAGAGTGTGGACCGTGTGTGTGTGAGTGTGTGAGAGTGAGAGTGAGAGTGAGTGAGTTGGGGGGGGGGGGGGGGCAATTTATATCAAACTATTGTAATGTAACAAATAAAGCTTGAATTCAGCATGTTAAATGCAATCCCAACCATCCAAAAAATATAATTCAATAATTCAAAATATAAATATGCCAAAACAGTTGATTCTAACTTACAGACACACCAGAAATTAACCCCCCCAAAAAAAAAGTTATTGATAAAAAACTAATGAATTTCAATAGAACATAATAGAGACAATTACAAGATGAGAAGATGGTGATTATATAATAGAACAACATAACATCTGTTTCCAGGAAATTCCAAATCACTCTAAAAGGCATACATACTAATGTTTTGAGGTGGGCAATATAAATCCCTTTTTCACCATTCAGTTTACAAGAGGGCCGTGTCCTCTATTTCTATAGGATGCCCACATCCACAATGTCATTATAGTGCTACAATCCCAAAATACGAAGTATGAGAGCAGAGATAAAAAGAGGTAGCAAGACATATATCACCAATTTCACAAGCCTAGCATAAGGAGCAAGCCATCAATCTATGCCTAAGGATGCAGACCTATTAGAAACTACTGCATTATAAATATGAATCTTAAGGCAGGCCAAACTTCACAGCTACTATTAAAATGGTTAAACTGAATCAGACAACCCAAGCACAGTATTAGCTCATACTAGCCAGATGAAGGCATAACCCAAGTATCACAATAAAAGAAGTTCAACGTATAAGATCTCACCTTTGTACGATTCTGAGGACCCTTCTCATCTTTAGGTGGCAGAGGCTCTAAAGCAGCCCTCTCTAACAGTAGCAGAACATCATCCACCAAGACAAACATTTCATTCTCAACATGAACAATAGGAGCTGGTGTATCTTCTGCATCTAACAACTTTGCCTTTGTTTTCTTGGACTTAGACTGTCCTTCAAGAGCCTTCAATCCACTATACAAGGAATCCATTACCAAAGTAGATGTGACTTCCTTCTCTATAAAAAAGTGTTTCACAACTACTTTCAGAATTGCATCTGTTTTCTCTCTAGACATACGGCGCCTGGCATTCTGGTCAATTCCCAACCAGAATGCACAGAAGCTGAAACCATCACAAGTGATATGATATTAGTGCCAACAGAGCAGTAACCAGATATGCAAGAATATATGCAGATCAAGTCAGCTCATATATACACAGTATAATGTCATGCATCTTCAGAAGAACCATACAAAAATTGAAAATTGAAAAAACAATTTCATTACCCTATCTTCCAAAAGTTCTTTATTAAGCATTGTTAACAGAATAGTCAGCAGTTTAAGTTGACAAAGGTAACAATATAATACTTGCCTTGACCACCTAGCTTTATCATCTATTAACCTTCCAAGTTTCGTTCGCCTTTCTTCTACAAAACGCCGACATATTTGCTCTACATTAGTCAAATATACCCTAACAAGTTCTCTCCTGTACTGACAATCAAGGCAACGAAAAGGGCGATCTGTTTTCTCCCTACAAACCAAAAAGCAAAATATTAAAGTATTTATTGAAATAGACTACATTGTAAATAACATTCTTAAGAAGTAATAGAGCAAATCCTTTCACAAAAAAGAGCAAAACCAAAGAATCACTACTCATAAAAGCAACTGATCAGATATCACGGAGGACTTGATAGATTAAGGATAAACTAAGCAGCGAAAAACATTTTATGGCCCATTGGTTCAGTCTAGTTGGACGAAACACCGACAGAGAAAAGAGATTCCGTCATTTAGTCAATATGTACCTGATGACTTGAACTTGAGCTTTTATAATGAGAGTATCACCATCTTTAAACCCATCAGAAACTTTTGAGAGCTCCATAAACTTTTTCCAGCCCCAGTCATGCTCTTTCTTCCAAAATCGATGTAAAGTATCTGCAGGATTTTACATTTTGTTACTCATAAATCAAGAAGGCACTCATTTTACATCTACTTAAGTAATTTTCAACCAACCAACCAGAATATTTGGATTTCTTTGGATCTCTATTCACAACGGCTATTGTAAACTGAGCAAAATGACTCCAACCTGTTGATGAGCAGAGAAAGTTTTTATTTAAAAGAAAACAAATGTAAAGATTGAAGAAATAATTCGATACCAGTTTATAATATCCGACCTGGAAGGAGTTTGTCATGATTGGCAACACAGAGGAACAAAGACAGATGATTGCAAACATCACAGCCTTGTGGATAAATCAGAATATACCTGTCACCACAGGAAAAGGGTTAAATCATAAATGTGACAACCTTTAAACATACAGGATGGGGGGCATAATATAATAATATAACACTTAAAGATAATAAACTAATGCCTTTGCGCCGAGAATGGAAAGTTCACAAATGTAAATGAAACAGCTGAAAATTTACTGTTAAAATTTTCATCACTCCCAATAAATGATTAAATATAATTAAATATATTTACATACAACTGGACATACAAATGATATCATGAGATCTCCCTCCAACAGCACCGAAATAAGAATATTTGAACTGTCAAAACATTGACTTTTAACATATCGAAATTGAAAGAAGCTTCTGAAGTATCTACTTTCATACAAACGTGTGCGGCTATCTTGTTGGTTTTATGAGGGTGTGTGGGGGGAAAATCAAAAGTAAAAAAATACAGCCAAAGGAAATGGCCAATAATATAAGCAGGAATAGCAATTGAGAAACAAAATAAATCAAAAGAATGTATAGAAATCAATCATATCTAAAACCTCGTACCATTTGTAGCCACCAACTTCAAATGCATTACTACGAAGTTCTCGTTTGCTTATCTGTGAAAATTTCTCAATCCTCCATGTGTATTTTCCATATAACTCGGAAGGTTTAGGCCCTATAAAGAAGTTATCTTAGCTTAAGAAGTGCACCGAACAGAAGGTTATTAAAGATAACATAGGTTAAAAAATCGACTAAAATTTCTTCGTGCTGAGATAAAGAAATAAGTAAAACAACAAGACTAACACAGCAGATAATGAATCATATGAGATAAACTTAGTCTTACTTCTGCAGCAGACTATGGAATGGAAAGCAGGCACATTTAGACTCAATTAAGCATTACCTTCGTATCAACTATTTATATCGAAAGAGAATGTACAGAATAAATTTTGACAGGCACAAGGGTAACTTAAACAAACACCTTCAGAGAATAAAAGTTTGAGCATTTTGAAGCATGTTGATTTTTAGTCTGTATCCTTAACATTCAACTTTTTAAAAACAACCACTGACGAGATAAAGAAGCAAGATAGTTAGAAATCCACAGTGATAAGTAGAGAAGCAATACTCGGTATTATCTTTTAAGAGGCAAAACAACTAGACCGTCAAACAAGAAACACAAGAATATTTCATCATAGAAGGCTCTAAAAACACACAATACAAGGCTTGAACATTAATTATACAATTTTTTACACATTGTCATACATAGCAGGTAATAGATTATTCACGGGAACAATATCAACTAGTCAAAACTGAAATAGGCAACGGTAAACAGCATGTTGGCAAATCATTTCAAGCTCCATTTGTAGGAGACACTCACTTATAACCAATTATAATCATGTAAAATACATAGAGTAATTCAAATTTATGAGACTTCAATATCCATCCACCCTTGAAGAGAACTAGACTGTACAAACAGTATATATCAATAAACCATGAGTCCAAATACAAACAGAAAGCTATATTACTTATCAAGTTATTTTGTGTTTGTAGTCATTGTCCTTTTCCTTGTACTTTACTTTTTCCTTCCATATAAGCTTGTAAGTATCAGAAACAACAAAAAATACCCATTACCTAACAGTTCACAAGAACCATGGAACACACACTCATTATCAAAGCACAAGATAACTAATAATTGAAAGACAATTCAGGGAAGCAAAACCATACAGCCATCATCATCATCGTCAGTGTCCCAGTACGGGGGTGAAGTCGACTGGGGTTCCATTTTCCACCTGCTCAGAAGAACGCCACTCCGCCAATGCTTCCCCAGATTGACAACGCTGCCCACTCGAAATCCCCTCCACAGACCTTCCCACTCCAGACTCCTCACTTGCAATTCCCGCCATTTCCCAATCCAGAACTCCCTACCCCACACTCGTTCAATTCCACTTGCTATGACGCACCAAACAAAGAGAATCAAAGTTAGCAATTAAACCTCACGTCACATAACAAAAAACCTAACATTTATTAACAATGTATAAAACCAAAACCCCGAATACGACAAAAGAACATTAATTAACAATGCATAAAACCAAAACATGAAATACGACAAAAAAGTCTCAAAAGCTAAAGAATAGAATCAAAATGGCAATAATACGTTAGGCCGTTGAAAAAAGTGGTGACAGGAAAGGAAATTACAGTTAGCACAATGAATTCTTCATCAATTAGGACCTATCTGAATAAAAGCCTCCAATGAATTAATTATAATATGGCAGTTTTACCTGAATGCTCTTATTATTGTATATTCAATTCCTCCAAAACCAAATTATGACAAAACACACAAAATTTTTTTAAAATACCATTATCTTCAACTTCCACACCCAATATGTTCTCTAACAATCAAATTTAATTCAACATTTGTAATCCAAATACCAAAACCCCATCTCCTCATAATCAATCAGAAAATTATTTTTAACATCATGAGATTATAAAATCAAACACCCAGCTCAACAACAATCGTTCAGATTAAAAAGATAAAGAAACACGTAGCACAAACAAAAACTCAAGCAAAGAAAATTATCTAGATAAACCCAATTGCATAAAAGAAAAAAACCCATAAAGACCAAAACGATCATCGGCGAAAAACGAAAGATCGTAGAAATAAATCCCCAAAACCCCAATTAACATCAAACCCTAAAACAAAACAAGGAAGGAATAGGGATAGATTAAAATTAAGGGAATCGAAAGTTGGCAACGACGTCGTACAGATCGAACCTGAAACCGAAGACCAGAGGCTGTTCTGTTCCCAAATTGGGTTAAGACAGGACAGCTCTTTGAGATTTTAGAGAGAAGAGAGAGATAGAAAGAAAGAGGGGTCCAAGGAGAGCAGCAAAGCAATAGAGAGAGGCCAAAAAAGAAAATTTGTTGTTTTCATTTATTTATTTATTTTGGTTTTATTTATTTAATTTTTTTCCTATTTTGCTTTTCTCATTTTTTATTATCGTGATGAGGATTGCCACATAGGGTGGGAACAAGAGGGTAGCCAAGGGGCCTTTTCCTTTATATATATAGATATTAAACTAATTAATAAAGAATTTGAAAAAAAATAAAAATATTGAAAAATAAGTGAGGTAGGGAAAAAATAAATAGAAAATAAAGAAGAGGAGGGGGGGGGTCGGTGACAAATGTTGCATGAGTAGTTTTCTAGGTTATGGGACGCCCTAAGCTTTGAACATGTTAATTGGTTTAACCAAGCCTGGGGTCTACTTACCCCTTTTTTTAATTGTTTTCTGCAAAGTTATTTATTTATTTTTTTTTCGTTAGGGTTTTGGCAAGATGGGCTGGGGAGTGGAGACAATGTCAATGGGCTTTAAAATGATGGATCAAATTGGGCTTACCAGGCCGGTCAAGGAAATCCAGTTTGAGACTGACCCATTTGGAAAGGATTTTGTGAAATCCAATACTGATAAAAGTACCGAACGAATCCACTTTTATGGGAGCGGGTAGCGACTAACGAGTGTCTTCTGCGAGGATGGCAAATTAGTCTATTTAAATTGGATATTTATATAACTAATTTAATTAGATTGAATAATATTTATTTAAAATCTTTTTAGATATAAATATGAATATTTTTAAAAATATCCAATTAGATATTAAATGGGTGTGGATATTTAATGGATATGCAAAATCTAATTAATTTATCCATTTAAAGTTAAAAAAATTATATTGTTAAACTAAAATGAAAAAAATAAAATCTAATTTCCTCTTATATTAATTAGTGAAGAATTTAAATTCCTCTCATATTAAAAATTAAAGTTTCTAAAATTACCCTTTAATTTTTTAACTTATTTAATATCATTAATAATTATTATTTTATTTTATTTATTTAATATTATAAATGGACTTCCACCGGAAAGTCATCGGATCACCGCCGGACCTCGCCCGAAGGTCACAGGATCACCGCTGAAATATCGTCGGACCATTGCCGGCTTCGCCGAAAAATTACCGAACCTCTGTTAGACTTCATCAGACCTCGCCACCGACCACCGGACATGCATTTATATATATATATATATATATATATATATATATATATATATATATTACTAATATAAATTGGTTAATAGCCAAATTTGATATTGGAATTTTAATTATTTTATATTATTATTTTTATATAATAAAAATAAAATATCCATGGACATCCATGGATCTCCATATCTATATAGATAAAATCAATGTCCGCTATTAAATACTGGATATGAATGTGTGCACTACCTTCAAATCTCAATATACAAGTTGTCATTGGTTATGGAAGAGAGATGACTTATTATGACTTTGATTATATTCTCTCCCATTATAAACATATTTTTGGTAACGAGTTCTATAAAATGGTAGCCGACAAAAATCCTTAGTTGAGGAGTTGGGATGGGTGATTTCCAAATAATTTTATTTTGGATCCAGTTATGTCAGAATCTTTTTAAGGTAAAACATATATTCATAATTATACGATTAAAATTATAACGTATTTTTTATTATTTATTATTTTACGTGTGTGGCTGTGATTTATATTATACCTTGCACAACTTTAAAGTAGCTATTGCCTAGGCATCCAAAATTAAGTATTGAGAAAAAAAAAAGTCAAAGAATTAATTGAGATTTTATTTTCTTTTTCCTTCTTTTTAAATTTTTAAAAAAATCTTACACCCTTAGTTTAGGTAGATGATTTTCAAATACTGTAATTAGATGACTAGTCATATTCAAATGCTAAGGGGCGGCGAATATAAATCAACTAGGAAATAGAACCGCACTTCGTGCGGCTTTAAAAAAAAATAGTATTATTTTTTTATTACTTTGCAATTGATGAAACTAATAAAAAATATGAATTTTTTTAAAGATGACACAGTCTTATAAAACTAATGTTATTTATGAAAGTTAATTTTTTTGTTAACATTAAAAATATATATTAATGTGTATAATTAAGTGTACACAACTTTTTCATCAATAAAAATTATGTTCACACTAATCAACTCTCCATTTTTCTTAGTATTAACAGACTCTCACATCTTACAAAGTCTAACCCTTATTATCCAACTATCTTTATTATTGTTTAACTCATGAAGAAAATAGTACTCCATAAAGTATACAATACTAAAAATTTAAATAAGTCAAAAAATAAAAACACAAAAATATTTCTAAAGAGGATGTTGGTTAAATAATAAAAAAAACTCAAACATAACAAATTTTAAATGCTTAATATTTATAGAGCTTGAAGAAACCAAAAGATATTAAATAAAAGGTTGCATGATTAAATATAGGATTATGAGATTAAAATTAGGTCATAGGGCATTGGTGAGGGAAGAGGAAGGAACATTCCTTCCTATCTTAATTAGTTGATGTATTTTAAACCACTAAAGTTTATTTGTTAGTTTAATAAAATAAATGAATGTTTCAAAACTTATAATTAATTTATTATTAATGGTTATATATTGTTGAATTTAAATAGAAAGAGGAAGAGACATGTAATCTTTTGTAATCTATTAATTATTTTATATTTTTAATATTTTGTAATGTGATTATTTTTTAATCTCAACCAATATATTAGATAATAGAGAATATAAAAAGATGAGAAATAATAATGCCACAAATCTTAACTACTTAATATTTCTAGAGTTTGAAGAAATCAAAAGGTACTAACACAAAAGGTTGCATAATTAAATATGAGATTATGACATTAAAATTAGACTCTAATGGCATTATTGAGGGAAGATGAATGAACATTCCTTCCTATATTAATTAATTGATATATTTAAGCCACTAAAATTTAATTGTTGGCATAATAAAATAAATAAATGTTTCAAGATTTATAATTAATTATTATTAATGGTTACATATTATTGAGTTTAAATAGAAAGAGGAAGAGACATGTAATATTTTATAATCTAATAATAATTTTTATTTTTAATATTTTATAATGTAATTATTTTTTTAATATCAACCAATTTATTAGATAATAGAGAATACAAGAATATGAGAAATAGTGATGTCACATTACCTCCTCTAGTCCCAACTTTATATATATATATATATATATATATATTTAATATTTTGTAATGTAATTATTTTTTAATCTCAACCAAAATATCAGATAATAGAGAATAAAAAAATATGAGAAATAATGATGGTATAAATCTTAAATATTTAATGTTTATGGAGTTTGAAGAAGCTAAAATGTACTAAACAAAAGATTGAATAATTAAATATGAAATTTTGACATTAAAAAATTAGACTCTAATAGCACTGTTGAGGGAAGATGAAGGAACATTCCTTCATATATTAATTAATTAATTAATATATATATTTTAAGCCACTAAAATTTAATTGTTGGCATAATAAAATAAATGAATGTTTCAAAATTTATAATTAATTATTATTAATGGTTACATATTGTTGAATTTAAATAGAAAGAGGAAAAGACATGTAATAATTTATAATATAATAATTATTTTCTATTTTAATATTTTGTAATGTAATTATTTTTTAATTTCAACCAATTTATTAGATAATAGAGAATATGAAATGATGAGAAATGGTAATGTTACATCACCTCTTGTAGTCCCAATTATATATATATATAGATAAATTCATGTATTTTATGCCACTAAAATTTAATTGCTAGCATAATAAAATAAATAAATGTTTCAAAAGACTTATAATTAATATTATTAATGATTACATATTGTTGAATTTAAATAAAAAGAAAAAAAAATTACAAAGAATATCCACCAATATTTTAGATATTTTAGATAATAGAAAATATAAAAAGATGAGGAATGATATATATTAATTATGTTACTATTTATTAAATGAGTTAAATACAATCAAATTAATTATGAGAAGATGAAAAGTTAAATTTAAAAAAAAAATCTCTATTTATTAGATAATAGAGAATATATAAAGAAGCAAAATGGTGATGCCACATTACCTTCTCAAGTCTAACTTTTATATATATACTAGGAAATAGAACCGCCCTTTGCGCGGCTTTGAAAATATCAAATTAAAAATTAAAAATTTGATGAAATTCAAATTTCCTAAGAAATCGTTCTGATCTCTTCTCAAAAGGAAGATTAAACAAGTTAATTTTGTATGTTTATTTCAATAATAATAACTATCGCACATAATAATAATAATAATAATAATAATAATAATAATAATAATAATAATAATAATTGGCACCTGACGACGTTGAGGCTCATGACCATTCTACAAAATATAAGTTTCAATTGCATTGAGCCCTCCATCCTTTGCCTTCTGTATAAGTTTTGGCCACATTTGCACAAATACAACGCATATAGAAATAAATCATATCAAATTTTACATATTTAAAGAATAACAATGTTGTTGAATCTAAAAATATTGCCCATAATTTTTCCTAAACATGAAAGTGCACCGTTTTAAATGTGGGATCATGTTTGGCTTGTTAGGAAAAAAAATTTCAGATAATATTTTTGCAGCAAAGTATCTTTTTTTTTAGGTTAAAAGAAGAAGAAAATGTGAAAGTGCAAGTGATTTGAGAAATTGTAAATTAATTATTTGCATACAGTACTTGTGAACTGCTGCGAAAATATAATGAATTGCACCAGAGAAGATAACTCGTCGTTCTCCATTAATTATAATAGTAGTTGCATCATAATCGACTTGTGTTGTTGATGATGACAAGCAAATGAAACTTAAATTTAGAATAAGAAGAATTAGGCCATAGTGGCATTGTTGAGGGAAGATGAAAGAATCTCTCTTTTTATGTTAATTAATTAATGTATTTTAAGCCACTAAAGTTTAATTGCTAGCATAATAAAATTTGAAAAAGTAAAAAGACACTAAATAAAAGGTTGCATAATTAAATATGAGATTATGACATTAAAATTAGGCCCTTATGGCATTGTTGAAGGAAGATGAAAGAGCCTCTCTTCCTATGTTAATTAATTGATGTATTTTAAGCAACTAAAGTTTAATTGCTAGTATAATAAAATAAATGAATATTTCAAAAGATTTATAATTAATTATTATTCATGATTACATATTGTTAGATTTCAATAGAAAGAGGAAGAGACATTAAAATTATTAAAATTAAACTTAGGCCCTAGTGGCATTATTGAGAGAAGATGAAAGAACCTCTCTTCCTATGTTAATTAATTGATGTATTTTATGTATTTTAAGTAACTAAAGTTTAATTGCTAGCATAATAAAATAAATGAATGTTTCAAAAGACTTATAATTAATTGTTATTAATGATTACATATTGTTGGATTTAAATAGAAAGAGGAAGAAATAATGATGCCACAAATCTTAAATATTTAATGTTTATAGAGTTTTAAGAAACCAAAATACACTAAACAAAAGATTGAATAATTAAATATGAGATTATGACATTAAAATTGGGCTCTAATGACATTGTTGAGGGAAGATGAAGGAACCTTCCTTCCTATATTAATTAATTGATCTATTTTAAGCCACTAAAATTTAATTGTTGGCATAATAAAATAAATAAATGTTTCAAACCTTATAATTAATTATTATTAATGGTTACATATTGTTGAATTTAAATAGAAAGAGGAAAAAATATGTAATCATTTATAATCTAATAATTATTTTCTATTTTTAATATTTTGTAATGTAATTATTTTTTAATTTCAACCAATTTATTAGATAATAGAGAATATGCAAAGATGAGAAATGGTGATGCAACATCACCTCTTGTAGTCCCAACTTTATATATATATATATATATATATATATATATATATATATATATAGATAGATAGATTAGTTGATATATTTTAAGGCACTAAAGTTTAATTGTTGACATAATAAAATTTGAAGAAGTCAAAAGACACTCAACAAAAGGTTGCATAATTAAATATGAGATTAAGGTATTAAAATTAGGCCCTAGTGGCATTGTTGAGAGAAGATGAAAGAACCTCTCTTCCTATGTTAATTAATTCATATATTTTAAGCCACTAAAGTTTAATTGCTAGCATAATAAAATAAATAAATGTTTCAAAAGACTTATAATTAATTATTATTAATGGTTACATATTGTTGGATTTAAATAGAAAGAAGAAGAAATATGTACAAAGAATATCCACCAATATTTTAGATATTTTAGATAATAGAAAATATAAAAAGATGAGGAATGATATATATTAATAAAGTTACTATTTATTAAATGAGTTAAATACAATCAAATTAATTATGAGAAGATGAAAAGCCAAATATAAAAAAAAATTCTCTATTTATTAGATAATAGAGAATATACAAAGAAGCAAAATGGTGATGCCACATCACCTCCTCAAGTCCTAGCTTTATAAATTAAAGAACCTCTCTTCCTATGTTAATTAATTCATGTATTTTAAGCCACTAAAGTTTAATTGCTAGCATAATAAAATAAATAAATGTTTCAAAAGACTTAAAATTAATTATTATTAATGATTACATATTGTTGAATTTAAATAGAAAGAGAAAAAAAGTACAAAGAATATTCACTAATATTTTAGATATTTTAGATAATAGAAAATATAAAAAGATGAGGAATGATATATATTAATAAAGTTACTATTTATTAAATGAGTTAAATACAATCAAATTAATTATGAGAAGATGAAAAGCCAAATCTAAAAAAAAATCTCTATTATTAGATAATAGAGAATATACAAAGAAACAAAATGGTGATGCCACATCACCTACTCAAGTCATAGCTTTATATATATATATATATATATATATATATTATTAATGATTGCATATTGTTTAATTTAAATAGAAAGAGAAAAAAAGTACAAAGAATATCCACCAATATTTTAGATAATAGAAAATATAAAAAGATGAGGAATGATATATTTTAATAAAGTCACTATTTATTAAATGAGTGAAATACAATCAAATTAATTATGAGAAGATGAAATGCCAAATTTAAAAAAAAATTTCTATTTATTAGATAATAGAGAATTTACAAAGACGTAAAATAGTGATAGCACATCACCTTCTCAAGTTCTAACTTTATATATATATATAAATATAGATATAGATAGATAGATTTAAATTTATCCACCAACCAACCTACTTTTTAAATACAAAAAATAAATAAAAGGAACTTGCCAAATTCGAAAGGGCAAATGTGTACTTTACCTTAGTTTTTCAAAATTTCCAGAAGAGCCCCGTCTATCTGCTAAGCATCGCCTGTGTTGCCGCTTGCCAGCGTAATCAGTGAAATTCCGGCGGTGCGCTTCCAGAAGTTGTACGCTCCTGCGGAGTACCACCGCGTCGCTAGCCAAACGCATTCCACATTCATTCACGTAAAACTCGCAAGGTTTCCAAAATTTTCATTCTTTTTTTTTCACATCTCATGTATTTTCACTGATTTACCTCTTCTTTAATTACGCTAAAGAGTCCTTACGAAGTACGTTTTCTTTTTAACAAACACCCGTATTAGGCGGACGTGGATAAAGAACAATTTAATTGTTAATTTTATTAAAGATTCGCTTAGATTTGTTTGGCATCCGTATAAATGTATACATAGGTGTGCAGAGAGAAGGAACATCTAGGGTTTTATTCTCTTTTAAGGGAGGCTTGGTTTCTTGGGAGGTATGTTTTATTTTATTTTATTTTTTCTAAATTGATTGTGCCAAATTTGGCTAGGTTATGTTGATTGAGAGTTTTTGTTTCTTTTGATGCAACCATGAATAGACTTCTAAGGTAATATTTGAAAGAAAATTACAATTTACAATTCATATGGGAAGACATTGAACCCTTGATTTTAAGTATGAGGTTCGAAGATGCTCACCACGCGACTAAGGAGTTGGGGCGGGAATGGGTTGGGTTTAATTGGGTTTGTGAAAATTCAAACTAACCCACTATTGATTAGGTTTGGAAAAATCAACTCAATCTAACTAAATAAATATGTTCAACCCAAACCAATCCAACCCTTAAATCATTGGATTGGATTTGATTGATCAAGTTGATTAAATTTAATTTTTGGGAGGATTGTTGGATTAAAGAAGTTGCTCTCTGTGATCTTTTCTCTCGATTATATAGGCTTTTTTGAGGTCATGAATGCGCTACACCTAGTATGTATAAGTACTCTATTGTGCAGTGGAGTTGGGATTTTAAGTTCATTAGAAACTTGAATGATAGAGAATCTGAACAATGTGCTAAGATGCTCGGGATCTTACAAGGAGTTTTTCTTAATAATCTGAAAGAGGATAAGAGAGTTTGGAATTTGGATAAATCATGATGTTTCTCTACGAAATCTTACTTTCTCAACCTCATAGATAACCCCGATGTCCCCTCATTTTCTCCTTCTTACCGGATTTGGAAAGCTAATGTCATAGAGTGTTTGTTTAAATTATTTCTATTAAGCTTTTTGCTCTACGCCATGGAGTGTTCAAAACTTCAGTTTTGTATTCCTGTATCTTTTTCATAAATTTACTGTTTGATGGATGTTTGTTTTACTTATGGATGTAGATAAAGGTTATGTTGATTCTTGATCTATTATTGGCCCTTTTATGCTATACATGATTTGTTTCATTTGCTATTGATGTCCATATTGTGGTATGCTTTTGCTATTTCACACGAAGATGTTAGATGGAGGTTGACATTGTGGTTTTGTGCTCGAGTCCCTCATTCTATTAATCACATGGCAATATATAACAAGTTTAGTATGTGTTTCGATCCATGTACATGGTTGCTTTGGATAAACATGGCTATCTTGTTAAATAAATTAAACCTTACACATAAAAGGCTGTTAAGAGTTTATATACAATCATTCAATCAGCCTTTACCTATTAGTTTAAGATTGAGCATTCAAAACTGTTGTTTATTGAATAGCAAAGTATAAGTGGCAATTAAGGAGAATGACATAGTAAAAATGATTGTTTTAGTAGGGAAATAGAAGAAAGATAATGGAGTAGAAGAAACAAGCAGAAATCAGCTCCTAAGACTTGATTATGGTGTTTGAAAGGGACAAGTGAATGACTTCTAAGGATTGGTGGTTTAAAGAATATAAGAAACGAAATGAATTTAATGGAAATGTGCAGTCTGTACTTTTTTAGGGATGTTGTGGCAAGAAAGAAATAGTCTATTTTTTAATAAGACAAGGAAGAGGATGAAAACGGGCTGTGGTGACATAGTGTGAAAGCGATAATAGATGTTGAGAATTAAATGAATATTATTAATGAATTGGTGAAATAAACTAGAATAACAAGCCTATTTATACTAATAGTAATTGATCCTAAACTTAATAAACTTATGATTCCTTACAAGAGCAGGAATATGATTTTAACAAGAAAATGTAAAGCAAATCGTAATTAAGCAAGAAAAATAAATTAAATTGCAACTCTACTTGTCCTACATCACATGGGACAAAATCGTTCTTGTGCTTCTCTTTCAGTCTCAGTCTCTAAGGATTTTGAAGACAATTTTCTCATTTTCTTCAATCTCAATTGGGGGCGGATCTTCAGTTAATATTGTTTAATGGACCTCCTCTAGGTTTTGTAAGTTTTGGGACTAGTATACTGTTTGTGGTATGAATATGCTGATTTCGTTTTGTATAGCCCACAGGAAGCTTATAATGCTGTTTTTATTTCCCTTGTGGACCTCTGGTTATCTGGTTTGCTTTTATATGACTTTTCCGTTCATTTTAATAAAATATTCTGTTTCTGTTTAATAAATTGAATTTGAAAAAAAAAAAAGAAACTCAATGGATTGATATAGGCCACCAATTTTAGTTTGGAATTATTACCCAAATCCCAGATAACAAACAAAGAGGCAAGGCAAATACCTATTAAAACATGAACATGTAATTGTTTATTGCCAATATCCAAATTTGAAATTTCAGCTGAATTTGTTGGTGCCCTTGTTGCAGCTATTTACTGCTTCATGGATTATCATGGGTAAGTCTCGCCTTCCATTTAAAGTTGGCCAACTGACAGAGTCAAGATCTTTTGTTCCAGGTTTTCGGAGTTCGTGGTTCCGATGTAAGGTATGTTAGGGTCATGTCTATGTAGATTAAATTTACTTTAAATACTTTTGATTCTGTGTTATACTTTTAATACGGCCATGCTTAGTTTTTAAATCTAAGTTTCATTCACAGTATCGATGATTAATTATAAAAAAATATGGAACAAAAATCTAACTTCTGGTTGGATCCTATGATTTTTATACTGCCTTGGGGTTTCTCATTACATTCATCAGCATATAGTGATCATCCTAATTATATATATTTTTTCTTTTCTTTTTTGTCTATGATTTGCTGCTTCTACTGTAGTAGATCAACTTTGCTGATGAAATGGAAGATTTCAGTGGCATGTTGACAAATAGTTTGGTTTGATATACTTTGAAGGACATGAAAGGGTTATTGTCTCATACAGATGTTTGTGGGACTCCATAAAAGTTTATGCCTCCAACTTGTTAGAAGTATTTAGGTGTAGTTAAAACATTGTGCCATCAGCCATCATGTTTTAAGCCAAGGAAGGCCTAACTAAAAAACATGCCCAAACCCTTTCATCTGATGCACGGAAGAAATCACCTATTTTCTTATCATGACATGAACTCTTTCTTGTTGATTTTGACTAGACAGTACAAAAAGATCAAAACTTAAGTGGGATAAGTTATTACTATGAATTTTGTTTATTATCTGCCACTTTCAATATTAAACAGTTACCGACATTGGTCATTTAGGGGAGAATTAGCCTTCTATTTCTATGTGCTTAACATACCTCTGTTCGTAATTAAATTTTTTGGTAATTGACTCAGACGTTTCTCTAGACAAAATTTATGTCAGGACGAGTCCTTTAATCAGCTGCTGTGCCATTAATGTCTGTCCATGCATGGTTTTAAACATTATCTTGCTATTTCGTTAATGAAAGACCATTTTCTTGCTTAAGATTACATTTTCTTTCATTCATTCAGTCCTTTTTTTGTTTTTTGAACACAATTGCTTTTACTGTTGTTTCTTTAGTGTCTCTTCATGCTTTATTGTAAATACTATAGGTCTTAATGAGAATCATATTTTTGTCGATTGGTATCCTTTGCTTTTATCAGATAAGGAACATTTCCGTGCGGCAAAAAGAAGTAATGCATGCCTTGGAATATCTAGACTTTCCAGATGAAAGTAAGTAGTATCTCTTGCTTGTGTGCATATGCCTTTGCCATGCATTTTCATTTATGTGTATGCTTGTCACAAATTTAGCCTTGGGAGTGAATAGTTCCTTCACTTGAGCCTTTTTGACTGAACTGTAGTTATAACTTTTCTCATATGTTTGGCAGATCTAAGCGTTGTTTCTAGACCTTTCATGGCAGAGATACTTGCATTGGATGATATATTATGGTTCTGCTACTGAGTTGATTTTTATCTGCTTTTCATTGTTATTTGATGTGTGGTCTTCTGTAGAAATACGATGGACAAAGTTATATCAGAAACCTGTTGGTGGTTCTAGATCGAAGGAGATGAAAAGACAAATAATGGTTCGCCCATCCTTTCCTCCTATATTTTGTGAAAGTCAAATGCCTGATGTCAACAACATTACAGAAGTGGTTGTTATTGTCAATGATGTATGGAAGGTGGGGGATTTGGTTGATTGGTGGACTGATAATTGTTATTGGACTGGAAGGCTAACAGAAATACTTGGGGATGGGAAGGCTCGGGTAATATTTTTTCACCTCATTCATGTTATGTACTTATTGAGACTTCTTAATATGGCTTGTTGCTTGTTATTTTATTTCATGCCTACTTTGATATGCTGTACACATATTTTTTATGACAGTATGCTGTTTACAATACTGCTCCTGTTATGCAATAATGGAGTCTTGTTTTCTTATAAATTTTTTCTTTTCTAACAATTTTCTCCTAGTATTATAATATAAATTATTGCATCAGAATTCCACTTTCATATAGCATATAACATCTGCAGTGGAGGAAGAATTTTCATATTATCATGAAAAAAAATTCTCTTCTTACCCTAGCACTTCACAGCATGGCTTATTACTCTGTGTGAGAGAGTATTCTTTCCGGAGCTTATACTTTTCAATTTCTGTTAGTTGCTCAACTGAGTTTCAGTAGTTGGGCTAACATACCTTTACCCGGAGGGGGTGAGTTATGAAGAGAGAGAGGGACAAATTCCTCCCACTTGGAACTCTGTGAATCTTTTCCAGTTTACATAGTTACTAATCCCTAGTTCCTGCATTTGGCACAGAGCTTTCGAGTCTTCAAATATTTAACTTCTGGAATAATTGTGGCAAATATGCAGTAGGTAATACATATTGTTTCAAGAATCCGAAGCGGAAAAAAGTGCTTATGCGCCTATTACATGGAAAAAGATGCATAAGCATGTGAATATTCTAAAACAAATTCTCATCTCAATACCTTTTGGAAAATCTTTTTTTTTTTTTCCCTTTCCTTTCTCGCTCTTTTGATGTTTTCATGTGGGAAAAGTGTTTGTCCTTTTACAAAAGAAGTCAAGAGAACCATAGTAATGTCGCCTTTGTAGTACACAGTGGAAAAATTTTGAGGGATATGATCCTTATATTTATTGCAGCAGATCATGTCAAATAGTAATGTACTTGTAGAATCAGCAGGCAGTCTTTTGACCACTGCAGACTAGTCATCTTTTAATTGAGGTTTAATACTATTTTCATGTAAATTGTATAGGTAAAAATCATAAGGCAGTGAACAAGAACATTTTTATGACTTTTGCATTATGTATGCACTTTTTCAGGAGGGAACTGTAATTGAAAATAAATCTCAGTAATGTTGTGTGCAAAGGTTTTTTTAATTTTATTTTTTACTCATCATTTTTCCTTTTTCTTGTTCTAACAGAAACAGTTTTATTAATTGATAAATTCTAAACCCTCATCATGTCTTTCTACAAGCCTTTGTAACTTTAAGGGTTGAATTTCAAGATTACCAATGGGTTAATTGCTTAATTGGAGGAACTATTTTTTAATGAAAAATATTTTTAGTCCACCTTTTGGTTTCTCCTGAAAAAGCTTTTTTACAATTATATATTCTATTCTACAGATTGAGCTCCTACCACCTCCAGTTGGTGAGGGGTTGTCTTATGAAGTTTTCCTCAAGGACCTACGCCCAACCTTGGAATGGTCTCTGGACAATGGCTGGACCGTGCCCACTTCTGTATTGTCTCTTTCTCCTATGTCTACATTTTTATGCTTGTCTGTATTCTTTTTCATTTTATTCCTTCAAAATATATTGCTGCTTAAAACCTTAAACCTTTTATGACTTGTTAAATGCATGACACTGGCATCTTGTTATTGAAAGGCAATTTATATTGATAAACAATTTTATGAAAGGAGAAGTAAAAGGCCCAATGGCCTATGGCCTTAGGCACCTTGTATTCAAATGTAGATGATATCCTTCTGCCATATGCAGATACCTTGTATTCAAATGTAGATAATGATCCTTTTTCTATGTGGCCTAGATACCTTGTACTCAAATGTTGATACCATGTATTTGACCTTGTATTCAAATGTTGATACCATGTATTTGTTTTCCTTGTTGGCAATGGCTATCTTTTGCAGGAGAAAGAAAGCAGTTATTGTGCTCGAATAATCAAGCCACTGAATCCTGTGAATCAAGGTAGGAGTGCTGCCAGATGCACCATGTCTCTGCTTGTTGTTTAAGAGCAGAGCATGGTAGTCTGGGTGCATTTCCATTTCTCTTCTTTTCATTTTTCATCCACCAATTTCTGTTGCTCTTGTGCTGTTACCGTCTGATATTAGTGTTGGCCAAAAGATGTAGACAACTAGACCTAAGAATGTATGTAATTTTTTTTTTTTCTTGCATTCATGTCTATGCGACTTACAATTTCTGAACTCCAATATCTAAGTTCCTATATGAGGACTATAAAGCCTGGGATTTAAATGCAGAAATTGCTTTTCCTGATCGCTATTGTTGTTTCAATAGAAACTTCCTGTATGCAAATTTGCTATACACTGTGTACTGATGTTGGTGTGCAGCGATCCATTCTCTCTTTATGGAGGACATTGTTTGATTCACTCTGGTTTCATAGAATGTAGGATCTGCAATATCAAATTGTTAGGATTTAGGAAGTTGTTATAAATTGATAAGGATTTGAGACTAACCAACAACTTTGAGTGTATGACATATGGTTGCATAACAATAATTTAGTTAACATAACGGCTTGAATTCTGCTGGGGGGTGGAGAAACCTACCTGGACTGGGCCTGTCTATGATTATCAGATTTCATCTGCTTATATAAATAGAGTCACAAACATACTTTCATTTTTGGGCATTGAGGAAACTCTCATCCCTGCTAGAAAATTTGGCTTGATGCCCCTTGAAGTTGTTTGATAACCATTGAAGAGGTATAATTGTAAGTGGGAATAATGATCAGGTGCGGGCAGTTGCACACCTTATAGAGCGTGACTGTGCTCAGCTGATCAGAACCCTGTAATATACTGATAGGGTAGTATCAGCTTTCAATGAGAAGTTCTAATATTAACCTATCTTCTGGCTTACAAGAAGGATCTAATTTAATTTTTATTATGGTTTGAATTTTTAAATTTGATGGGAACTTCTGTTTCTGCAGAGGGCTCTCAAAACTTGATGGTCCCTCCAGTAGAAATGACAGAGAATGCTCAGCCAACAGCTGGACCATCACCTGAATGTAATGCTTCATTTTCTTCTCGTATGTCGACTAGTTCACTACCATCTCTGGACAAATCAGAGCGACATGCAAAGCGACCTTTGAGCCCTGCGGCTTCTAAGGAGATGCATGCACTGGAAATAAAAATGGGCTTTGATGCGGTGGATTCAGGCATTGGGAAATCAAGTTATTCAGATAGTGTTTCAAGTTCACAAATTAGAGATGCAGCAACTGAAATGCCTGATACTGATGCCGGAAACAAAAGTTGTGAGAATAGTGGATCCTCAAAGAAGATGAGATACGATAGAAGCGTTCCTTTAAATTCGTCATTTTCTGATACAATAGAAGCAGCAATCTTAGACTATGAGGAACTTGTAAACCGGGTAAAATGGATCAAGGCTATCTTACAGTCGGGGACTATTCCATCGAATACCGAGCGACCAACGTGGAAATTTTTGGAGTACCGATCATCAAAAAAGAAGGTTAGCTTGCTTAAATGACTACCTTTAGACTTCAGTATGAATGTCTGCATTAGTTAAAAAAAAAAAACTTAATGTGCTGTTCTCTTTATCGATTTTGGTCCTATTGATATTCCAGGATTAAGATTGAATCTCTAGCCGAGCTCGGGACCTTTCAACACCCACTTAAATCACTCTTTGGCAAACAGATAGGATGGGAAACAGAAGTTAATTAGTAAGTTTTCCCTTCTGATTTGCCTACCGGAACAAAGTTTTTCGGTTCAATGCATACCCCCTGACTATTGGTGATGGAATGAATTATCAGCTTTTGGAAGACATTATTTTCACTTCAAGAAGAGTTGTCGGGAGCAGTTCTGGGTCTGTTTTCGCATGGGCGTTTTCTTTTGCCGGTGTAATATCTGCTCGGTTGTACAACAACTAACCTTTGAAAGGATTGATATATACATACATACATATACACACACAAATGTGTCAACCATGTTGGATTTTATTCCAACATTTTTTTTTTGGATCTGCATGCATACATTTATTATTCACACACAAATGTGTCAACCATGTTGGATTTTATTTCAAGGTTGTATTTTTGGAACTACAAGCTTATACGGGCATGTTTTGGTATCAATTTGGAAATTTAGTCAATTCAGGGTAGATTGTTGGCAAATTCAATCAAATATTCAAATCCATAAACACAAAAATAAAATAAAAATGATAATGTTGTCAAAAGAAATATGTTCTTAATGGGATTAGTTGATAAAATTTTGTCTTATTACTTGAAGTAACACCAAGCACTCGAGGGGTCTGTTAAGATGTTCTTAATGGGATCAGTTGATAAGATTTTGTCTTCATGTCTATTATGTGGTTAAAAAGATCATTTGAAGATATGGATTAAATTAAATAAAATAAAAAATGAGGGTGCTTGAGAGGCGAGGATAACCGGTAACCGCGAGACACCTGTCAGGTGCCGGCAGCTCACCCCCTAAACATCCTCTCGGGGGCAAATTTCGTCGACCTTGGAAATCACACGCGCCGGGCGTCGACGTTTCTTTTTTAAACCGCACGGGGGAAACACCGGACAAAGACCCCACAATTTGCCCGCTAAGGGAAGGGTTTAGGGTTTAACAAAGGCACGTGCAATTTCCGAACCCCACACCCCCCAGCATGTTTCCCTGGCTTCCTCACTGTCCTAATAAAAAATGTACAAACACATAAATCTATCGATGTGGGATTCTTCTACCGTTTCTCTGCACACAGCCCCAATTCGCTTAGCGAAACACAAATTTAAAAGTTATTCTTCATGGATGACGTTAGTTTGTTGGAGGACATAAAAGTAATTTTCTTTTAAATTTGTTATTATTATTATTAGGGTGGGCTATTTGAACCCACCAAACTACTCATTAAACCCACTTTTAAAAAATATTTTTTTATGATTAAAACACCCCTAAGTTAAATTACAGTTGTGGACATAGAAATATAATAAAAAAGGAAAAAAATAAAATTTTTACTTTTTCAACCCACTTCATATTCAAATAATTTTATTAAACCCTAATCATATTTTAATTAAACCCTAATCAATTAAGATGTGTGATTTTCCTATTAAGCCATATATTTTTAAAATATTTTTATATTTGTTCTCTCTTTAAATGTTTCTTTCACCTGTTATTGCTCTATCGCATGAAAAATTTATGAGTAATCATTATAACTTAAACTAAGAAATCAAGCCTTGCTGACATAACTTGATGATAGCTAGCCTAAACAGTGGAGAATGATCCATTTTGACTCCTTATGCCTTGTTGGTTAAGCTTTTATCATTTCAAAACTTTTGAATCGGTAAATGGAAATTATATTGTTGAAAACCACCAATAGATACACTATGAAATCATATTCCTTGCATAACTTTCTTAGGAAAAAAAACTTTTTTTGAAAAAACTTTCTTCAAACAAAATGAAACATTTATCATATGAGTTTAATGAGTAAAATCACTATTATTATAAAAATTGGGTTTAGCAAGGATATATTAGGTATTTAAGTGGGTTTATTGAGTAAAATTTAAAATTAAAAAATTTGAGGTTGGGTTTATTTAGTAAATGAGTTTAATGAGTAATTTAGTGGGTTCAAATAACTTCACCCTTATTATTATTATTATTGTTATTATTTTCTTTTTGGCGTAGAAAATGTCTCTATGGTCCAAAAGTTTAGATACTGTCACGGATACGCAACGAAATATTGTAGGAGTAGAGCGACAAAACATCTTTATCATATGTGGGTTCTTCTATGGTTGAAAAATAAAAGGCGTCTGTGTTTTTTTTTCTTTCGGCCTTTTGGATTGTGTTAAGCACTCTAGTGGTGTTTGGGCAACCTCGTGATTCCCTTAGCGATTTGCTATCGGGCCGCGCAAAATTTGTTTGTCTTTTCGTATGTTCTGATGCTAGATGCGAGAACCCTTTGGAATGATTAACGTATTTGTTTTGGAAACCTCTCTCACTGTTAAAGTGATTGAAACCCTTTAAAATGATTTGACATATTTCGGTATTTCTTCTGAAAACCTCTTCTCCCTGTTAAGTAATTAATTCATTGAACAATTATCTTTGCTTTCGCCTCTGTGAGGTCAAAGTGAAATACAAACCCAACTTCACTTGAAGGAAGTCCAAAGAGAGCAAGCTGTTGATTCATTCACTTACTCAGAATCCCTTGGATCTATCATTGCATGTCACACCCCACCTGTTTGCAATTGAACAACTCTTTGAAAAGCCATGATAATTTAGACCACGTGAAAAAAAAATTTTCTAATCATACATTTTTTTTTTTTGATAGAATGTTAATACAAACAATGTATGATTAGGCGGCTGGATTTAATATGTTAATTGAAAAATATTAAAAAGACAGAAAATTGAGGGTGCATTTGGGATTAAGTTTAACCAGTTATGATTTTTAAGGTACATCACTAAAGTATTTGGTAAACACTAATTATTATATTTTAAAATATATATTGATATGATTTTTTACTTATATAATAAAAAATTTATTATATCTTTATTAAATTTATTAAAATTATTATTTAAAATTTATATTTATAATATATTATTAATTTTTATTTTATAATTATATTTTTTTTTTACAACAACTATAACTTAAAAAATACGTCACCTTCATTCCAAACACACTCAATCACTCTATCAACCTTTAATTTCTGAGCCGGCTAAGTTACAGATTCTGTAACATACAGATCCAACTTAGCCAGGTCCTGATTGGTTAGCTAGCTACCAAACAAAAACAATTGCATGCTTTTTCTCCATATGCTTTTTTTCTTTAGTATTTTGACTCTCTTTAAAAGCAAGCACATGTGATGTACTTTATGGACCAACTCTATAGCAATTATATCTTTGCGATGGGAAAAATCTCAGCTTTTATGCGTATATTGATTCTTATTATATTCATTGATTAAAAAGTACAACTCTTGCCTTTGAAATAAACCTACTAACACAAGGTCACAGGCAGCAAAGGATGAGAGCAAACAAAGCCATGGAGAAACAACAAAACTCTCTCCCACTTCACGTTAGCCATGTTAAAAAATCCTCCTTAATAATCAATAGGTCATTTGCACTGCTTCATTTTACATCCTTAGCTTTCTTGGTGTACTACAGAGTCTCTTATTTCTTCCAAGTATCCAACGCCAGAGCCGCGCCGCTGTTGCCATGGCTTCTAGTCTTTGCTGCCGAGCTTCTCCTCTCCTTTCAGTGGCTCCTAGGCATAGCTTATCGCTGGCGTCCCATTTCTCGTACCGTTTTCCCCGAAAGGTTACCGGAAGCCGATGAACTTCCAGGTATCGATGTGTTTATTTGCACTGCGGATCCGACTAAAGAGCCAACTGTGGAGGTAATGAATACGGTTTTGTCAGCTATGGCGCTTGATTATCCGCCAGAGAAGCTGAATGTTTACCTTTCAGACGATGGAGGTGCTTCTATAACTTTGCTTGGTATGAGGGAAGCTTGGAAGTTTGCAAGATGGTGGCTTCCGTTTTGTAAGAGGTTTGGGATCAAAACAATATGCCCTGAAGCTTATTTTTCTGATCCAGAGAATGATGGGGTTGACTCTGGAAATGTTGCGTTCATTGTTGAGAGGCAAAAGATTAAGGTTCGTTTGTTGACTTAATCATTCTCAGTTAGGTGCTTAATGCAGACACTCTCATTTTTTAAATTATGAATTTAGAGTATTGTTGAAAAATTATTTATAATATTTTAAATTACTATTTAAAAAAATAAAGACATCCACAATAAAAAAAGATTATATTGTTATTATTATTTTTCTTTAAATATTATGATACTAAAATCTTAGTCCGAAAATCTGAAGTAGAAAGAGATCTAAGAAATATGTTGAGACCTTCTAACTTAATTAGGTTGAAAAAGAATATTTCTATTGCCAAATTTCTAAGATGCTTTTTAAATCGTTTGTTTTTGTTTTTTGAGTGCATAGACATTCTATTGAGATAGATTTGTTGATTGCAAATGCTTTTGGTGCAGGAAAAATACACTGAGTTCAAGGAACGGGTAACGAGAGCCATTGAAAAATGGGGGCTAGAGAACGAAGGCATTTCCAGAAGTCGATATCATCCTTCTGTGGTTGAGGTATAATAATATGATGAAAATATCCATTCCCATACGCTTGATCAATATTGCTATAATTTGACTTCGATTTTTTTATTTTTTTTGGGTTAAATTAGCATAGTGATTTTGACTCTTTTGGCATCACAGCATTGAATCCTACTTTCACAGACAGAGACCCTCATAAAAAATAACAAAGAGAGATAAGGATTAAACTAAAATTTTACTCATTTAATGTTTGGTCCTTATCGATTCACTTTTTTTATGACATATGACTTCTCTTGAGTTTGTTATTGTTATATTATGATCCCTATCGGATCAAAATTTTAGTTGCAGCCAAAAATTGAGAATCCGGAGGGACCAAAAGTCATAAGAGTAAACTTTTAAGAGTGTAAACTTTTAAGAGTCGCAATTAAAAAGAAAAAAAAAGAGTAAACATATTAAAATAAGGGTAAAATATCAAGTTGACAAAATCATAGGGCCAATTCTTAAAAGAGTTATTAACAACTTAATATGTGTTTTTTTTTTTTTTTTTTTTTTTTGGTGTTTTCGCTATTGAGTATACTTAACGACACGACTGGTGATTTCATTTTTCTGCAGAATCTGGCTATTAAATTATATATAATCGGTTCACATATACGCATATTTTTCAGGTGATAGGAGAAAACGATAATGAAGCAGCGAATCAGGAACAACAAATTAATAGTAAGATGCCTCTCCTTGTCTATGTTGCTCGCGAGAAAAGGCCTTCTCATCCACGCAATTTCAAGGCTGGAGCCTTAAACGTTCTTGTATGATCTTCTCTAATCATTCACACTCATACACACATGGTGCATAATTTAATTGCATGCATATGCTTAATAGAAGCTGTTGTTGATGTTGTAGCTCCGGGTTTCTGGTGTAATGAGCAACTCTCCCTATGTATTGATGCTAGACTGTGACATGTATTGCAATGACCCAACTTCGGCTAGGCAAGCCATGTGTTTCCACATTGATCCCAAAATCTCTTCCTCGTTAGCATTCGTTCAGTTTCCTCAGAAATTTCATAACATCAGTCAGGATGATATTTATGACAGCCAGCTCCGATATATATTCTGGGTATGACCATATTGAACCCTTCCGCTGCCGGCGTGCGTACCCAAAGGATTATTATTTGCCGTTCATTAGACTGCTTAATTACATTTTTGTCATGACTCATTTGATTGCTAATTTGAATTTTTTTTTTTGGTAATTTACCATTTTAGTCATTATGGTACGGTATGGATGGGCTAAAGGGACCGATCGTGTCTGGTACAAACTTTTACATGAAGAGGGAGGCACTTTACAGCGTTTCTATGCAAGAAGGTAAATTTGCTAGCAAGTAATTGATGTATATATATCAATTAATAATGTAACATGTTTGTTAAAAAAATAATAATAATTGCTATTTTCACTTAACTTTTATTATTGCAACATTTAAAGTTTGTAGTTCTTGTTTATTATAATAAACAGGCATTGACCTCACCGAGCTGAAGAATTCTTTTGGTCCATCCAGTGAGTTCCTCAAATCTCTTCGTCGAAACTCCAAGCCAAGCAGATATGATAATGATTCATCAAGCACTTTGCTACAAGAGAGCAAATTTTTGGCCTCATGTGCCTACGAAAGTAACTCAAAATGGGGTGAAAAGGCATGTGTATATCGTACATAATCAATACCTAAAGGAACTAATTAAATTATTGTGATGACACATTGTGTTTATTTACTAACCAAAGCTATCTAGCTTTTAAATGCAGGTTGGTTTTATGTATCATTCTCTTGTTGAAGATTACTTCACAGGATTTAAACAACTACACTGCAAAGGATGGAGATCGGTGTATCTGAACCCGGAAAGGCCGCAATTTTTGGGCACTTCTACAACAAACTTAAATGACTCGTTGGTTCAAGGCACGAGATGGAGTTCGGGATTGGTTCAAGTAGCAATCTCAAAGTATTGCCCGCTGATATATGGACCACCGAGGATGTCTTTGCTTGAAAGCATGGCCTATGCTGACCTTGGAATGTTCCCTCTTCTTAATTGCTTGCCTCTGTGGTGCTTTGCCACTGTCCCTCAACTCTGCCTATTGCATGGCATCCCATTGTACCCTGAGGTAATTTATATGTTATTTGAATATATAACATTGGTACCTCTAATGTATTTACATAAGGTTTTCTACTCTTTTCGATACATTCTTTTCTTTTCGTCTTCGCTATTAATTAATGTCAATCTATTGCGCTTTCACATGCAGGTTTCAAGTTCATCTTTCCCCATATTCTTATTCGTTTTCCTGTCGGCGCTTTCTAAACATCTATACGAGGTTCTTTCAACTGGTGGATCAATCAAGATATGGAGAAATGAACAGAGAACATGGATGATAAGGTCCGTCACATGCCATCTTTATGGAAGCTTAAATGCCATTACGCACAAGCTTGGCTTAGCTGAAGCCAGTTTCTCGGCCACAAATAAAGTCACGGATGATGAACAAGTGAAGCTCTACGGAATGGGCAAGTTCGATTTCCGAACATCAAAAATGTTTCTTGCTCCTCTGGTTACAATCATTTTGTTGAACATTGCAGCCTTTGTTTGCGGAGCTATCAGATCAACGATCATCGCAGGAGATTGGGACAAGATGTTTGTGCAAATTTCTCTGTCGTTTTATATCTTGGTTATGAATTATGCTATCATTGAAGGGATGATTGTGAGGAAGGACAATGGCCGCATTCCGCCATCTGTCACTCTATCGTCCGCTTTGCTTTCTGGGATTTTCTTGCCTTTGGTATCAATAATTCTCAGGCACTAAGTGACATTAATCTGTAGTGTGTGGTCTATTTTCTTAAATAATTTCTCTATCAAATGTTCAGTTGATTTAAGATCTTGACTTCTCGATATTGATTATGACTTGCTTTCAGGGTGTGTTATTGTTTCGTTAAGTCTCTTGACCAACATAAAATTATTTCTCTATCAAATGCATCAAGTTATTCATCCGTTTTGTGAGTGCCAATTAGTTGAGGTGATAAAATCTTTTGTTAAAAATTAGACGTTTAGGGTTTGAACCCGCTCCCCTCACATTAATTGGACGACAAAGTAAATGGTCAATTTTGGTTTTGCACCAACACGTAAATCTGCACAACTATCCGAAAAAGCAAGAAAATGTTGACAACATGTGTATCTGTTCTTATCAGTTTAATGACACAACATACTTAGACAATAAAAAATACGTATTTGGACACATTGCATGAGACATATTGCTGCTTAGATTCATTGGTTGGTGTGCTTCTTCTCAAAGTTTCCACGAAGTTGATAAACATGCAATGAATTGACCCTTGGTTTGGCTCTAATATAAATATTACATGGACTTATTCAACGAAACGTATTGTTATTGTCTACAAGTATGTTGTGTCATTACAAATGACTAAGCTAATGACACTTGGAAACCTTAATCTTAGGTAATTATTATTATCTATCCAAATTTTGCTGGCCGAAAAAGCTTACAAAATCAAAATAACTAGCTTAATTATAGCAATGAAATTCTTTCATTAATCTTTCTTGTCGCGTCAAGTCACTCTCTGGAAAGGCACCTCCGCCTGCTTTGAATGGGATGGGAGATTGATATTTTCTTTCTACAGTTTGAAATGTTTTCCATTTAATATCTCTTTCAAATTTTATAATATTTAAATCACTCTTGTGATGTCGAAATAAAAAAAAAAAAAAAATGATGAGTTTTTCAACGAAAGCTTTTGTATTTGGGGTTAGGGACGACAGAGTAAGAACACTCTCAAGAGTCAAGAGGGTGATTGGTCGGACATGCAAAGTTGTTATTGTGGCGAAGACTTTGGGATGTTGTTGAGTACGATTTGTTGAATACGATTTGTTGAATACGTGTCCACCGGCTTGTTAGCTTAAAATTATGTTGAGTAGTAATTATTTTATTTTGAATCATTTTTTATCATTTTGTTTCCATTAACTAACGGTTAATGTTCTATTTCTTAAGGATATTATTTAAAAATTAGGAATAATTGTTAATTTCTTTTGTATTCTATTATTTCGCAAGACTTGTTTGAGGTTACTTAATTCTATTTTGTTCCTGTTTAGTTTGTTTTGACGAGCCCCTTCTCATAAAAAAAAATAAAAAAAAATTCTTTAATAATAATTAATTAGGGGAACTGAATTCAATTAAAATTATTGTGGTTTTTTCTTTTACTGCTTTGACTGGACCTATCAGAGGGTAAGTGTTAAACTTTGAAAACTGTCGAGAGAAAGGGTAAGTCTTGTCCATGGATGTAAAATGAATGCGGGCGGAGAAGTAACTAGAAAATCGGGGGTCAAAAGTAAAATAATCACAATGTCAATTTTTATGCCTTCTGAGACTCAGGTTTTGGACTCCAACTTCGACAAGTTGCGTGAGTAAGTGAACTAATCATAATAATTGGGGGAAAAAAAAACTTATCTATCATGCCTTCTTGGCATGATAGATAAGCACTATCTCATTGTATTTGTCTGATTTTGTTGAAAGTTATGAAGAAATATTAATCCTTGTCAATTGAAAGTTCTTTTTTTATTTTTTATTTGTCTGATTTCGTTGGTATAATGATTTTGAACAAAAGGAAATTTTAAAATTTTTATTCAAGTTTATTTTATTTGAGGTTTTCTTGAAACAAGGATGCCAATGTCTATTGCTACTGTGCTCGAATGCCTGCATGGATATTTTGTTAATTTGGCGGGAAGAAAATTGATTTAGGTGTGTGAGATGTCGATCCTTTGAGCTTGGTTACTAGTATTACTCCATAATTTATAATCAATTAATGAATTAATTTTATCATTAAAGTTATATAAGTTATTTTACTTGATTTGTATTTTCAAAAGATTTAAATCTTATGACTGACATCAAAATTAAGGTTAAAATAATAAAATTATAAATAAAATTAACACCGTTATAATTGTAATGGATTTGAACTTATTTTAAAATCTGAGGAGAATTTCGCTTAATTTCTCCAAACAACATAAAGATAATCCCCATTTTCCTTAGTGAAGAGGCAAATGATTTGTATAATACAATGTGCATTTGTCCTTTGTATCAAAGAAAATATGAAACGTAAAACTAAACATTTTTCTTGAACATATAGAACGTGGACATCGACTCTGACACTTTTGTTTGACGCACAAGAGTTTTTCTTATATTTTGACTATTAGGATTTGGCTATGATTCTTGTCTATTAATTCTGTAGAGAAGGATATAAAAATCTTTTAAGAAAAATCAATGGATTGTGTTGCGGGAAAGACTTCAGATTTTGGTATATCTAACCTTATAGACTAGCTA
The DNA here is from genome assembly GCA_018350135.1 of Citrus trifoliata. Lineage (NCBI taxonomy): Eukaryota > Viridiplantae > Streptophyta > Magnoliopsida > Sapindales > Rutaceae > Citrus > Citrus trifoliata. Next base: position 5,057,380 of record CM031392.1, read on the forward strand.
TCGAGTTGGGAAACTCTATTATACGTGTGACTTTAAGTAACTCCCCATTGCCACCGCATGTCACACAACTCAGTATTTATTTTATTATTTTATAGGATGAGGTTATTTGAACTCATATTTATACTCTTTATATTTATTTTATAATAAAATTTTATATCACAAAAATATCCTCATATATAATTATGAAACCATCCTCTTTTAATTTCTTATATTTCTTGCATCTGGTTTTGTGTATATTTTCTCATTAAATTGCAAAATAATCTAGTAATAGCTAATTCAATTATAGATGCTATCGAAATTAAAAATAATCTCTTGGTTACCATAAGAAAATTGATTTTTTTTTTTCCAGAAAACAATTATAAACTACCACTCCACTCCTTTCCGGTCCAAAATATTTGCGGGTGAACCAATATTTTTCCAAGGCACCAGTTTCATATTTTTAAAATGTTTGCAATTGGTCAACTCATTAACTTTCCTGTTGGGGTGAAAAAAAAAGTATCAAAATAGTTACCATTATAACTTCTATCCATTCTTGTATTTGGGAAGATATTTGATATATTTATTATTTTTTAGGTTAGATTGGGGAGAGAAAATTTTCCCCCCACTCCAAAAGTATTAGAATTTTTGACAAAATTCTTGTTGGTTGCTGCAATTTCAGATTTCGTTTATATTCGTGTGGAAGCATTTTTTGGAAGCAAATGCATGAGAGAAGAAGATGAATGAAGAATGGTTAGTTTTGGAATATGTAAGGGTTTGTTCAATAAAAATGGATGTTTTCAATTGTAGTGATGGGTGTATAAAGAAGAAGAATTTAAAGAACAAAAAATTGGGTTCAAATAGTCTTACACCATTTTATAAGTAAGTTATTACACTCTAATTCTCAATTCCAAAATTTTGACAGTAATGACATTTTGTTTCTTTTCAAATCGCGACATTTCTGTTTTCTTCTAATAAAGGGCTTGGTATAAAAAGAAATCGGGCTGATCTCGCCTTTCGATGGGCTGAGCCCACAAAATACAAGGCCCATGAGTGTTGAGATCGGATTAATGAATCACAGCCGCGCGCCCCGCGTGGGGATTTTAAAATTGAAACGAACCGAAAGGGATCCCTCTACCGCCTGTCCAAAATTCAAAAATTTCAATGTGTGTATTCCGATCTCCATCTCAATCACACATTTGATTGGAGAAAGAACAACATTCATGGAGCCACCGGCTATGAAGCTGATCATGGTCCGGGGCCCACGCTCGGGCGAAACCATAGAATTCAAACCCGGATCCAAAATCCGAACCGGCCGAATCGTGCGCGGAAATGATGTCACCATCAAGGACGAAGGCATCTCGTCTAAGCACCTCATTATCAAATCCGTGTCCGGTAAATGGACCATCCGAGATCTGGATTCCTGCAACGGCACCTTTCTCAACTCTACGACGCTTCCACCCAACACCCCCTTCGATCTCCGCGAAAACGACACCATCAAACTCGGAGATTGCACCACCATCTCGGTCCAGATGATCACGATGGACAGCCAGGATGAGTCGGTCGCGAAGCCGAAGAGGAATCCGAGGCGTCAAGCGAATGTGCCCGGGACTTCCAGTGTGAGGGCGACTAGGGGTCGTAAAAAGGCGGAGGCGGAACCCGTCGAGACTTTGGGATTAGAAGGTGGAGAAATGCCACCGGAGAGTGTCGAAGTTCAAATTGAAAGTAAGGAGAATTTGGAACTAGAAGAGGGTGGAGAGATTGAGAGTGAGTGTAAAATTACCAAAAAGGGTAGGGAAATGAGCAAAGATTTACAGGAAGTGCCACTGGATGGCGGCAAAGTTAAAATTGAGAGTGAAGAGAATTTGGAACCTCTTGAAGTACTTGGAGTTCAAGTTGATTGTAAAGAAAATTTTAGACCAGGTAAAGAAACATCGAAGAAGTGTCAAGTTCAAGTTGATGGTAAGGAAAAGACGAATGTGACCCTGACTGCTGGTGTGAGAGTCACTCGGAGCCGGATGAACGCATTGAATTTGGGATTTGATTGTGGAGAGATGGCAGCGACTGAGAGTAAAATTACTCGAAAAGGTAGAGGAAGGAAGAAGAAATTACAGGAAATGCCACCGCAGAGTAGTGAAGTTGAAACTGAAGGGAAGGAACGTCTGGTTCCAGAAGAAGTTTCCAAGACTTGTGAAGTTCAAGCTGATGGTAACGAAAACTTGAAATCAGAGGAAGTGACCAAAGAAGGAGATGCTAAAGAAACTTGTGATAAGGTTGAGGATAAAGTGGACAATGGGGTTCAAGAGCAGAAGGTGGATTTGGCGAAGATGACACTGGGGGAGTGGTTTGATTATGTGGAGGTTTATATGCGGAAGCAGATCCTTAATACGACAGAGGAGATGATAGAGGAGATGAAAAATAAAGCTGAGAGAGTTCACAAATACATGATTGAGGAGAAGAAGAATAAGAAGATGGATAAACTTTGAGAGATATGCACATTATTCTTCATTTTTGGTAGTTTTAGAAATATGTATTTGTGTTTCCCCTGATTTTAGAGTTAATGCAAATTTTAATGTTGTTGTTGCACAGTGTATCTTTATGTCGCACACGTTTATCATTTTGGACTTCCTAGATGTTATGCAATAAGTAGTTCCCTTGTATAAGTACTATTACTGTTGGAAGTATCAGAAGAGGAGGGAAACTTTCACTTGCCTATGAGATTAGTTGTTGTCGTAGGCAACTCACCATACTTGAGTACTTCAAATTAGGAAACTGAATGTGATGGAAGCTGGAAAGAGTCAGCATTACACTGTATTTGAACCCAGCATTGTATTAAATCAATATAATCCAGCATTTGGCCACAAAATAACCTCACATGAGATTGCATAAATTTCACTGTTATAATGTGGTAAAGCCCGCATTAGCGAAACCCGTGGGAGGCGCAGGTATAAGAGTGATTGCAATAGGAACAAAATGGAACAAAATTCCTTCTTCAAAACACGATCCTTCCCTTATCTTCCAAACACAAAATATTTCTTCCTCGTGCAATCCATCTCCAACACCAGAACAGCCGTCGTCAAGGGCTTCGGTGGGACGCCACAACTATTGCTCAACTACCTCTGCCCTGCTGCTGTACCAGCATCTCCTCAACGCGCGACATCAGAACTATTGTTCTAGCTTCGCCGCACATTCTCTTTACCACCAGAATCATCAAGCAAAAGGTTAGTATTAGATTAGATTTTCTGAATTAATTTATAATTAGGGTTTGATTTGAACTGTATCAAGGTTAGATTTCAATGATTGATTTGGGTTTGATTTTAATTGTTGATTTGGGTCTGAATTGAAATTTTTATTGATTTATAGTGTTGTTTATGTCTTTCCATTCTCAAGCTTTAAAGTAATAAGCAAATTCTCTTGCACACATTTTGGCAACAGTTGAAACCGTGCCATGGATCCACAACAACAAAGAGCAGGCACTACATAGGCACAGCCTTGACCTCGGCCTTAGCCTCAACTTGGCGATTTGTCTACTATACTCGATGTATTCCTCATTTTCATTGCTATTGTCTCACTGGTAAATTCTCTCCTATTCCTAATTCGTTCTTTTACGCATATTTAGTCACTTTCAATTTGGTTTATCAGTTAATGTGTATGATATTGTGTTCTGTTTCTTGGTTTTTTTCACAGCACAAAGTTTTTTTTTTTAACACCTCGTTGACCCTTTTTGGCCAATTATATTTGATTTTATAGTCACAATTTTTTCTCATTTAGTACGTTTTAGGTTTTAATGGTGACTTAAATCTTCTTTTCTTAATTGTTTGAGTTCAATCTTGTAGCTCTGTAAATATTAAGTGTTGTGTTCCCACCTGAATAAAGGCTCTCCTTGGAGTGAAACAGTGAATTGAAGAACGATTTCAATTGACTCGTTGTAAAGTTTAATTTTTTCCTAAAATGAGCAGTTCAACAATGTATTATCATGGGCAGTGTTTTTACCCAGATTTTGCTTGGTTGCTTGCCTACTAGTATGAAGACTTGATTGCTTTGAAAACTCATTTGCTATATTAATGCTTTGGTGGTAAGTTTCTTGTATGGTATATCTGTAGTTATATTATTTTGATTGGAATTTTCTGTATTTAACTTTGAAACTGACTTGCTGGATTTAAGTAATAATTAGTTATTTTAGTGAAAGTTTGAGCATTTGTGTAAGTATGAAAGTAATATTAAGTTGATTTTGAACAATAGATTGTTTTGATGAATATAGCTTTTGAATGAATTTTCAGATGATGTCAATGTCGAACAATAGATTGTCATTGCTTCCTGGAAGAATAGATTGCATCAAGTGACCCTTGTCATACTTAGAAATTATTTGGAGGGGCAGAATATGTTCTTTACAATGCCTTCAAAGCATGCATTCGACTTCTTTACTTCTCTTTTTTTTTCCCCCTTGTTCTCCTGTCAGATTTTTAAGTTGCTGCTGGATCATGAACTTTGCTGCGGCTTTGTTGCAATTTTATTGGCTGCAGAATTTTAGGCTTGGCTTCAGTAAATATAGTTTGATATTTGCAAGGCATCTTTATATGGCTTGTGTAATTTTTTTTTCTTTTTCCATTTACATTGCTGGGTTTCTTTGTAGTTGCTGTGCAAGTGTCAGAACACATTCAATTTTACACAACAATTATAAGTATTGACCATGAGGCAGGATACTGAAAAATTGTTGTATTATTACCCGTCAATGGTAAAATGATTACAATTGATATGGTGATTACAATTGATGACTTTTGAATGTTTTAATTATTTATTTATCATGTTATATATTTTAATAAAGCTTAGTTTATTTCATTTGCTTGGATGTTTATTTCACAAGATACTTATTCGAAAAATATCAAAAAAATAAATGTTATGTTGCTGAAATTATAGAATTTATTATTTTTATTATCTACATAAAGAAAATTAATATCACAAATTCTAAAATTTAAGACTCCCTATGTAGTATTTTTTTAAAATTATTTAAGACTTTCATAATTGTAAATTTTTTTTAAACATAATTAAATTAATCACCAAAAAAGTTAATACAGTGTAGTACAATACAGTGAAGTACCAAACAAAATATAACTAAAAATTAATACAGACTAGTGTAGCACCAAATGCAGCACAACATTATTATAATTTAGTGTTAATGCAATACAATATAAAACAATACACCTGCATTAAAATATGTAATACAATATAATACAATACAGTGTGCCAAACGCACCCATAATGATTATATGTGTGACATTTGACTATAATCACTTATATATATATATATATATATATATATTTTTCCTGTTATCTTTAGGTATTCCAACACATCATAAAAATTTAAATTACCTTTAAGTAGCTATAAATTAAAGGTCCAAACCCTACTAAATACATTGAAACTCATATTACCATAAATCTTAATAGATCACTTTTGATTGAACTTAACCTTATATGACAGTTTGCAATACATAATTATTCACATATAAGTCCAATGTTGGATTAAGGATCCAACATATAATTTTTGTTTTTCTAGAGCTACTTAATTATCATTTATCAATTAACTAATTCAAATCCGTATTTTACAAAAATATGAATGTTCACACTTAAAAATGAGTCCTGGTTTAGGCCACGTTTGGGATTAAGGTTTGGTAATTATAGCTTTTAACGTGTTTGATAAATACTAACTACTATAACTAGAAGATAAGTTGATTTAATTTTACACTGTCTGATAAAAAATTTATTATATCTCTATTATTTTTCTCAAAATTATTATTTAAAAATTATATTTATTATATACTATTAATTTTTATTTTATAATTATAATTTTTTTATGCAGTAGGTATAACTAGAAAAATACAATACATCAATACTAATTAGGGCCTTAATTGGATCAACGCTTCCGTACTTGTTACTAATCAATGCATTTTTGGACCGTCTGGTGGAATGGCTTAACTAAAGTTTACGTGGTGCATTGATATCCGTGAAGGAAAAGATAGAGACCAAAATTTTTCAACGAAAAAAATCTTTTGATGAAAAGAGAAGATTATATTTTGAGTCCGCTTAAGTTATGTTAAGTTATGTTTAATGTAACTTATGGCTTGGCCGTAAAATTTTTTACGCTAGAGTAGAATTAACATGTATTAGGATTAGGATAGGTCCTTGTTATCAACTATTAATCCTCTTGTGCCAGCTAAGTTCTTCATATCCTAACTCATTTCATAGATGGGCTTATATTTATTTGATCTGATGAATCTGTGACCAATGAAATATATCTGTTGATGAAACATAGTGTATTATCAGATAATTAACAAAGAATATGCTGTTAGATAAGTGGTAATACTATCATGACCTTTCCAACTTCTTGGGTGATAATGTTTTGTTAAGTTGAAATTGACAATAATATAGTCATCAGTCCTCCCAAATCACAAGATTTACATATATTGTGATTTTAGATATTCTTTTTCAGGGGCAGATCTGGTGCTAAATTTGAAAGGAAATCTCCTCATTTTGGTCCAAAGGAGTGCAAAATGCACTTTGCAGCTAAGTTCACCGAGCCACTGATTTTCTGAGAATCAAGTCTAATGGTATTATGTTCTGCTGATTTTTGTCCTAAGTCTATTTTTGGTAAATGCCTTAGTTTCGAAATGCTTCTGTTAGCTGAAATCTCCTCCAATTTCATGGATAACTCTTTAGCATAATTTGTAAAATCTAGCTTACTAATAGAAACTGATTGAAAACTCATGGATGGTTTCAGTTTATGATTTTTTGTATTTGTGATAGTAACCTTTAAATTTTGTATAAAATGCTGTAGTTGATTCCTTGAAGTTGACTGTTATGCCTTTATTTAAATTTGGGGTCGGGGTTCATTGTAGTTCATGCACATAATGCTTAAGTGATTTGGTAAACAATATCACTAAATAGTAAAGACTGGAAAATATGAACTTCTTCTAGTATAAAAACATCAATTTCAAATTACTCTTGAGTTATTTAAACTAGGTACTGCATTTGTTCCTAATTTTAAGGATAAACTGGAGGGTAGGGGAGAATTTTTAATTTTGAAGAAAAATATGAATGGTTAAATTTTGCTCAAAATCCTCAGGCAGACCTAGTCATGTCTCTTTAAATGATGAGCGAAGTTTAGAGGATTAATATTGAAGCAGGCGGGGGAAGGGTAAAATAATCAATAAGGCATCCAAGCTTTGGTTTTATTTTCATTACTTTTCCAATTTTGAAGTGAAAACTGAAACCTTTGGTCCTCTACTTATCCAGATCAGGTAAACTTATCTACTGTGAAGTTAATTTTTTTTTCAGAATTATGATATAATATCAACAAAGGTAACCAATTTTTAGTTGCCATTGTCAAATTTAATTTAATGGTTGGCTGATGGGGTAGTCCCTATTGAAAATTCATTTTAATTATTTAAACTTTATGATCTTCACTTTACATATTTCCAAAAACGCTCGATTCCTTACATTTAGCCCTATTGGAAAGTCACCATACCTGAAGGCACCAGGTTGCAACCTCCAATGAGTTTTTCCACTCATTTGCCTTCCTTTTTGACCAAGAAAAGCCATCAGTTTGATTTGAAAGCTAGCAAATTGCAAATTCACTTCTGTATAGAGAAGAACTTGCAAGTTCCAACAGATTCTGATTTCTGATTGGTCAGCTCCTCTGCTGGAACAAAATATCTATGAAGCACCCTGTGGCTCTTAATCATTGTTCCAAATATTTAAAAGGAGACGAGGCAGGTCATGGGCTCAAGCATAAGATAAAGCAAACACTTGCAACCAAGTTTAGAAATGGATAGCCCTCTGCCTCTCCATGTATACCATGTTAATAATCTTTCAGTGATAATTAACAAGCTACATGCACTCTTGCATTGCATAGCTATAGGTTTCCTGATCTACTATAGAGCCTCTTATCTCTTGTAAGAAACAAGAGCAATACCAATTATCCCATGGCTTCTAGTCTTTGCCTCTGAGCTGCTTCTTTCTTTTATATGGCTCCTTGGCCGATCTTATCTCTGGCGTCCGGTTTCTGGAACTGTATTCCCAGAAAGATTGCCGGAAGATGATAAACTTCCGGCAATCGATGTGTTCATATGCACTGCAGATCCAGAAAATGAACCTGCTATTGGTGTGATGAACACTGTGTTATCAGCCATGGCGCTGGATTATCCGACAGACAAACTTTACGTTTATTTATCCGATGATGGGGGTTCTCCTATAACTTTACATGGTATGAGAGAGGCTTGTAGGTTTGTAAAATGGTGGCTTCCCTTTTGTAGGAGATATGGAATTAAGACAATATGCCCACAGGCTTATTTTTCTGAAGCAGACAGTGATGATTATTTTGGAGATAGTGAGTTTATGGTAGAGGAAAAGAAGATTAAGGTATGTTGAAATAAATTATAGTGCTACTATCTAAAAATTTTTCGTGTTTTTTATTGATTTATAACAAGATTGCTGTACAATTGTACTTGAATACAATGTAATCCGAAGGGGAATGAGCATGGATGATACTTGATATGTTACAAAATTTGGTAATAGGAAAAGTATGAGATGTTTGAGGAACATGTGACGAAGGCTGTAGAAGATGGAGAATATGGGAACAGCCAAAACCACTCTACTATTATTGAGGTAACTTTGTGTCATACTCAGCCACTTACAAGTTTAAGTTACTTTATTTAACATCTAATTCAATTGGATTCCAGCAGATAATACAAGATACTTCTGGTGAGAGTGAGACAATTAGGCAAGCAGATCTTGTTGAAATGCCTTTGCTTGTTTATGTTTCTCGTGAGAAAAGGCCTGAACATTTTCATCATTTCAAGGCTGGAGCCCTCAATGTTCTTGTATGAATCAGTATACGCACAACCTACAGATTATACTTGTGTGTATGTAAAATGCTCTGATTAACATTGTTCAAGCTTGCAGCTTCGTGTCTCTGGCGTGATAAGCAATTCTCCTTACATATTGGGGCTGGACTGTGATATGTACTGCAATGATCCAACTTCAGCTAGGCAAGCAATGTGTTTCCACCTTGACCCAAAAATCTCTTCGTCCTTAGCATTCGTTCAGTTCCCTCAGAAATTCCATAATATCAATAAGTATGATATCTACGATGGACGGTTTAGATCTGCATATTGCGTAAGTAAATTAAAGCCTATCTACTATCACCTTATGCAGATAAATGAGCAAATATTAAACCACTAGATGTAGCAATTATGTACATATAAGTTTTTGTTATTTATGCATTCCACAATCAAGGTACAATGGCAAGGTATGGATGGGTTGAAGGGACCAGTCTTGTTTGGCACCGGCTATTATATAAAGAGGGAGTCACTGTATGCCGATTTCACACATACTGGTACCTCCATTTGCCGACTTTCTTACAATTTGATGTTAAAAATTTAAAAATAAATAGCATTTCCACCCTTGAAGTCTTGTCTTTATTGGAAATCATAAAATTTTTAGCATAGAAAATAGAAGTCAGCAATATATAGTCTTAAAGATGGTTGAAGAACACAGTTCATTAATCGATAGTAATTTTTTATTTTTTATTTTTTTGGTTTAATGAACAGGTAATGACATTTCAGAACTTAAAGACACTTTCGGAAAATCCAATGTGCTCATCAATTCTCTCCATCAAAGCTACAAGCAAAACAATGCCAATGGTGAAAACTTTTCCAACGTTATGCAAGAGGAGACTGAAGTTTTAGCCTCCTGCAGTTATGAGCATCAAACAAAATGGGGTGAAGAGGCAAGCATCAAGCATATCAACTTATACATAGTCAAACCTTAATTGCATTGCTAAATCATTATCACATAGCATAACACATTATCTCTCCTTGCATTTGATATAAGGTAGGCATTTTGTATCAATCTGTTTCGGAAGATTTATTTACAGGATTCATTTTACACTGCAAAGGCTGGACCTCGACGTATCTTACCCCATTCAGGCCACAGTTTCTGGGTACTTCAACCACAAACTTGAATGATCTGCTTAATCAAGGTACCAGATGGGGCTCTGGGTTGACTGATGTTGGTCTTTCGAGATTCTGCCCTCTACTTTATGGACCATCAAGGATGTCTTTACTTCAGAGCATGTGCTATGGAGAGCTATCTTTCTTCCCTCTTCTTTATTGCTTGCCTCTATGGTGTCTTGCTACTCTTCCTCAGTTGTGTCTGTTAAATGGCATCTCTCTGTACCCTGAGGTAACAACTAATAATACTAGGAGTGCCTTCAAAAACATTGAAAACTTACCTGTTGAACAAGTTGTTAATAATTTTATAGACAATAAAATAGATCATTATGTTTTTTTTCCTTATCCACAGGTTTCAAGCCCGTCTTTTATCGTATTTTCATTCATTTTCATATCAGCGATTTGTAAACACTTGCAAGAGGTCATTTCCACTGGAGGTTCAATCTATACATGGAGAAATGAGCAGAGAATTTGGATGATAAAGTCTGTCACAGCTCATTTCTATGGAAGTATGGATACTATTTTGAAACTTCTTGGCTTGAGGAAAGCCAGTTTCCTGCCAACCAACAAGGTTTTGGATAAAGAATAAGTCAAAAGATATGAAATGGGCCAATTTGATTTTCAAACATCCTCTATGTTTCTTGTTCCAATGGTTTCTTTGACGATTCTGAACATGGCACCCTTGCTCTGTGGGTTTATCAGAATAATTGCCGTGGGCAACTGGGACAAGTTGTTTGCGCAAGTGTTGCTCTCACTCTACATCCTGATCATCAATTTTGCAATTGTTGAAGGGATGGTAGTGAGAAAGGACAAGGGAAGAATTTCAACATCAGCCATTTTATTATCAAGTGTATTTTCCGTGATTTTATTGTTCTTTGGGTCTATCATTCTTATGCAATTATAAGCAAAATGTAGAGTGTTTCATTTTATCTTAATTTCCACAAACAAAGCAAATAAAATAATTAAAGTTTTGTTTGGTATTGAGGTGAGGTGCTGTAGAAAAAAAAGTTATAAATATAAAATAAAAGTTAATAGTATGTAATAAATATAATATTTAAGTAATAATTTTGATAAAATTAGCAAAAATATAATAAATTTTTCATCATATAAGTATAAAATTAATTCAATTTAGTTTTCAAATAATAGTAATTGGTTTTTATCAAATATTTTAAAAATTACAGCTGTCCAATTTGAATTTCAAACAAAACTAAAATTTCGTTAAGAAAATAAAATATTTTTGTAATGATAATGAAATATTATCTTTAATATTATCTTCTTTTTTTCCCAATTACAATGTATAATATTGGTTATAGAACCTTGAAATCTTAAACATAACAAAGACTCGAGAGACAGTCCTAAGTGATTCGGACATATCGTATTGTTTTATCACCATCTACGCGAACTTTTCAACTTCGCCACTTATTTCTTGCAGTACACATTTACAAGATTAAGCTCTCAAGTGAAACCTCCATCAATGCTCGGGCAACACAATCACATTTGGCTGATACATAGTTGATACATAAGTATTAACGGTCCACTACCACCGTGAAAGAAGTTTTTACAAATATTTACAACCATGTATATTAATAGTTAGAAGATAAATAAAAAATCATTTTAAATTATACGACATTTATCAATTGATTGAAAAAATAATAAAATTAATTCACTTAATTTTGTAAAGAATTATCAATAATTTAATTAGTGACATATCATTGAAGATAAAGTTTAAGATAAATAATTTGAGATTCTATAATTACTCTTACGAACATATATAAGATGTTTATATTCAATTATTGTAATTGGGAATCTCTTCAATTATTTAACTAGGAAATAGAACCGCACTTCGTGCGGCTTTAAAAAAAATTAATCATATTTTTTTATTACTTTGCAATTGATGAAACTAATAAAAAATATGAATTTTTTTTTTAAGATGACGCAGTCTTATAAAACTAATGTTATTTATGAAAGTTAATTATTTTTTTGTTAACATTAAAAATATATATTAATGTATATAGTTAAGTGTACATAACCTTTCATCAATAAAAATTATGTTCACACTAATCAACTCTCCATTTTTCTTAGTATTAACAGACTCTTACATCTTACAAAGTCTAGCCCTTATTATCCAACTATCTTTATCATTATTTAACTCATGAAGAAAATAGTATTCCATGAAGCATACAATACTAAAAATTTAAATAAGTCAAAAAATAAAAACACAAAAACATTTCTAAAGAGAATGTTGGTTAAATAATAATAAAAACTCAAACATAACAAATCTTAAATGCTTAATATTTATAGAGCTTGAATAAGCCAAAAGATACTAAATAAAAGGTTGCATAATTAAATATAGGATTATAACATTAAAATTAGGTCATAGGGCATTGGTGAGGGAAGATGAAGGAACATTCCTCCCTATATTAATTAGTTGATGTATTTTAAACCACTAAAGTTTATTTGTTGGCTTAATAAAATAAATGAATGTTTTAAAACTTATAATTAATTTATTATTAATGGTTATATATTGTGGAATTTAAATTGAAAGAGGAAGAGACATGTAATTTTTTGTAATCTATTAATTATTTTATATTTTTAATATTTTGTAATGTAATTATTTTTTAATCTCAACCAATATATTAAATAATAGAGAATATAAAAAGATGAGAAATAATAATGCCACAAATCTTAACTACTTAATATTTATAGAGTTTGAAGAAGTCAAAAGGTACTAAACAAAAGGTTGCATAATTAAATATGAGATTATGACATTAAAATTAGACCCTAATGGCATTATTGAGGGAAGATGAATGAACATTCCTTCCTATATTAATTAATTGATATATTTAAGCCACTAAAATTTAATTGTTGGCATAATAAAATAAATAAATGTTTCAAGATTTATAATTAATTATTATTAATGGTTACATATTATTGAATTTAAATAGAAAGAAGAAGAGACATGTAATCTTTTATAATCTAATAATTATTTTTAATATTTTATAATGTAATTATTTTTTAATTTCAACCAATTTATTAGATAATAGAGAATATGAAATGATGAGAAATGGTGATTCTACATCACCTCTTGTAGTCCCAACTTTATATATATATATAGATAGATATAGATAGATATATAGATTAATTCATGTATTTTATGCCACTAAAGTTTAATTGCTAGCATAATAAAATAAATAAATATTTCAAAAGACTTATAATTAATATTATTAATGATTACATATTGTTGAATTTAAATAGAAAGAGAAAAAAATTACAAAGAATATCCACCAATATTTTAGATATTTTAGATAATAGAAGATATAAAAAGATGAGGAATGATATGTATTAATAAAGTTACTATTTATTAAATGAGTTAAATACAATCAAATTAATTATGAGAAGATAGAAAGACAAATTTAAAAAAAAATTTATTTATTAGATAATAGAGAATATACAAAGAATCAAAATGGTGATGCCACATCACCTCCTCAAGTTCTAATTTTATATATATATATATATATATATAGATTAGCAAGAGAATAATTTAAAGTCCAAACATAAAAGTTTTGGAACTATATAAGATGTTTAGTGCCTGTTTGGTAGCGTTTTTGGGCCAGTGTTTTCATTTTCATTTTCGGAGTACTGATATAATATGCGTTTGGTTGATTGAATCCAAAAACAAATTACAAAATAAGAAATCCAAATTCACTCTTTATAACTAGTAAAGTAAAAACATGTTTAACATGTTCTCTGCTTATTACAAAACCAAACTCAAAAACAAATTAAAAAATAAAAGCCAACAAAAATTCTCATTCACGAACTCACGGTGCTCTCTGCATCATCCTTTCCTGATCTACTCACAGTGTCCTCTCTCCCTCCTTTCCTGATCTGCTCACAACGAAGCTCTCTCTCTCTCCTAATCTTTGCCAATCTACACACAACAGCAAGCTCTCTGTCATTTTCTCTCCAGATCTGCTCTTTCTCAGTTTGCCCATCTCGGTTGCTGCACTTCATCTCTGGCGTCGTTGCCGCTTCACTTGATCGCCGTCGCTGCCGCTTCATCTCCGACATTGCTGGTGCGCCATCTTGCTGCAACCACTGCTGCTCCATCCAACTACCTTGACTGATTTTGCTCTCTCAGGCCTCAGCTCCATCTTTGTTATGTGAGTTGCTGATATTTTTCTTTTTTAAGGCTTGTGTACAATTGAATTTGGCATTCATTGGGTTTTAATTTGCTTGGAAAAATGGTGAATGTTGAGAATCCATACTCAATAATTATTTTCTATTTTAAAAGGGATCGATTCCATTGCCATGGACATGAAGGAGAAGAAATTGACAGTGATAGGAACTGTTGATCCTGTAAATGTTATGAGCAAATGGAGAAAATATTGGCCGGCAAATATAATATTAGTTAGGTCAAAGTGGGATAATCTGTTATTTATTTATTTATAATTTAGTTAGTCTCACTTCCCACTTTGAAACCCATTATTCTACGAAATGAAAAAGTTTAATTGGATGAGCATATCATCTGAACAAGGCCTGTCTTGTACAAGTTTTTCTTGCACGTAAGCTCTGTTTGAAAGGTCAACGTACCTGAATGCACCTCTGTCAGCAGCAGCCAGCAGCAATCCAGAGAGTGGAAACTTTTTTTTTTTTGGATGAGGAGAGCTTGCCGGCCAAGGAAAGCCATAAAGTTTCTGCTCCTTGTTGACCAAGGAAAGCCATCAGCTAGGAAGCATCCAGTGATTCTTAGTCATTGTTCCAATTATTTAAAAGGAGATGCTTCGAGCTTGAGATAAAGCAAACACTTGCAACAAAGTTTAGAAATGGATAGCCCTCTTCCTCTCCATGTGTGCCATGTTAATAATCTTTCAGTGATACTTAACAAGCTTCACGCACTCTTGCACTGCATAGCTATAGCTTTCCTGATCTACTATAGAGCCTCTTATCTCTTGCAAGAAGCCAGAGCAATACCAATTATCCCATGGCTTCTAGTCTTTGCCTCTGAGCTGCTTCTTTCTTTTATATGGCTCCTCGGCCGAGCTTATGTCTGGCGTCCGGTTTCTCGGACTGTATTCCCAGAAAGATTGCCGGAAGATGATAAACTTCCGGCAATCGATGTGTTCATATGCACTGCAGATCCAGAAAAGGAACCTACTTTTGGTGTGATGAACACTGTGTTATCAGCCATGGCGCTGGATTATCCGGCGGACAAACTTCACGTTTATTTATCCGATGATGGGGGTTCTCCTATAACTCTGCGTGGTATGAGGGAAGCTTTCAGGTTTGCAAAATGGTGGATCCCCTTTTGTAGGAGATATCGAATCAAGACAATATGCCCGCATGCTTATTTTTCTGAAGCAGAGAGCGATGAAAATTTTGGTGATAGTGAGTTTGGGACAGAAAAAAGGAAGATTAAGGTAAGATGAAATAAATTTAATTTTGTGCTATTATCTAAAAATTCTTTTCGAGTGTGTTTTTTATCGGCTTATAACAAGAGTGCTGTAAGATCTTACTTAAATACAATGTAATCCGAAAGGGAATGAGCATAGATGATGCATAATGTGTTGCCAATTTGGTAACAGGAAAAATATGAGATGTTTGAGGAGCAAGTGATGAAGGCTGTAGAAGATGGAGAATATGGGAACAGCCGAAACCACTCGACTATTATTGAGGTAACTTTTTGTCATACTCTGCCACTTACAAGTTTAAGTTCCTTAAATAACATTCTAATTCAATTGGATTCCAGCAGATAATACAGGGCACTTCTGGTGAGAATGAGACAATTAGGCAAGCAGATCTTGTTGAAATGCCTCTGCTTGTTTATGTTTCTCGTGAGAAAAGTCCTGAACATCTTCATCATTTCAAGGGCGGAGCTCTCAATGTTCTTGTATGAATCTCTATACGCACTACCTATAGATTATGCTTGTATGTATGGAGACTGATCTGATTAACATTCTTCAACTTGCAGCTTCGTGTCTCTGGCGTAATAAGCAATTCGCCCTACATACTGGGGCTTGACTGTGATATGTACTGCAATGATCCAACCTCAGCTAGGCAAGCAATGTGTTTCCACCTTGACCCAAAAACCTCTTCGTCCTTGGCATTCGTTCAGTTCCCTCAGAAATTCCATAATTTCAATGAGCATGATATCTACGATGGATCACTGAGATCTGGATATCGTGTAAGTAAATTAAAGCCTCTCTCTGCAATCAGCCTATGCAAATAAATGAGCAAATATAGAAGAAACTAGATGTTGCAATTATGTTTCTAAACGTTTTCCTTATTTATGCATTCCACATTCAAGTTACAATGGCCAGGTATGGATGGGCTAAAGGGACCTTTCTTGACGGGTACAGGCCATTATATTAAGAGGGAGTCATTATATGGCAATTTCAAACATAAAGGTACCTAGCTCCGTTCAGACTTTCTTACAAAAGACAACTTGATGTTAAAAATTCAAAGAATGTTATGGCATTTCCTCCCTTTAAGTATGTCTCTTCATATAAAACATTTAGCATCAAAATTTAAGCGTCAGCTGTCCTGAAGTCCTAAAAATTGTGGAAGAATACAGTTCATTGATCGATAGTGACCTTTTTTATTTTTTATTTTTTGGTTGGTTTATTGAACAGGTATTGACCTTGCAGAACTTAAAGACACTTTTGGAGAATCCAATGTGTTCATCAAATCCCTCCATCAAAGCTACGAGCATAAAAACGTCAATGGTGAAAACTTTTCCAACGTATTGCAGCAGGAGACCGAAGTTTTAGCCTCCTGCATTTACGAGCATCAAACAAAATGGGGTGAAGAGGCAAGCAACAAGCACATCAACTTATCAACTTAAACATATTCAAGTCTTAATTGCATTATTAAATCATTATCTCGTAACATAACATCACATCTCTCTTTGCTTTCAAAAGCCAGGTGGGTTTTTCGTATCAATCTGTTTCGGAAGATTTCTTTACAGGATTCATCTTACATTGCAAAGGCTGGACCTCGACATATTTCGACCCATCCAGGCCACAGTTTCTGGGTACTTCAACCACAAATTTGAATGATGTTTTGATTCAAGGCATCAGATGGGCCTCTGGGTTGATTGACGTCAGTATCTCGAGATTCTGCCCTCTGCTTTACGGACCGTCAAGGATGTCTTTACTTCTGAGCATGTGCTATGGAGAGATGTCGTTGTTCCCTCTTCTTTATTGCTTGCCTCTATGGTGTCTTGTCACTCTTCCTCAGTTGTGTCTACTAAACGGCATCCCTCTGTACCCTGAGGTAACAACTAAACCTAACAATGGCTTACTGATTAATTTTTAGATGTCATTATAGACCATTGTGTTTTCACTTCTGCCACAGGTTTCAAGTCCTTTCTTCATGGTATTTTCATTCATTTTCTTATCGGCGATTTGTAAACACTTGCAAGAGGTCATTTCAACTGGAGGTTCAGTCTATACATGGAGAAATGAGCAGAGAATTTGGATGATAAAGTCTGTCACATCTCATTTCTATGGAAGTATGGATGCTATTATGAAACTTTTTGGCTTGAGGAAAGCCAGTTTCTTGCCAACCAACAAGGTTTTAGATGAAGAACAAGTCAAAAGATATGAAATGGGCCAATTTGATTTTCAAACATCCCCTGTGTTTCTTGTTCCTATGGTTTCTTTGATGATTCTGAACGTGGCAGCCTTGGTTTGCGGAGTTATCAGAATGATTGCTGTGGGCAACTGGGACAAGTTGTTTGCGCAAGTGTTGCTCTCACTCTACATCTTGATCATCAATTTTGCAATTGTTGAAGGGATGATAGTGAGAAAGGATAAGGGAAGAATTTCGCCATCAGCCATTTTATTATCAAGCGTATTTTTCGTGACTTTCTTATTCTTTGGATCTATCATTCTTATTTAATTTTAAGCGAGGTGTAGAGAGTTTCATTTTATCTTAATTACCACAGGGAAAGCAAATAATGTAATTTCTGTGAGAAAAGATAATGTTTTCGTAGTCATATTCAAATACTTCATTTTGTTTTGTTTTATTTTAATAATTATGTTTAAACATACCAATTAAAAGAAAGTGTTAAGCGATGCTGATATTATCATATCGAAACATCACGATCTATGCAATTTATCAAATTTCGTCACTTATACCCTTTAACTAAACATCATCTTGGTCAATGAAGTGATCTCAAGTCAAACCACTATCTATGTTAAAACAATACAATTTACTTATTAAAAAGATCTACTTGCTAATTAAAACACTAAGCTTTGAACTCTATTAATGGAACCTCTGCCTCTTCATCTTTGCAAACCCTACAACAAGCTTTCATCAATACTCAATCGTTTGTATTCTTTAAACCATGTCACAGCTTTAACATCACTTATTTACTACAGGGTTTCTTCTTTAGCATCAACACCCTTAGCTTCACTGCCCGCTCAGCTTCTAGTCTTTGCCTCGGAGCTGCTTTTGTCTCTTCTTTGGCTTCTAAATCAAGCTTATCTGTGGAACCCGGTTTCCCGTAGGGTTTTCCCAGAAAGATTGCCAGAAAATGAACAAAATTTACCCGCTATCGACGTGTTTATATGCACGGCGGATCCCAAGAAGGAGCCGCCTCTTGAGGTGATGAATACAGTTTTGTCGGCTATGGCACTTGATTATCCTTCAAAAAAGCTTCATGTGTATCTTTCTGATGATGCTGGCTCCGCTTTAACCCTGCTTGCTTTGAGAGAGGCTTGTGCTTTTGCTAGCTCTTGGCTTCCTTTCTGTAGGAGGTTTGGTATTAAGACTAGATGTCCTAAGGTTTATTTTTCAAATTTAAATGACGAGCATCGTTTTACTCGGAGTGTGGAGTATGAAAAAGAAAGAGTGAATATCAAGGTTTGAGCTCATCATTAATAACTACATGTTTGTGCATTGCGGATCTAGTGCTCATCTGAGCTGTGCTGATCTTTTATAGATTTTGTAATTCGCTTATAGCAGGCCACAGCTAAAACTTAAAAAAAATCTCTCAAAAGATCAGCACTGTATCCAAATCCGCATGGATTATGTGTGTCAAGTTTCATATTTTTGTTATGCTAATGCAGAGGAAGTATGAGTTGTTTAAAGAACACATTCGGATACCAGAGGAAGAAAAAAGCAGCGCGACAGATAAAATCAATCCTTCAATTGTTGAGGTATGTGCTGGAGCATCCTGTTTGTTGCTGCAAATATAAATTATTATTACTTATGTGTTCTAGAATCAAGACCTTGTAGACCATTTTGTCAATTTAATCATGCGGAGTAGAGCATTAGATGCTACTTGCATTGACTCATAATTGATTCAGTTCCATAGTTATGAAATAATTTGGGATCCTTTTGTTTTCATTTTTCCAGGTGATAATTGATAAATCTGATGATGAAGTGAGGGCTAACCAAGTTGAGATGCCTCTTCTTGTGTATGTTTCTCGCGAGAGAAGACCCCCTCATCCACACCATTTCAAAGCTGGAGCTCTGAGTTGTCTTGTATTTCTCTGTTCCTCTAGCTTCATCTCTTTGTTTTCTGAGTTTGTGCGGGCTAATGCTTATGAAATATAAGAATTTGTGACATTGACGCAGCTTAGAGTCTCGAGCATACTCAGTAACTCCCCTTACATATTGGTATTGGACTGTGACATGTTCTGCAATGACCCAACATCTGCCAAGCAAGCTATGTGCTTCCACCTTGATCCGAAACTGTCTCCCTCACTGGCCTTTGTTCAGTTCCCTCAGAAATTCCACAACATTAGTAGAAATGACATTTATGATAGCCAGTTGAGAACAACATTCCAGGTACATTCGTGAAATCTTATCTTTGTATAACTTTTACATAAGTCAATTCCTTAAATTGGCACCACATTGCCCATATGCACACACCATATCATTGTTCCTATTCTAAACTTAATTAGACTACAATTACGAGTACTCCTGCTGTGTGCTCTCGCTTGTAGTGATTTTTTTTTTGTCTTCAATTTGGAAAGATGATAATTATTGCTACTTCTTGAATCACGTTTCAGGTAAGATGGCCAGGTATGGATGGAATTCATGGACCTATGTTGTTGGGAACATGCTTTTACATGAAGAGAGAAGTATTATATGGAAATTTTTCGCAGAAAGGTATGTCCACTTTCTTTTTTGCTGCAAATCAACATTCTCAGCGAAAGTAGCATAGCAGTTTATGCAGACTCTACATTTTTTATCCCCTTTAGTTTTAGAGGATTTGGTGGCTAATTAAAAAGGAACCAGAACAAGGTTACAATGTGCTACTGCAAGATTTTTTTATATCTGGACACTATTTTAATGAAAATACGAATCTTGGCTAAGCATTGTTCTCAAATGGAATGCTAGTGAGAAAAGACAGCTGTTAGGTTCATCAAGTCAACAATTCTATTAATCTTTGCAATACATCATTGCATATATTTGCAAATGACTTAATGACAAAATCAATCAGCTGTAAATTGTTGAATCGTTTGTGTTTGATTCAGGGCTACATCATCTGAAAGAATCCTTTGGTCCTTCAAATGAGTTGATCATCTCTCTTCAACGTAGCAACCAATGTAAAACCATTGACAATGGTACCTTGTCTAGCACACTGTAACAAGAAGCACAAATTTTAGCTTCTTACAACTATGAGAAGAACACTTTGTGGGGAAAACAGGCAAGTAATAACCTCTGGGAAAACATTGGGATGCCGTTAATATTATTAAGCAGATACTGAATGACACATTGGTTCAAGGATGGAAATCCGTCTTTTGCAATCCATCACGGTCAGCATTCTTAGGAAGTGCTACATCAAGTTTGAATGACACATTGGTTCAAGGCACAAGATGGAACTGCGGTTTGCTTGAAGTCACCTTCTCAAAGTGCTCCCCTCCTCTTTATGGGCTATCAAGAATGCCTTTGCTTCAAACAATGTGCTATAGCTACTATGCTTTGCAACCATTCTATTCCTTGCCGTTGTGGTGTTTAGCTTCTGTGCCTCAGCTGTGTCTCATAAATGGAATTTCCTTGTGCCCAAAGGTAACCATTTCTAAATCGAGATTGGGAGGCAATTTGGAGATGCTGTCTTATTGATAGGTCTAAAACATTGTAACTATTTATTTCTCTTCTACTCAGGTTTCATGTCCATGGTTTGTGATCTTTTCATCTATTTTCTTATGTTCACTACTGAAACATTTGGTGGATGTTCTCGTCACCGGTGGTTCAGTCCAGACGTGGTGTAATGAACAGAGGATTTGGATGATAAAATCACTCACTTGCTACACCTATGGAACTATAGATGCCATCTTGAAATGTTTTGGAATGAAACAACCATGTTTCTCGCCCACAAATAAAGTTTCCGATGATGAACAAGCCAAGTTACATCAACTGGGTAAATTCAACTTTCAAATCCCAACCAAGTTTCTTGCTCCTTTAGTTTCCTTAGGCATTTTGAGTATGATTGCTTTTACTGGAGGAATTACTAGAATGGTGATTTCGGGGGGCGCAAACGAGTTGCTTGGACAAGTTATCCTCTCATTTTACATCTTACTGGAGAGTTACCCAATAATTGAAGGGATGGCATGGAGGAAGGATACAGGGCAAGTCCCAGCTTCTGTTGCGTTACTCTCTTTTGTTCTCTCCATCATTTTCTTGCTTTTGGGTTCCGTGGTTCTCAGGTTAATTTGAATTGTGCTAGAAGTTCACAATAAAAGTGAAAGGTTACAATTATGTGCTTCATTTTTGAACCCCATTAACTTCTTATTGCTTTCAAATGATGCCGATAAAAGCAACAGCCCTGTTTCACAGGATGACCTAATTAGAACAAAATTGCAAAATACTGGCACCTGTTGCTTAAGGTCCTTGCGCTTGTTCATGACACACTTAAGCTCATTGACTGGGGGCACAAGAAATTTTGATACCTTGCATATCACCACTTAATTTTGTTAATTCAAATTAATTCTTGTTCCTTATGCTGAAGTGCAAATGATTTATATTAACCATTCAATCATTTTTCATCTCTAATTAAACCATTTCACCATTTCATTTGGAAACAATTTCACTTTATATTAACACCAAGGGCCCTTTTTTATTCAATTGAATATGCCACTCACAATGCCCTTTCGTAAACAACCCAATGCCCAAAAGATTACATCTCTCCTTGCTTCCAACGTATTGCAGCAAGAGACCGAAGTTTTAGCCTCCTGCAATTACGAGCATCAAACAAAATGGGGTAAAGAGGCAAGCAACAAGCACATCATCTTATCAACTTAAACATAGTCAAGTCTTAATTGCATTACTAAATCATTATCACATGCCATCACATTAGATCTCTCCTTGCTTTCGAAATCAGGTGGGTTTTTCGTATCAAGCTGTTTCGGAAGATTTCTTTAATAGCATTCTATAAGAGAGATTGTATCATTTTGAAGTTTGAAATTTTGGAAGAAAACGGCTATTGAAATACTTTATTTTATTTTAATAATTATGTTTAAACATACCAATTAAAAGTTAGTGTTAAGTGATGCTAATATTATCATATCGAAACATCACGATCTATGCAATTTATTAAATTTCATCACTCATACTCTTAAACTAAATATCATCTCGGTCAATAAAATGATGTCAAGTTAAACCTCTATCTATGTTAGGACAATACAATTTGTTAATATGGAAGATCTGACGATTGCTATCAATTATGCCATTACTGAAGTTAAATCATCAAAAGAAGTCTCGTTGTTCAATTCCCTTTTCATTATTCTAATCTAAGAAGCTCGATCAAAATTTAATCCCTATATATAATAAAAATAAATCAAAAGTCTTAACAAAATTTACAATTGTAAGGTTCTCACGATTAGGTTAGTCGTTTGTGTTACTCTTGTTCAGAACCTAAGGTCGTTTAAGCTTATTTTAGGTATTAGATGTTTTAAGTCCCCTCCTTCCAGACTTAGGATTCTTAGAAACAACAAAATATGATAATATAATTGAAAATAAGGGAATTGCTAAAAGATTAGCCTCTTTTGAATGGTTTGGTTCTCAATACAAGATGTGAAAAATACCGTGGATAATTATTTCAAAATAGAGTGGAAGGGTCTGAATATAATAAAAAAGTAACGCAAAGTTATGCTTGCTACCATATTGGGTAGCAAAAGGATGATAACGAAAATATTTAGATAGACACTAGATATATATGATATTTATTCCTATATAAGAGACAATTAAGTCTAGTATGAAAGTTGGAATTGTAACTATGGAACATACATGTGCCCTCAAATTGAGGGCACAATTTCTTACCACCATTTTTATCTTAGACATTTGAATAAAGAAAAATTGTATTTGAGTATTAAGAAGACATTGCAAAGATAGAAAGGACAGCGTTATAGCATGAACAATAACATTGTTTTTATCTTCATAGGCCATGTTTGAATGCTAGGATTAAGTAAGAGATTGAACTAATTTTGAAATTAAATATTTATTTCATATTTGGCAAGCTGAGTTGGATTGAACTAAAGGAGGACTAAATTTAAATTTAGTCTTAAAATCGTGGGATTTGTAATCTTAATATACTCATGGATTTACTAGAATAAAATTAAGGTAAAAAAAGTTGTCCATTTATAAAAGCTTCATTCATAACATTATTTTTATTTATACCAAATATCAATCAATCAATCAAATAATTAATTAATTTTTTATTTATTATCTATGATCTAATTAAATTGGTACTTTTACTTCTACTAGATTAAATTTTCATTACTTGCATATTTAATAATTTTTCTATAAAATTAACCACTTAATAATTTATTGCATTATTGATTGTAATAAATTTAATGTCACTAATACAATATTAAATTGATGTTTTCACACTTTTAGTAGATAAATTAAAAATTGTCTCTAAGTAGGGGTACCCTTTCTCAATAGATTAAAAATTGTCTCATGGTTTTGACGATGGCTTTTCTCAGTAGATTAATTTATTATTTAGTTTGCTTTTGAGTTTTAGTATTTTTAAGTCTTTGTAGCTAATTGACGTTCGCAATAGAACTAGCAATAAATTAAACTATTTAACAGAAAGAAGCATATCTTATAAAAAAAAAACAGAAAGAAGCATATAGTATTCACATCTTTATCAAATATCAGAATAAATAAATTATTATGGCGTAAAACTTCTGTACAATTTCCATCCATCTTTTTCCTAATCAATAATCACAATGGACCATGCAAAGATTGAAAAGAAGCAACTTGCTTCAAGAATCTAGTACAAAAACTTGGGACAAAACATAATAATTATAAGAATTCTAGATAAGTTTATAATATTGAGTTACAATGTTTATAACAAAAACACTTTATTATATGGAAGTGGCATAACTTAAAAGCACATTTGTCAAACCTTCGAGATTGCAATAATAAAATACATAAAGATTAAAGAGGCATTCATACAAAGATTCATAAAATTAAACAATGACATCCCTCTTTCATGGAATCTGGAGAGGATGAAAACTGACTTTCGAATTTCTTTGACTTTAGTTCGAAGTTCGGATCCGGTGACTTCGGCAACAACGGCTTCGACTTCGACTTCGACTTTGGCGGCGACGACAGCAACGGCCACGGCGGTGGCGACGGCCACAGCGGCGGCGACGGTGGCGGCGACGGCCACAGCGGCGGCGACGGTGGCGGCGACGGCCACATCGGCTGTGACGGCGATGGCCACGGCAGCGGTGACGGCGGCGGCGGCCATGCTAGCGACGGCTCTGGTGGCGGCGGCGGCGGGGGAGGCGGAGGCGCAGTGGCAGCGACGGCGGCGACGGCAGCAATGGCGGCGACGGCAGCGACGGCTGCGACGGCGACCACAATGATGGCGGCGACGACAGTGACGGCGATGGCAGCGACGACGACAGTGGCGACGACGGCTTCGGCATACATGGCCGCTGCCGAAGATACATAGCAGAAAATCTTTAAAAGATCAGTATAACTCAAATCATGAAATAATCATGTTCCATTCATGAAACCTCTCAGAAATCAAGTTTAGAATAAAATAAAGGATGTGTAAAACTTCATGCAATTTCCTCTGATCTTTCTCATAATCAAATAATGCTGATAAATTTTTATTTGTGAATCGGATAATTCAGTGATCCTAAAGATTAAGAAATTGTGTTATTACCAACAGCAGTGTACGAACAACTTGTTTTCTAAGTTAAAAATAAATTGTGTTAATCGAATTTAACCTTATTTATTTATTATATTTTTCTACAAATCTTTCTTGGCTTGATTTTAAGGTTAAGGGTTATGAAATTTTGATCGAAAGATAAATTCTCGTTTAGTCCCTATATCTTTTAAAATGTTCCAAGACTTTCCTATTAGTAATTATGTTACAATCCTTGCCTTGTTTCTTTACTTTTATAATAATACTCTTATAATAATATTAGGGAAATAATGAAAAAATAAAATGTTAATTTAATATTAATAACAAAAAATTATGCCCCTAAGATTTGTTGCAAGGGTCTTTTGAAAAAGAAAAAAAAAGTAATGGTGAAGCAATTGTAAGAACTAAACGGATACTTAATAAAAATTATTGAGATTAAACAAACACTTATTATTGATAAAATTAACTCTTCTTTGATTCTTGGAATTTTTATTTGTCTCTTATCTTTGATAAATGATGAACACAAGGAATAGAAAGTGTATGCAATACATATGAAAGAACATGAAAATTTTAGAAAAATGATGGTTTGAAATTAAATCCTCTGTTTTTTGTTTCAAAATTTTAGAAGAATGATCTTGCATAGTTTTCCGTCTTTCTTTTTTATTTAATACTTGGGAGGAATATGGGTAATGGTTTCATAACTAGACAGTATTTAAATTATTATAAGAGAATTAAAAGTCGTATATTAACAAGAAATCGGTATCAATTACATTAATGCTCACCCTTGGTCTCATTTTCCCCCCCTTTTTTCCTTTTTCCTAAACGAAAATTATTGAAATATAAGTTTAATTGTAATAAATTAATGTGATCCTAACAATTGTAGTACCTTATTGTTGTATTGTTATTTATTTTTTTGACGTTTCACTCACCCTCAACTTACCAAATTAAAAAAAAAAGAAAAAAAAACTAGAAATTTTAATGTAATTTGTTTTGTCCCATATATATTGGAGTTTGTATTTTCTATTGTTTACTAAAAGAGAATTTTATTTTATTTAAAATAAGGGACTGGGGGGTCATATCACTGTTCACTTGAGCAAGAGCAATTTATATGTTTATACAAAATCCAATTCAGAGAGGAAGTAGCACTACTAGTCCACTACGGCACACTAGAATAAGATCACTGTGTAAAAGCAAAGTATATATGAACTGATAGTGAAATTTACTTGTTAATTCCTATATTAAACGAATTAAATCCCATGTTTCAATAATAAACTTGTTAATTTCAAATCACAGATGCCGTACAACTATTGATAACTAAGATGAAACCAATGTGTAAGTATGAACTGAACTACGAACTAGCTGTGAAACTTACTTGTTAAAGGCTGCCTGCCTGGCCTTGCTCACTTAATCTCCTATCTTCTTTGCGGTGCTACCTAACTCCTTAATAATTTCCTTACGGAATGAAAACTTCGGTAGCCAATGGCTCATGCTAATATACAGTAGTTATTTGTCCAGTAGTTAAGACTTTATTGCCTTGTGACTCATACTTATTTGTCCAGTAGTTAAGATTCTATGTCTTGGGTAGCTGTAATCTAGCGGTTCTGATTTAACTACTATTCATTCTTAAAGCCGCAGCCATTAAATTTCACTCATTATAATCTAACGGTTCCCAAAAAACCGACAAATAAAGGGGGCATGGTGCCCAAGGGGGGGCTGGTAGCTGGACCCCTATTTTTCAATGATATAAATACACAAAAAGCCAAAGGCCAAAAATAAATGAAGGAGGGTCATAAATATCTGGTGGGATGACGGGGGATGTTTGTTACAGAATCTGAAACATAGACAGGTCCAGTTATCGTTATTAAATTTCAAAAGCCACCGTGCTTGTCAAAAGTCATAATTACATGTTTGCATGTACTCCAATCTTGCCGGCCAATAAAACATTTTTATTTCCATTTTCCAGCATATGTTTGGAATTGCATGAGTCTCTCTCGAGATCAATTCTTAATAATTAATTAATGTCATCATCAATGATCCGTCTTCGGATTTTCATAATCCGGTTTCAAACTTTAGATCGAACAAATATTTTTTGCAATTAAAAAAAAGTTAAAAATTTTTGTGGGATATATAGTTTAATAATATTTTCATATAAAAAAAAAAAGATACTTACATTCTTAAAATTTTAAAAAATAGTTATCAAACATCCCAAATTTTTAATAAAGAACATCTAAACTCTCACTTGATCATGGTCCTTTAATATTATAAATCCAAAAAATTGATCCCAAAATTTTTATAATAAATAAAAATATGGCATTAAAATAAATATAATAATATATATTTAAAATAATTTTACAATCTATTAGATTTATTTTATTATATTAAAAAAATTTAATAATAAATCAAAGCATAATATTAAAATAAATAAATTTAAATTATTTTAAATATTATATAAAAGTTAATTTTAATAATATTAATAGGGAGATATTTTGTTAATTGTAAAATCTATTTAACCAAAGATTTATTTAAAATCTTTATAATAAATACAAACATATTATTAAAATAAATATAATAATTTAAATTTTTAATATTACTTTAAATGTTAAAAGTAATTTAGTATTATTAATCTACTAGAAAGATTATATTATTTATATTACATCTGTATTGATTAAAAACCTTTAAAGTTAATCTTATAATTATTTCATTCAAATGATATTATAATTAAAAAAATAATTTTGAGTGTTCTTTTTTTTAAATTTTAAGAGTTTTCGTGATTATTTTTTGAAATTTTGCAAGTGTACGTATCTTTTTATCCTTTAGCATATGAAAAAATAATATATTTTATTATAAAAATTTTTAATATTAAATTTAGTATGTTTGATTATGAAACTTATTATGTGTCCATGGGAGCCCTATGTTACAATTAATGTAACATACACACTCAACAACAACCACACAAATGATGGACCCACATCATTTGTGTGCTTGTTGTTGAGTGTGTATGTTACATTAATTGTAACATAGCATTTGCCTGTGTCCATTTTAAAATCTCAGCACTTCAATATATTGAGATAGAGTGATGATACAATCACAAATTCTTATATAAATTTATTTTATATAAACTAAAATAAAAATATAAAATAATAAAAATAAATTATGTGGGTCAAGATATATTTAATTTAATTAATTTTATAATACTACACTAATTTATATAAAATAAAATTTTATATAATAATTTATAGTTATATTATTACTATTTAAATATTAAGATATTTCCGCACAATTACTTCTCTAGAAAAAGATCAAGGATAGGGTAGACAAAATGTGTGGTCGTTATGCTGTACACAGGACACGTCACCTCAATTGACAATTAGTGGGAGTGAAAAAATCTAGCAAAAGTCTGCTGGAAATGGGTTACGTAACATATGTCGGTTAGATGAAAATGGTGGTTAAAACTTAAAACTTAAAATAAAGGGTCCGCTTATAATAGAGCACGTGAATTTTAAATTGAACCCACAATTAATTTAAAAAATTAAATTAAACATTACACGTGAGCTAATAAAGTATTTAATAATTAATTTTTTTTCTTGTCATTTCTCTCTCTATCTCTCACCTCGCTTTCTTTTAGTTGTGCATTTATCATTTTCCTTCTGTTTTTAACAAGGAAAAATCAGTGGATAGTTGAGGACATTTGTCGCCTCAATTCCTTTTTTCACCCCTTTCTTCAATTTGAGAAGTTTAAGGGACACCAAGTTCATCAAAAAAATATATATATGACATGTTATTTTTGAATCACCCATAATCTGTACTTTATGTATTGCTAATTTAGTATTCAAGCTGTCATATGCACATTTAACAATTCACTAAGCACGAAATGATGGGGATGGAGTTACAAATCAAAAGAAAAAAAAAAAGAAGCGGCTGGGTAAGAACAAGAAGCGGTCGTCGTCCGGTAACGAAGCAAATGGCTGGAAATGATGGGGATGAAGTTACAAATCAAAAGAAAAAAAAAAGTGGCTGGATGAGAATACGAAGCGGTCGTCGTCCGGTAACGAAGCAAATGGTTGGAAATGATGGGGATGAAGTTACAAATCCAAACGAGGAAAATGAGTAGAGGAAATTAAAGTAAAGAAAATGAGTGGCTGGGGAGGATAATGTATAAGGAAAATGACAAAGGGAAGAAATTTGAGCTGGTTTTTTCAAAATTTTATTATTTATTATGGTCCATGCAAAACTAAAAAATAATTAAAGGAACGCGTGAAACACACACAAGCCAACACTGTATTTTTGTTGTCCTTTAATTTTTTTATCATATTCCCTTATAATACATATGACTTGACTAGCTTACAGAATCTGTAAGCTACAGACTGCAGCATCAACCGTTGGATGTGGAGTGAGAAACTAAACAATAGAAAATGGGATGGTCGGATGACACGAGATGTTTGTTACGAAATTTGTACCACAGACAGGTCCATAATACATAATATATCTTCACTAATGGGTCATTTTATGTTACGTCCAGTGTAAGTAGCCTGTAACATAACAGTATTTTATTACTGTTGTTATGAGTGTGTGAATATTACACTCAACGTAACGTGGCCTCACTAATGTAGTTAAGGAGTCATCATATAGTACCGCGCTGTATGTAATACAGCTGCTTCAACAGTGAAAAAAAAACTTGAACAATCGGTATTTTACCGGTTGTTCATCTAATAATTTTTTAAAAAATTATTTTTAATGCGAAAAAAATAAGGAAATTTATAAACAATTAATATTAAAAAGATTTGAGTGAGAAAAATATTTTTAATTTAAAAGAAAGTTAAAAAAAGAGTAAAATAATCATGTTTCATTTTTTTTGGTTAAATATCAATATATTAGGTGGATCTTTCAAATTAATTTCATATGTCCCTAATTTTCATTAAACTTTCTCAATAATTGGTTTATTTGTTTCCACTTCTTAATCCACTAGTTTTATGTATAATATTCCTACTAAATTCGTTAAATACAAATTTTTTAGGTTAGATTCCAAGTAAATTCATTTCTCGTTGAATAAGTTCCTAAATTTGGTTACACTTTCTCCCTTTTTGGTTTATATGTTTCAACAATTATTTCACAAATTTTACGTTCAATATTCCAATTTTCTTGGTAAGATTTCATTTATTTGGGTTAAATACCGACATAATTTTTTTTTGTTAAACTAGTTTCCAATTTTGGTTAAACTTTTTCATATTTAGGTTCACATGTTTCAAATTATTAGTCCACTAGTTTTATGTTAGGTATTCCTACTAAATTCGTTCAATACCAATATTTTAGATTAGATTCTAAGTAATTTTCATTTCCCGTTAGATGAGTTCCTAATTTTCGTTAGATTTTCTCGCTTATTGGTTCAAATGTTTCATCTAATTATTCCTTTAGTTTTGCGTTGAATATTCCCATTAACTTGGACATATTCCAATTATTAAGGTTAAGTACCGAATTTATTTTTCGTAATTTTATTTTTGGTTAAATAAGTCCCTAATTTTGGTTATATTTTCTCCCTTGTGGGGTTATATGTTTCAATTATAATTTCACTAGTTTTGTGTTCAATATTCCAATTAACTTGGTAAGATTTCATTTATTTGGGTTAAATACCGAAATAATTTTTTTTGTTAAATAAGTTCCCAATTTTGGTTAAGCTTTTTCATATATAGGTTCACATGTTTCAAATTATTAATCCACTAGTTTTGTGTTAAGTATTTCTATTAAGTTCGTTTAGTACCAATATTTTGGGTTAGATTCCAAGTAAATTTCATTTCTCGTTGGATGAGTTCCTAATTTTCGTTAGATTTTCTCATTTATTGGTTCAAATGTTTCATCTAATTATTCCTTTAGTTTTGTGTTGAATATTTCTATTAACTTAGACAGATTCCAATTATTTGGGTTAAGTACATAATTTATTTTTCGTAATTTTATTTTTGGTTAAATAAATCCCTAATTTTGATTATATTTTCTCCCTTGTGGGGTTATATGTTTCAATTATAATTTCACTAGTTTTGTGTTCAATATTTCAATTAACTTGGTAAGATTTCATTTATTTGGGTTAAATACCGAAATAATTTTTTTTTGTTAAATTAGTTCCCAATTTTGGTTATGCTTTTCATATTTAGGTTCACATGTTTCAAATTATTAGTCCACTAGTTTTGTGTTAGGTATTTTTACTAAGTTCGTTTAATACCAATATTTTGGGTTAGATTCCAAGTAATTTTCATTTCTCGTTGGATGAGTTCCAAATTTTCGTTAGATTTTCTCGTTTATTGATTCAAATGTTTCATCTAATTATTCCTTTAGTTTTGTGTTGAATATTTCCATTAACTTGAATAGATTCCAATTATTTGGGTTAAATACCGAATTTATTTTTCGTAATTTTATTTTTGGTTAAATAAGTCCCTAATTTTGGTTATATTTTCTCCCTTGTAGGGTTATATGTTTCAATTATAATTTCACTAGTTTTGTGTTCAATATTCCAATTAACTTGGTAAGATTTCATTTATTTGGGTTAAATACCGAAATAATTTTTTTTGTTAAATTAGTTCCCAATTTTGGTTAACCTTTTTCATATTTAGGTTCACATGTTTCAAATTATTACTCCACTAGTTTTATATTAGGTATTCCTACTAAGTTCGTTTAATACCAATATTTTGGGTTAGATTACAAGTAATTTTTATTTCCCGTTGGATAAGTTCCTAATTTTCGTTAGATTTTCTCGTGTATTGGTTCAAATATTTCATCTAATTATTCTTCTAGTTTTGTGTTGAATATTCTCATTAACTTGGACAAATTCCAATTATTTGGGTTAAGTACCGAATTTATTTTTCGTAATTTTATTTTTGGTTAAGTAGGTTCCTAATTTGGGTTATATTTTCTCATATTTGCTTTTATATGTTTTAACTATTATTTCACTAGTTTTGCGTTCAATATTCCAATTAATTTGGTGAAATTTCAGCTATTTATGTTAAATATCAAAATTACCGGAAACAATAATTTTAATAAGTTGAATTATGTTTGAACCCTTACTATTTTATAAAATATCAACTTACCATATAATACTGAAAAATTTTTATTGTAACCCTTAATCTTTTCCAATATTTTGGGTCCTTAACCTAATTCCCTTTTATATATATCATGAGATCTCTTGAACTTGATTGGATATATACTTGAGCTTTTAGTCTCTATACATATTTATTCTCATTTTATCATTTAGTTGATTGTTTTTAGTTATTGTGAAAATAAATTAATGCATTTATTTTCATCTCTCTCTTTACTTTTTAAAATAATTTCTTTAATTTTTCAAAACTTCGACAGTAAATAAAAAATAACATGTAAGAGCGCATGCAATTGCTATGCTTCTCCAAAAATTATTTTTAAAAATTATGACAGCATAAGTTATAAAAAATATTTAAGCTAACAAAAATTGAAACTTTCTTAATCTATTTGTGTTGAATTTTCTTTTTTCTTTTTTTGTGATCAATTGCCTTCAGGAGATTTCTTGAACTTGAAATTATTTATACTTAATTTTTTATCTTTATAAATGTTATGCCTATTTTATAATTCAATTAATTATATTTATTTATCTTTAAACTAAAATAAATCAAGAATTAAGATTTTTTTAAGTCAAATTAATTTTTTACCACTATGTTTTCTTTTCAAATTATTTTTTTAATTTCTTATTATTTCAACCAAAATTTATGCTATTAATTATAAATATTAATATATTATACTTGTATTATTATCACTATTATTATTTTTTTACTCTTACTAAAATTATTATTATTACTATCTTGCCCCTTGAGATTTGTTAACAATTTTTTTTAATAATGAGTATCCTTCTTTTTCGTTTTTAAGTATGGATGTAATTTTTAATTTATAAAATAAGTTCTTAAATTTTCAAGACTTAACTAAAATAATTTTTAAGAGTTTATTATGACTAATATGGTTATGAAAATTTATTACTATAGTAGCAACACTTTATACCATACCATTTCATATTTATTACTATACTAAAATTTGTTTATTTATTTTATGATTATCCCATGAACTGCGAAAATTAACTTTTATATTAAAATTGAAAAATTTGTAAATTAGTATTACATTGATCCAATTCTACTAAGCCACAATTTATTTATCTTTAATGAATGCTTTAAACACAGTAAACGCAATTCAAATTCAACAATATTTTGTAAAATAAAAAATAAAAAAATCAATGCAATCAAGAAAGAAGAAAATATATTAAACATTAATTTTTCTTCCTAAATTAAATATTGAAAGGATAAGATTATAACAAGTTTAACATGCATTAATATAAATAGATTCATAAGATTATATTTCTCTCCAATAGAATCGAGAGTTTCAAAAGTAAATTTAGTCAAACATACTACTTAATATGAAAATGGATATATGATTTTAATATTTTTATACGGTTTTATATAATTTTATTATTTTTAGTTGTTATATAAATTAACGTAATTTTAGAAAAATATGGATATAAATGTAAGATTGAACAAATTTTGTGATAATTGCGCATCACTCAATATACAAAATTACAAATAATGTAACTATCTAGTGAGTGCATTATTACTCAAATAATTTGATTTAATTTAGAAATATAATTGCCATGCTTAAATTATATAATTGTACGTACAATATAATATAACATTTTTCAATATTAGTTGCATTTAAATTGTAATTATCCATGTCATGTACCATTATGAATTTGATTAATGTTTAACAAAAAAATTATTATAGCAACAAAGATTAAATAAAGTAATTAATTTTACATAAGTTTGTATGAATTAATTTGCATAAGAGATTGTTTGTAAGTTTTATTTAAAAATATCAACTATTAGTTTTATATTTGTGGTATATATAAAACATATTAATGTTAGCCTCTAATAATAACAACAACAGTATTTGAGGGGCAATTACATATTTGGAATCATAATAATTCGATAGTTGGATGAACATTACCCTCATTTTAGTAGGTAGAGATTTAAATCCCTATATGTGTATCATGAAATAGTAAGATTGATTTCTTCCAAATATTTAGAAATAAATTGATTTAATTATATGTTTAGATATTTAGATTGTAATGCAATTAAAGATGATAAAATTGTTTTGATAGTTTCTCAAGCAAAATATCATTACATTTATAACATAATAATAAAAATAGCTTAATTAATATATAATTTATTTTAATTTATTATATTTAAATATTATTCTCATTAGTACATAAGTTACGTTTTTTAAAGTAAAATATCATTTAATTTATAACATAATATTAAAAAAATTATATATTTAAATATAGTAGTCTAATTAATTTTATTTAATTATATTTTTTCATTAATACATAGGTTAATTATATTAACTATATTTTCCATGAATTAAAAAAAAGAAGTATTTTCATTTTTTAAAGTTGAGGGGGTCTTTGATAGTTTAATAATTTTGAATTGATTTTCTTAATATTTACCTAAAATGAGGGATCTGTGTGATAGTTACCTTTTAATTTTGTCCTCTTTAACCGATTAAAACGATGGTACCAGTGGCCGGTTACGTGTTGAATTAAAAAAATAAAAAAAAGCGGCTGTACGAGATACAGCCGCTGTATTTTAAGCGGACCCGTAGTTAAGTCACCTCAATTATTCGGACTGGAAAATCGAGCAAAAGTCTGCTGAAAAAGGGGTACGCAACATGGAGCTTGCTATGTTACAGGCTACTTACAGCTTGTGCAAGTAACATAGCCAATGGGAATCTTCCACGGCCCACGGGTGTTGCTGCTGATGCAACCTAGCCAAGGGATCTGTTGATGCATGGTCAAAATGCCAGGAACTTAGTCGTGTCCACGTGACATATGTGGCGGAAGGAGTTAGATGAAAATGGTTGTTAAAATCAGGGGTCCGCTTATAATTCATGCAGCCGCTTTTTCTTATTTTTTTAAGGGTTATTATCATTTTATTATTTTAAAAATTATAAAAATATTAAATAATTACAAAAAATATTATCTCCTATTACTTTTTTATTATATCTTTATAAAAATATTATTTTACTATTTTTTCTTTAGTTAACCAATTAGTTGACTAACAAAATACTAATTTTATCTTTCATGATTAAAAAACATATATATTTGAAGCTTATTTACAAAATCAACTCTTCCATATTTATTTGATCATCCAAGTTTTATTTCTAATATTAGAATATAAAAATAGAATCATTAATAAGATAAATTTGTAATCTATATATCATAATTCCAGTAAAAAGAATTATGTTGGTATTTTGTATTCATTTCTATAAATAAATTACAAATTTGTCTTATTAATGATTCCATTTTTATATCCTAATATTAAAAATAAAACTTGGATGATCGAATAAATGTGCAAGGATATGAATATAATAAAAAAAGTAATGCAAAGTAATGCTGGCTACCATATTGGGTAGCAAAAGGATGGTAATGAAAATAATTGGGTAGACACTAAATATATATGATATTTATTCCTATATAAGAGACAATTAAGTCTAGTATGAAAGTTGGAACTGTAACGGTGGAACATACATGTGCCCTCAAATTGAGGGCACAATTTCTTACCACCATTTTTTATCTTAGACATTTGAATACAGAAAAATGATATTTGAGTATTAAGAAGACATTGCAAAGATAGAAAGGACAGCGTTATAGCATGAACAATAACACTGTTTTTATCTTCTTAGGCCATGTTTGAATGCTAGGATTAAGTAAGAGATTGAACTAATTTTGACATTACATATTTATTTCATATTTGGCAAGCTGAGTTGGATTGAACTGATGACTAAATTTAAATTTAGTCTTAAAATCACGGGATTTGTAATCTTAGTATACTCATGGATTTATTGGAATAAAATTAAGGAAAAAAGAAAGTTGTCCATTTATAAAAGTTTCATTCATAACATTATTTTTTATTTATACCGAATATCAATCAATCAATCAAATAATTAATTAATTTTTTTATTTATGATTTACTTAAAATTTTTTTATTTATTATCTATGATCTTATTAAATTGGTACTTTTAGTTCTACTATATTAAATTTTCATTACTTGCATATTTAATAATTTTTCTATAAAATTAACCACTTAATAATTTATTGCATTATTGATTGTAATAAATTTAATAATCACTAATACAATATTAAATTGATGTTTTCACACTGTAGATAAATTAAAAATTGTCTCTAAGTAGGGGTAACCTTTCTCAAATCCTTTTTAGAGTTGAACGTGGTGATAAAATGGAGAGTTAAGAGCATAACAAAGTCAAGAAATAAATGAAAATATATTAAAATTTGATGTTGAAGATCAACCTTAAGACTTAAAATTACACAGCACATATCTAGGCTCTTGAATTTCATACGACTCGTCTTTTCTGAAGTATAAATATAAATAAGAGACTTATGTAAAATTTCTAGATAGGGCCAATCAAAGAGACATCAAATTCAAGGTTGATTTATAATTAATTAATTAATGCTTCGTTGAACTTACTTTAAACATAAATCAAGGGGTATGTAGATTACTTCAGTGAATACAATAAAGGATGAGAAACTCACAGTATATTTTGTGTTCATTTCCTTTGGTGATTCACATCCATATCTCGCATTATTCTCGATTGTTCTTGGCCCAAGCCTTCTAGAGGCTCTCATGTCAACCTCATTTGCAGCAAATCTTCGATTACGGTTTCCCCGCCAAAACCACTTCTATGGGGCATTCTGTCGAACACCTATGGACATATATCAAACACATTATTTTAACTGTTACAAATGATCTGTCTGATACAATAAGCATGGCAACCACAAATTCAATTGCTTTGCTCTTGTTGAAAATAAGAAAGAACTGCAAACAGAGCTTGCACCATCGTTAGGAGAAGTATGGCAAAAGCAGCAAGAACGGAGATGATTGCCCACGGAGTGTTGAAATAATCGTGCCTCAAATTGGCCATCCACTTATTACGACGCCTGTTGCGATGGAAGTTCACTTTGTTAAATACCTCCCAGTAATAGAACTGCTTACCGAGTACAGCACCATCACCAAGCTTGTGCATTAAGGTTACAATCACTTCATCATCTCCTAAAAAATTATCAATTATTCCACGATGACGAAGTAATTCAGCATCCTTTGAAGAGTTGATGAGGCAGCCCAACAATTCAAGATAATCTATTACATGCTTCGGATTTATATCTTGGGAACACTGCTCGAATGTAATGAGATTCTGAAAAATAGTTTCTGTAGCATCAGTAATTTCCAGGGATGGGATCTTCATTACCCCATTTTCGAACTTAATATCGAACAAGGAATCATCCTTATGGACCTCAAACACCTCGAACTGGACTCCAGCCTCTTGAATGCCGGTGGCAGAACAAATGAAGCTCCACTCACTATTATTTTCGCCATTATTCTGAAATGCATTAATGCCTGCAGATGATGGAAGCCAGTTATCGTGTATCAAATGGACTAGATGTTTGACTTCATTTATGGGATAGAGATTATCTCGATAAACATCATCCCTTCGACAACCCTTTCCTGGTAATATGCCATTGAAAAAACGAAGGATCATGAGAAGAAAGTTATCATCATTTGAATTATTAGGCATCTTAGTAATGGTAAACAACTTCCAGAGAACAAAAAATGGAAGTTGATTCTCAAGCAAAATCATATCTCGTGCTATGGAAGGTAACATCCAACTCAGTTTAAAAATTGGGTCATCATCGCCTCTCAAACCTGTCAATGCAAACTTACGAATAACCTCGACGATAAAACAACCATCGAGAAGCATCATTAGCACAAACTTATCTGTCTCTAAACTTAGGGACCCTCCATAACAATTTTTAGCTCTTTCTTCCATTGCCGTCATTTCCGTGATAAGCAAAGGCTTGCTCGTATGGCGTAGAAGTTCTCTGAGATAGCGTGTTTTGTGCACTTCAAAGGTCGATAATTCTTCTTTACCGTGATGATAAGGACCAATTGCTAGCATTTTTGGTTCATAAGCCTTTTCATTTAACTTACGCAGTACATTAGGCACCTTAAAGATGTTGAACCCATCAGATGGTGTAGCAGCTAGACCATCAAGCTTTTCATTAACAAGAGCAAGTACTCTGTCAGCTAATTGACTTGCCATGCCTTGATCTGCATTTTAAGTCACAGGATCAAAATTTCAAAAATGTTGAAATCTGTATATCCATAATTATTGACAACCACAGAAGACACAAGTACTTGAATTTTTCATAAAAGCTACTATGATTGTCAGGAATTATGTTTGAATTTTAATAAATCTAGCTAACACCTAGTGATAGATAATAGTTTCAACATCTAAGAATTATAGTTACAGCACTGCTTGGACAACAGGAGGGAGTGAAACAAAATCATCAATATTCAACAATAACCCATTAATTGAATGGCCAAAAACAACTCAAAAAGTATATATTTGTTTCGATTTCAATTCTTTATATCCTTAGTAATAGTTCCTACAGCACTAAGCCAGATCATGGATCTCCACTATCACACGACTAAAGAAACTAAGCAGAATTCACACGAAGTCGATTAATGCTTCAGAGTTATAAGATATATATTACTCTAAACAATTTTGTAATAACTTACTCGTTTGAAGGCTACCGTTCCTATTGCTTAACGAGATCGCAATCTTACCGGTGCAATGACGAGATCCCAGTATTACCGTTGCAAGGAATTCGATCCTTTGTTTTCTTTGGGAAATTTACCAAATTAGCCATTAAAATTTTGTATTTTTCACTTTTAACCCCACTAACTTATTTCTATCAATATTAGCCAAACAACAAATTTTTGGACCATAATACCCTTACAATCTCACCCAAAGCTCACCAAAGCTTGAACTCACCCACACTTCTCACCAAACGGAAGCACCATAGAGAGCCAAATCGGAGACCATCATCGGCGGCAATCTCACCGGAATCCCGTTCAACAACACTAATTCCACCAAAATCGTATAATAGCAATCAAAATCTCCAAAATAATAGTTGAAGTTCAAAAACCCTAGGTTAGCAATTTCAAACACATTCTTTATATTGTTCTTGTGTTGTGTTGTGATTGTGTGTTGTTGTGATGGTGTTTGTGGTGTTTGGTGGTGGTTGGTGGTCGGTTGTCGGACTGTATTGGAGGCAATACGTTGCAATGGCTGTTGACCAATTCGTGAAAATTCAAAATTTTTGTGCCACAGGTTTCCGTCGCGCGACAGGTTCCCGTCGCACCAAATTTTGTGCAACAGCCTTTCTGTTGCACAAAAAATCTGATTACACAATCTGAAATTTTGTGCAACAGGTTCCCGTCGCACCAAATTTTGTGCGACAGAAAAAATATGATTACATAATCTAAAATTTTGTACGACAGGTTCCCATCGCACAAACTTTTAATTTTTATTACATTGCAAATTTATTATTTGAATTATATGTAAAAAAAAAAAAGTTAGACACCAATAATAATTATAAATACAATCGTCTAAAATCCAATTTCATCATTATATATCGGCACTACAATATCCTAAAGGCCGATATCACTAGGGGTGGGCAAAATACCCGACCCGATCTGACCCGAAAAAAGTCGGGTTCGGGTCGGATCGGGTTGTTATGGCAACCCGATCGGATGAGGAAGTGCCAACCCGATCGGGTCTTCCAAAAAAAAAATAATCACTCACCCATTACACTTTACACTTTACAACACACACGCACACTGCACACCAGACGTAGACGGACCTCACAGCTCACAACAATTCACACACAGACACAGTCACACACTGTGAAACACACAAACAACACATAGAACAAAACCAATCTGCTATGAGTGCTGCCGAAACCAAAGGCCTGAAGTCTGACTCTGCCGAAATCGACACCCAACAGGTGATCTGCTGCCGCGATCTGCTGCCATCTGCTGCCGCGATCTGTGCCGCCATCTGCTGCCATCTGCAGCCGCGATCTACTGCCGTGAGCTGCTGCCATCTGCTGCCGTGGCTGAAGCCCCCAACCCGACCCGACCCGACCCGAGCTTTCTCCTTTGTGACTTTGTGACCCAAACTCGTTTTTGAGATTTGAAGTTTCATAATTTCAAATTCAATATTTCATGGTATATATATATAGTTTAATAGTTATTTATGCTAAATTATTAGTTATTTAAATCCAACCCGAATTATTAGTGATGCTTGCTGCAATCCGATTCGATCCGCTAGGGGTGTTCAGAATCCAATCTGATCTGCTTAATCCGTCTGATCCGCTCAATCTGGTCCGTCTAAATCCGATCCGTAGATTGGATATGGATTGAAAATTTAAAAATCCGCAATCGATGGATTAGATATGGATTTACTTCTGTAAATCCGCAAAAATCTGTGAATCCGCAAAATATATGTATATATAATTAAAAAATTATTATAAATTTAATTAAAAAATTATAAATGTGACATTACATTGTTACATAAGTACTATAACATATCTTAGACATTACCCAATAATAATATAAAATGAAAAATAATTAAATAATCAAATATACAAATATAACTTGTAAAAATTGTAAAATAAAATAAAAGCAAAGTCACACGCATTAGCAAAAGCAAAGTAACATAACGCCAAGTCACCAACAATTATTAAAGTCACCCAAAAGTAAAGTAACATGACGTCAAGTCACCAACATTTTGCAAACAAAAAACCCTAAGCTTCCCTACTGTCACACATATTAGAAACACTCAATACTGGTTGGATACACTCTCGACATGGATTTGAAGGACATCGGCGGTGCGATCCCAGCGAGAGCAAGTCATCTTCTTTCCCAAGTCTATCGAGTCACTTCACATTCACTGATTCCAGCTGAACAATTTCACTATCACAACCCTTAAGATCGCCACCCGTACTGCTTCTCTTGGTTCACATCGTGGACGGCTCAATAATCACTACTTTTCGACAGGCGCAACAACCCTAGTGAAGGATCAGATTGTGTTTGGTTTCCGAAACTTCGCCATTTCAATTAATTGTGGCTTTATTCGAACAATTAACCTTGGCGTGTTATATTTTGAAACTTTGAACGTATTATTGTAGTTTTATTTGAATAATTAGTCTCAATGTGTTATATTTTGAAACTTTCAATGTATTATTTTAACTTTATTTAAATAATTAATTTATTTAAAATTTATTTAATTTTAAATTTAATTGGTAGCAAAATTATTTTTATATTAGATTTTTTTTATTTCATTAGTTGGAGAGAACTAAAAATTTTTAATTTGAAAACAAATGCACAAAATGGTGGATTGGATATGGATTGAGTCAAATCTGCATCCGATCCGCAGACGTATGGATTGGATATGGATTGCGTCAAATCCGTATCCGATCCGCAGATGCATGGATTGGATTTGGATTGAATTTTATCAATCCGTGGATTGGATTGGATTGAAAAATTATAATCCGTAAAATCATGGATCGGATATGGATTGATGTTCAATCCGTAAAATCCGATCCGCGAACACCCCTAGATGCAGCACAACTACTGATAACTAAGATGAAAGCAATGTGTAAGTATGAACTGAACTACGAACTAGCTGCGAAACTTACTTGTTAAAGGCTGCCTGCCTGCCCTCAGTGCTAGCTAACTTCTTAATAATTTCCTTACGGAATGAAAACTTCGGCAGCCAATGGCTCATACTTACATAGTTATTTGTCCAGTAGTTAAGACTTTTTTGCTTCCTGACCTCATAGAGTTATCTGTCCAGTAGTTGCCTTTTTTTTTTTTGGAAAAGCAGTAGTTGACTTTTTTGCCACGTGACTCATATAGTTATTTGTCCAGTAGTTAAGATTCTATGTCACGTCGCAATTGAATTAGGTATCTGTAATCAAAGAAATTTCCACGTTCAGAAGGAGAGTCGCATTCAATAATTAACGTATTGTTTGATAAAATATATATGTTAAGTTATCAGGGGCAGCTCTTAAGTAAAATGTAATATAAGTTGCCCACACTTTTTAAGAGCTGGTAAATTTATTTTGATTGTTCATATTTTATTGTGTTTGTAATTAAATTTAAGAATTGGTAGGAGTTCATTATTTGAATGTCAATGTATTTTTTTCTATTGTTCGTTGCAGACTGCCACTGTAATTTAATTATAAATTGCATTTTTTGTAAATATCGAAATATTTGTTAAAGAAAAGGTAACCATAATGTCTATAAATCAAGCTAAAATAAGATTTTCAAGCTTTTTTTCTTTTTGGAATACTTATATTAGTCTACAAATATTTATTTAAAATTTATTGAGAGTAACCTTATATTATAGTACAACTCAAATATCTGATTTTATGCTAAAATATATCTACCCACTAATATTTAAAAGCTATATTTCCTCTACCAATATTTATGGAAGAAATTAATTATCTTTCTCTATCTAATTACGAGGGAAACAAAAGTCTCAACTTGAACCGACACCCTCAAATTGTTACATTTTAAACTAATCATGTTATTTAATTTTATAGATTAATAAGTGGAAGTTCAACTATTGCTTAAGTAATGGATTTAATTAATTTTGAATATTGGTTTTGCTATTTAGACAAAAAGCTCTGGAAGGGCGGGCTAAGACAGAGAAGCCTCCGTTTTAAAAAAGAATTATTTGAATTTTATTTGTTTGTTCAATTAGTTCAAACAAATGCTTCATTTTGATTAATAACAAACTAACTTTTAATAGTTTCCTTGGTAAATGGTGATCAAGAGCTTCACTTACTAATATATTTGGTTGATTTAGATTCTAGATTAAATATATAAAAAAGTCAAAAGTAAGAAAATAATTTTTATTCATCAATTATTGTAAATTTTATAATAATATAAATACATAAATTATCGTAATAATTATAATAAAAAATTTTAAAAAAAATAAATAAAAGAGGATAATAGTTATCTAGTGAGGTCGGGAGATAGTTATCATTTTATATAAAAAAATAATAAACTAACAAATACAGAAGCGGCAGCATTGGCTGTCTTTTCACGCGTTCTTTTTTCTAATTTTTTTTAGGGCCCATAATAAATAATAAAATATGTTTAAAAAAAACAATATTCACGAAAGTATAAAATGTCTCTTATGATTTCACACACACAACTCTTTTTCTCTCACCTCCAAGCTGATGCAACAAGTTCCACCACAGTCTCTTTTCTCACAATTAAATCACAGTAATGTTTAGAAGTAATTTCACAAAATAATTTTATATTTATTTTTTTAAGAATAAATAATGCGGTAGTACTTTTTTTTTTAGATTGGATTAATTAGTACTTTGAACGAAATTAATTTATTTACTAAGTTGTGTACTTTTGCTTAATCCTTTCAGTTTACTTAGATTTAACTTTGCTAAATTTATAATTAACCTTAAAAGTATACTGCTGAGGATTGAAACACAAAGATGCAAATTAAAACAAAACACGAGTAGGGCAAGAAAAATAAATAATTAAACAATATAATTGTTTTAAA
Source organism: Citrus trifoliata (assembly GCA_018350135.1). Lineage (NCBI taxonomy): Eukaryota > Viridiplantae > Streptophyta > Magnoliopsida > Sapindales > Rutaceae > Citrus > Citrus trifoliata. Next base: position 5,100,982 of record CM031392.1, read on the forward strand.
TACTACAAAAATTATAAACAAAATGCTTCACTTTAATTGACAAGCATCGGATTTTTTAATGAAAATTACAAACTCTAAATTTTTTTATATGGTAATAATGGGTAATAAATTTGATAAACAAACTAGAACAATTCAGAGGTTGCAAAGTTGATGGAAGAGATAAATGGCAAAATTCAGAACAAAAGTCGAGAACAACAACGACAAAGGCTCAGTGATAACATTATTACTAGATCAAAGCTTTTGGAAGTTGGAGTGAAGCTTGATCGCCTTGACTGACTTCTTCATAACCCACCTTCAAAAGTCAACTAATGTTAAGTGATTGATTTATTAGATGAGACAGTTGTGTATGTGAGGGTATGAGAGTAAAGAAATTTATTGGTTGTACTGTTGGGAATGAGGCAACTGCATGGAGATGGGAGAAAACAGCTGCTGCGGTGGAGCTTATGGCTACGGCTGGCAGCTAGGAGACGAGAGATGACAGAGAAAGAGTTACAATGAGGGAGAAAGGAAAGCTTTGTAACGAGGGAGAAACGAAAGAGTTGGTGAATTTTATTATTTTAATATTTTATTTTTAATTTTTTAATAAAAAAGAGATACAGAAATAAGACCCACAAAAACTTAATTCTGTTGTCCCTTATATCATTCTATTGTTCATTTAGCACTGCTCTTTTATATATTGCATTTTAGGACAAAACTACCTTACAGATTCTGTAAGGTACAGACTGCAGCATCAGCCGTTGGATGTGGTTGGATGTGGAGTGAGAAACTAAACAAAAGAAAATCGGATGGTGGGATGACGGGAGATGTTTGTTACAGATCGACAGGTCCTTTTATTTTAAAGGTCATCTATACTAGTCAAAAGTCATCATTACATTTGTGCATATGTTCCATAATTACGTGGCGACCAATAAAACTTTTTTTTTTCATTTTCCAGCATATGTTTAGAATTGGATAAGGATGATAAAAAATTTTACGTGTTTGGGTCTTATGAAGTTATATCTTAAATGAAATTTTTTTTAATAATTTTTAAAAAATAGAATGAGAAGTGGAGAAAAAATAATTTTTAAATTGTTAATGGGGTATAATTTGACATTACACTTCCCATCTCACCACCCCAATCCCTATTATATATAAATATATTTTTAATTTTTATTTAATAATTTTTATTTTATCAATTATAATATTAATTAATAATTTTTTAAATTTTTATGTAATATAAATAGAATATGAATAAAAAAAACCCTATAATATTTTTAAAATTTAAAATATTATTATATTTTTTTTCTTTTTGAAGTACTGCTCTTTTTAAATATTTTTTACTTTAATATTATTTTAAGATATTGTTTTAAATTTTTAGATATTTTTTTTAAAAATTAAATATTTTATAATATAATAATAATTTTATTTTAAGTGTCTAATTTTTAATTTACTGAAATTATATTTTTATATTTATTATAAAATAAGTAAATGAAAAATAGAGTGGAGATGAAGGCCAATTAAATGTATTGGAGAATGAGGTGGGAATAGAGGTAAAATATTTTAATGGAGTGAGGAATGAGGTAGACACCTCTACTCGATTGCCATCCTTAGAATTGCATTAACCTCTCCAGAGATTAATTTTTAATAATAAATTATTGTCATCATCAATAATCACTCTTGGGATTTTCATAATCTGCTTTCAAACTTTAGTTCGAACAAAAATTTTACCCTCAGGCTTTTAGAGATATTTATAATTAAAAGTGAAAATTTTTTGTGGGATAGTTTAATAATATTTTCTTATAAAAAAAAGACAATGTATTTTCAAGATTTAAAAAATAATCATAGAACATTCTAATTTTTCATAAAGGATATCAAAATTTTCTTTTGACCATGGCCCTTTAATACTATAAATCTAAAAAAATTATTCTAAAAATTTTATAATAAATAAAAATATGACATTAAAATAAATATAATAATATATATTTAAAATAATTTTACAATTTATTAGATTTATTTTATTATATTAAAAATATTTAATAATAAATAAAAACATAATATTAAAATAAATAAATTTAAATTATTTTAAATAATATATAAAGTTAATTTTAATAATATTAATAGGGAGATATTTTGTTAATTACTATAGATTTATTTAAAATCTTTATAATAAATATAAATATATTTATTTAAAATCCAGCATGGCTAAACTGCCGTCGGATTCACCATCGCTACCTACCAGGTTGATTGGAGCCGAAAATGGAGACCGCTGGAGCAGGAGGACCCGATAATTATCAAAATGTAGATGCGGGTACTGCTCGTCAAAAGAAAGGGCTCAACAAGTATGCATTCATCTCTGCTCTTTTGGCCTCGGTTAACTCAATCTATTGGGTTACGGTGAATCTTAATTCAATACCCGTTTCCTGATTGTTTTTAATTTTTACTCAAAATGTTAATATATAAATATTTGGCATGTAATTGTAATCGGATGGTGGAAAGATGACGTGACGGTGAAATGAAGCTTTTGGGGTGTAGACATTTGAGTGATGAGTGTTGCGGTTCTTTTCATTAAGGAAGATCTTGAGATAACGATAGTTCAAGTCGAGGTTTTGACAAGTTCTTGCAGCGGATTCACGGTAAATCCTCTCTCTTCGTTCCATATTTCACAAATTGTTACATGTTTATATAAGTTTTTAAATTTCTCTTTATTTAATTGGATAAATTGAAGATGAAATTTCAGTTCAATGTTACTGATTTTTTATAAATTGAAAGTGTTTTACAGAGCTAGTTTCTTTGATTGGTTTCTTCGGTTACTTGTTTGCACCACCAAGTTGAGCCAGTTTATATGCCTTTAGATCATAAATTAGCGTACTACATGATTTGGTCTTTGATCCAGAAACCTTGGATGAGGTGCTGATTTTTTTTTTGTCATTGTTCCTTGAATTGTGATTTCCTGGAGTCTGGCTCTTCAAACTGCATGAGTGAAAAATTATTTTAGTATTGAAACAAATTAACAAATAATAATAATATGAGCCCTAATCTTTCCTGCCATATTCATCCGTTGCTTAGCATCTATGAGTCATCAGAATACCGGGGGGCTTTTCAGGGAGATCTCTGCGCCCTGACAGTTATTATTCTCATCGTAACAGACATTTAACCTTATTCTGTTACTCGCTATTTTCACTTTTGGTTTTTGTTTTTTCGATTGAACAGCAATGTGCTTTGTTTTTTTGTTTATTTACTATTTTTTTCTTTATATAATTCTTGGTTTTATGTTTGATCCAGAAAAATGGGCTCGTGTTTATTTTGATTTATTTTGGTATAGCTCCAAAAAAAACAAACAAACTGTATATTGTGGATGCTAGTTTGTTCAACTGTAGTAGAAGTACAAAGAGGTATGCGGTTCAAATCTGTAGCTACATGGGTGGTGATTGTATTTGACTCTTTGTCTTTGGAAATGTTTTATCAAGATTTACTTTTGCTAATCACTTGGGTAATGCCCTGGATATGCTCATCAAATGTCATGACTGCCAGTTTTATGCTCATTGGCCATAGGAATATCTTTTTATAGCACATTTGTCTTTTTAGTTCTTAGTCTCTAGTTAATTTGGAATATTAGGAATATCTTTTTATGGCACATTTGTCTTTTCTTTTTTTATATCCTTGCTCTGTGTTTTGATGGATTAAGTATTCACTACAAGAATGATCACTTTTGTTAACATTGTGCAGTAGCATTTTTTTGCAAAATGCTATTAAACGTTAATTTTTACTAACACTTGTTGAAAAACAGCTACTATTACTCGTGCAAGTGATAATATTTTACTTTTTATTACATTTATCATCCTATTAGTAACATATTTCTAAATGCTATGTATCTTGTAAAGTAATGTTGCATTTTAAGAATGCTACCCAAACAAAAATGATAAATTGATAACAGTTAAAAAAAATAAAGGCTACAAAAGAAAGGAGCCAAAAGCCTAAAACAATTTTAATTATACCACCAATAAGAAGAAGCGGGCACCATATTTTTGCCCCAAACTATCCCAACTTTTTACACAACCCTAATTGCCTCACTTTTCCAATCGCCTCTCTCACTCTCTCAGTGTAAGCCACCCTCCCAAAATCCTCTCATGTTTTTTCTCTTCTTATTATGATCTAATTGATATCCTCTATTAATTAATTGAAAAATATTTCTAATCGGTAATTTTTTACCATCTCAGGTATTGTTAATTTAGGATTTGTCATCAAAGCCTTCTCACCAATACTTAAACAGTGAGTATTAACTTCTCTATTTTAATTTTTTAATTTACGGTTTTTGAATGTTGATATACGATTTCTCATGTTGATTCGTTTTTTGTTTCTTGCAAATTATGAATATATTTTGTTCATTTTTATCAATTTTCTCTGTTACAATTTTGATGAATTGGTTCTTTATCTTTATTTTCTTATTTTTTGGATTAATATTTACAATTGTTTGCAATTTACCATTAGTTCCTTAACTTCCTCAGTTTCGTCATCAACTACATGCCTCCAAAGTTATTTTTTATTTAGAACAATTATAAAAAAGGGTAATTTTTGGAAACCTCCCCTGAGGTTTGCCCTTGCTACACTTAGAGAGAATGTATGCATATATTGACATATAGCACCCCTGACCGTGTATGAGTGTTAGAGTGTCGTTTGGTTGTTAAGGGCAATAACGTAATTGCAAAAATAAAGAGGCTGACTGCAGAAAGAATGCAATAGCTTTTGCTTCCTCTCCCTGTCTTCATTCTTATTCTTTCTCTCTCTCTCAAAAGAATTTGGAGGCAGAAAAGGAAAAAAAAATTCTTCTTTTCTTTCTCTTCCCCCCCCCCCCCCTTCCTCCCCACCCATTTCGTTCTTTTATCAGTAATGCTGAAAAACAAAGGCCACCATTCCTGCATCACCACCACTTTGTCGTATTGCTTTGCTAGTCAACAAAAATTCTAACCCCATGTTAGAAAATAAAATAATGTCAAATTGGAGGGGGAAGAGAGTGACTCACGGCTGCTGGAATTGAAGGGGGGAGAGAGAGAGAGTGAACTGTGCTTTTTGTACTAGATTTGGAGGTCCGACGGGAGAAAGAGAGTGTGACCCGTGACCCACAACTATTGGATTTGGAGGGGAAAGAGAATGAGAGCTGTCAACAGAGTGTGGTGAGGAAGAATGGGAGATTGGTGGCTTGGTGAGATTAGTGGCATGAGCCATGAGGGAGAGAGCGAGAGAGGGTGTGCTGTGAACGTTGCGTGTGTGTTGCAAACGGTGTTGCACAGTTCTTTCAATCAAACCCTAAGATCTTAACAAAATCATGCCAAAATCTTGATTCACCAGGCCTTTTAATTAAGTTAAAAGCTTCTGTTTTGTTATCTTCTACAATGCAAAAAGCATCGTCATGTCTGCAACTCCACGTTGCTGCAAGTATTGTCAGTTATTGAATTGTGAAGGGAAGGGCATTATTGTACTTTCGGTAGCATAGCAAACGGCAGTCTAACACCGATACACGGTCAGGGGTACTATATGTCAATATATGCATACATTCTCTCCAAGTGTAACAAGGGCAAACCTCAAGGGAGGTTTCCAAAAATTACCCTTATAAAAAATGTCAGATGGATTATTAACTGGGAATATTGCAAAAATTTTCTATAGTAGGGCTAATTCATATTAAGGGTGTGTTTGGGATGGAAAAAAAGCTGTAACTATAAAACAAAAGTTAGTAATATATAATAAATATAAATTTTAAATAAAAAATTTGATGAAATTATTAAAGATATAATAGATTTTTTATTATACAAGTGAAAAATCATATTAACATAGCTTCCATGCTACAACAGATAGTGTTTACCAAACACTTTAGTGCTGTAGCTCTGCCCAACCTCAATTCCAAACGCACCATAAGTGGCCATACAAATAAGGTATTGATATGTTTTATCAACTTTCAATGGATCCTTTTTAGTTAGTTGTTATTGTATCTATAATTTCGAATATTGCTTTCTCATACTCTGAAGAAGTTTGTCTATTTTACCTATAACCTGCCCAGGGTCTTGAAGAAGAAATTTGTCTTTTGCTTCCTTATAATGTAAAAACATTTGCTTTAAAGATAATAAGGGATTAACTCCAAACTTGCAGTGTATATAGGTTGTTTTGGCATCATAAAGTTTGGTAGACTTTCTATTGAGATAGATTCCATGATTCTGCTTTGTCTGCAGATTTTCTTTTAGGAATAAGAGTCTCATCCCTTGTGGTGATGGTTTTGTTAATCATTTTTACTTTTAGGCACTTCTGTTAATCAGTAAATTTATTCCTTTTATACTTGAGGCTGAGAAATGTCAATTCCTCATCTAGTTAAATAGAAGGATTTTTGTAGAGGTTTCTTAAGAGTAAAAATGTTTGTAGGAGCTAATCAAACACCGTTGATGTTCAGAGTTTTTACTTCATTCAGTTTTGTTTGTTTATGCTTTCTTCTTTCCTTCTATTTTCATTTATGCCTTTAAAAGATTATTTGAAGCATAACATAGATAATTCGTCATTTTTTAGCTAATAAGTTGAATAAATTAGCTCCATGGTGTATTTCATTTCTTGGCCCTTTTAGTTTCATGCTTTTGGTTTTCCTTGTGCTTTGTCCAAATGAAGGATTTAAATTATTCTAAAATAGTTTGTTCTTGGTAGTATTTGGTTTGCTTGTTAAGTAAAATTGGTTTATTGAATTGTTTAATGGACATATATAAGGTTATAAATGAACCCATGTAGCTTGCTTCTTTAGACTATGTTCATTAAGAGGGCCAAGATGCCGAACGCTTCCTAAATTCGTGGTAGCAACATGTTTTATTTTTATGAGTAGCTTCGATTCAAAATTGTTTGCAGTTGAAATTCATTGTTCTTGTGTTGTTCTATTAGAAAGAAAGATGATACACATTGTAATATTGTAATAACTTTAGGCACACTCTTTAGAGGAATGCTCTGCTACTATTGATTAACAAGTTTTAAATTGTGGAGGGCAATATTTAATGAATGCAGAGGCATGATATAAAGTTATGGTAATTGCTCTTTGCATTTGTGCAGTTTAGAATACAAATTAAATACTTGTTTTGAAATTTATTTTTAACATTAGCAATAAATATCAATAGAAGATTAGTTGGGTAGATGTGGTATGAAGAAAAATAATAAGGGTTCCATTTGAGTTGAAAAGAATATACCCATACAATTTATTAATTTTTTGTTTGAGTTGATTTAGTGCCTAGCATTTATAGGTGATTTTCAAAGTTGATTAGCTTGAGTGAATATAAATCTGATTTGAAATTAAAGATAATTTAGTTGTAATTTCTGTATGGGAAAATTTTGTTAAGGGGCCATTATTTTGTTTCTTTCTTTTATTAATGGAACAAATTATAATTTGTTTTCAAATTCTGAACGCAGGTTTTAAAGATCAAGGAGATTTTGCTGAAAGGCGTTGAAGACAATATGTAGTGCATTTTTTGTGGTCACTAGAAATTATTGAAGTATAACACTCACGTAGTCATCTTTTGTAAATGTTTGTGTACTTGGTATTATCCTGGAGATCTTACACATTATAGGAGCATAGTTGGAGGAATGCAATACTTAATACTAACCAGGCTAGGAATTGCTTTTGCTGTTGACAAGCTCAGTCAATATTTCTCTGCTCTATTCTACAACATCTAATGGCATGTAAAAGAGTCTTAAGGTACCTGAAAGCTACTCAAGATTATGGCTTGAAGGTACGAGAGAAGGAAGCATGAAGCTCACTGGTTTTACAGATGCAGATTGGGCATGTGACTTGGATGACAGGAAATCAGTTAGAACTTATTGTATCTAGTTGGGCAATAATTTGATATGATGGTTATCAAAGAAACAATATGTCATAAGCGCGTCTAGTACATAGAGTGAGTATAGAGCTTTGGCATCAGCAAGTGCAGAATTAACTTGGTTACAATCTTTGTTCACAGAGCTAGGGGTATGCTATACAAAAAAAACCAATAATTTGGTGTGATAATGTTACTGCTACTGAATTGGCAAGGAATCATATTTATCATTCAAGAACAAAGCATTTTGAAATAAATATGCACTTCATTCGAAACAAAGTGGTTGCAGGAAAGCTTAATATTCATTATGTGCCAAGTGAAGAATAAATTGTTGATATAATGAGTAAGCCTCTCTCATTTCTAAGATTTAATTACTTGAGAGCCAAACTCAATGTTCATCTTTGTCCCTGAAATTTGAGAGGGGCAGATAAAACAGCTCATTGTGGAGAACAAAGGAAGGAAAAGCAAGAGAAAGAAAAGCTTAAGCTAAATAAGGATGCAGAGTATTATTTAGTTGCCAACTGAGCTCAATTAGTTAAAGTTTGTTAGAAGTGTAAAATTTATTGTGAAGAAAGCTAGCTGATGTTAATGATTGTTCGTTCTCTAATAGTAATGATTTTTAGTTCTTAGTTAGTTATAGAGACCATGATTAAGAAATGTAAGTATAAATAATAACTGCATTGTAATATCCAAAATTAAGAGAAATGAAGAATTCAATTTCATAAATTCTTTGGAAATTTGTCACACTTTCTTAATAAACAAACATCTCTATTCATCTTTCTTGAAAGGGGCGAATAAAATTTTCTATGAAATTTGGTTCTAAAAAGCAAGCGGCAGCCCTAGTTTTAATATCGCAAAAAAGACGAGTGGAGAAGAAAAAGATGAGAGAAAAAGGGAAGAGAGAGCGGCGTGTGTCTGGAATTGGGAGCAAAGTTTTTCAATTTTTAATTGAACGATTGGAAAGCGAATTTAACTCTGATTTTTTTCAAATTTTGAAGATGAGTTTCTGGCATCATCATCTACAATCCTACTAGTCATGATATTTGTTTTATTCGTTGGCTATTATTTGAGATACTCATTTTTTAGAGATACAATTATTATGTTATTACTGTAAGTCAAGAATATTAAAATTCTTGATATTGGTAGCCTAATATTATTTAGAGAAAAATTTGTATTGTAATCTTGTTAATATAATGAAAAATTATATTAGATTATGGTCCCTTAATTTCTCCTGTTTTAAGTTTTTCATGTAAAAATATGTGGTTAGTTTTTGTTTTAAATTATGTTGGTTTATTTTTTGTAGTACGTATTTTATTTTAATCACACGAAGAAGGAAAGAATGAATTTTGTTTTTGTTTAATTTGCAACTACTTGTGTGAGTGATTTTCCCAACATAAAGCATGGGCTCGGGTATTGTAATTAATGGGTTGGCGAGACTTGAGTTCATCTTGTTGATTTTCCCAACAATTATGTTGGTTTATTTTTTGTAGTACGTATTTTATTTTAATCACACGAAGAAGAAAAGAATGAATTTTGTTTTTATTTAATTTGCAACTGCTTGTGTGAGTGATTTTCCCAACATAAAGCATGGGCTCGGGTATTGTAATTAATGGGTTGGCGAGACTTGAGTTCATCTTTTGTACATGCATGGCTGATAGACACATAAATCTTTCTTCTTACTTGGGAAATTTCTTCGATATGTTTTTACCATGGCAAACAGATGAATGATTTTTTATATTAGTTTCAAAGCATGCAGTGCTATTATACCCGTTCAATTTGTCGGTTTGGGTCTAAGCCCAGAAGTTCAATCCAATTTGAAAGAAATTTGGCAAATTTAAGTTTAATGAATAGTGCTAAGGAAAAACTATTGATTTGATAATATTTTCAATATCTAAGAGTTATAGTTAAGAGTACTCGTACAACAAGGGGAATGAAACAAATCAACTAAAAAAAAGTTGTTAACAGTTGCCCCATATTTCAAATTATAACTAGAATGCATGTATGGATTTATCTATATACTTAGATATTTAAAACGACTACTAATCGCCACCATCCATTTAGATACTTAAATTAGTACTAATCACCATCATCCATCCATATACCATACTAATGCAACACTCTTATAAAAGCATAAAATACAGCAAGATCAAACTTAAGATACTAGGGTAACAGTTAGAGCCATACAATTCTCATAAATATATATCACGCGTCATTTGTGATGTAGAAAAAGGTCAACAATGAAAATTTATTTATAATTTTATCATGAGACCGATTGATTATACATTGGAAGAAAATAAAATATTCGCACCTATTATAAAGCTAATTTACATACATAATCAACGATGCAAAAAAAAACTCCTTGACTCGCAAGCCGCAGCTTCCGAGAGCGAGCCATGCTTGGCATTGGATTGCTAATTGGGTTTGCTCCGGGCTGACTTGGGCCATTATTAGGAGTCGCATATTGTGAAATTGTTAGGACGTGCTCAACGAATTAATGTTACGAAAATAACTTTGCTCTTGTTGAAAATACCAGGAAAATTACGGTTTCCCCGCCAAAACCATTTCTTTGGGGCATTCTGTCGAACACCTATGGACAAATATCAAACACCTTATTTTAACTGTTACTAATGTTGTGTATGATACAATAAGCATGGCAACCACAAATTCAATTGCTTTGCTCTTGTTGAAAATAAGAAAGAACTGCAAACAGGGCTTGCAGCACCGTTAGGAGAAGTATGACCAAAGCAGCAAGAACGGAGAGGATTGCCCACGGAGTGTTGAAATAATTGTGCCTCAAATTGGCCATCCACTTATTACAACGCCTGCTGCGATGGAAGTTCACTTTGTTAAATACCTCACAGTAATAGAACTGCTTACCGAGTACAGCACCATCACCAAGCTTGTGCATTAAGGTTACAATCACTTCATCATCTCCTAAAAAATTATCAATTATTCCACGATGACGAAGTAATTCAGCATCCTTTGAAGAGTTGATGAGGCAGCCCAACAATTCAACATAATCTATTACATGCTTCGGATTTATATCTTGGGAACACTGCTCGAATGTAATGAGATTCTGAAAAATAGTTTCTGTAGCATCAGTAATTTCCAGGGATGGGATCTTCATTACCCCATTTTCGAACTTAATATCGAACAAGGAATCATCCTTATGGACCTCAAACATCTCGAACTGGACTCCAGCCTCTTGAATGCCGGTGGCAGAACAAATGAAGCTCCACTCACTATTATTTTTGCCATTATTCCGAAACGCTTCAATGCCTGCAGATGATGGAAGCCAGTTATCGTGTATCAAATGGACTAGATGTTTGACTTCATTTATGCGATAATCTTTATCTTGATAAACATCATCCCTTCGACAACCCTTTCCTGGTAATATGCCATTGAAAAAACGCAGGATCATGAGAAGAAATTTATCACAATCTTGATCATTAGGCATCTTAGTCATGGTAAACAACTCCCAGAGAACAAAAAATGGAAGTTGATTCTCAAGCAAAATCATATCTCGTGCTATGGAAGGTAACATCCAACTCAGTTTAAAAATTGGGTCATCATCTCCTCTCAAACGTGTCAATGCAAACTTACGAATAACCTCGACGATAAAACAACCATCTAGAAGCATCATTAGCACAAACTTATCTGTCTCTAAACTTAGCGACCCTCCATAACAATTTTTAACTCTTTCTTCCATTGCCCTCATGGCCTCGACATAGTCTGGCAAAGGCTTGCTCGTACGGTCCAGAAGTTCTCTGAGATAGCGTGTTTTGTGCACTTCAAAGGTCAATAATTCTTCTTTACCGTGATGATAAGGACCAATTGCTAGCATTTTTGGTTCATAAGCCTTTTCATTTAACTTACGCAGTACATTAGGCACCTTAAAGATGTTGAACCGATCAGATGGTGTAGCAGTTAGACCACGGAGCTTTTCCTCAACAAGATCAAGTACTATGTCAGCTGATTGACTTGCCATCCCTTGATCTGCATTTTAAGTCACAGGATCAAAATTTCAAAACTGTTGAAATCTGTATTATCCATAATTATTGACAACCACAGAAGACACAAGTACTTGAATTTTTCATAAAAGCTACTATGAATGTCAAGAATTATGTTTGAATTTTAATAAATTCCGATGTGTTCTAGCTAACACCTAGTGATAGCTAATAGTTTCGACATCTAAGAGTTATAGTTACAGCACTAATTGCACAACAGGAGGGAGTGAAACAAAATTATCAATATTCAATAATAACCCTTTAATTGAATGACCAAAAACAACTAAAAAAGTTATATATTTGTTTCGATTTCAATTCTTTGTATCCTTAGTAATAGTTACTACAGCACTAAGCCAGATCATGGATCTCCACTGTCACACGACTAAAGAAACTAAGCAGAATTCATACCAAGTCGATTAATGCTTCAGAGTTATAAGATGCATTATTCTAAACAATTTTGTAATAACTTACTCGTTTGAAGGCTACCGTTCGTACTGCTTAACTAGATCGCAATAGTAGTTGAAAGTAATATCTCGAATTTGAGGAGAAGTAATTGGAAACAATTTCGCAGAAGCAATTGACGTGCTTGATCAAAAAGTATTTTGTTTAAACTTTGAAAGGACACTGTGGTAAATAGAAAAGGTAAATTTTAGAGACTTCCCTTGAGGTTTGGCCTATTAACACTTATATAAAAAGTAAAACCGTAATTACATAAATCTCCCTGTCGTTTATACTCAATTTCGTATATAGTTAGTATATGAGGGTAAACTAGTAAAAGCGCATTTAAAATTAAAATAGATAAAAAAATTACTTTGAAGATATACCCACTGAAATACTCAAAACCATTTTCTTTTTCATCAACTGAAGCACGTATGAACAAGATGGTCTTGGATCACCAATTTTTTATTCACTCATCAAGTTATAGTGCAAGTTGTAGTAATTAGGGAGAGAACTCATGAGGATGGAAAAAGATCCAAGTGTCTTATTGTTAGTATTGTGGACAAATTAATTCTGTTAACCCAAAGCTGCAATCTGATTTTTGTTCTCTCAAATGGAGTCCAAATGCTGAATTCGACAACTGCAAAGAAGCTTGAACAATTTCCATTCCATGCCCTCTCAATGGTCAATGGCCAATTTGTGCACTTACAGGTATCAGCTGCAAAGCTGCCTTTGTTAGCGTGGTGGTCGTCAGCACCAAACTCAGATCTCGTCGGCACCGAATGCAGATTTCTCGGCTTTCAAACAGCAAGCCGCAGGTTTTATTTTATTACTTGTGTATGATAATATTGCTAGGGATTACGAGGGTCATGGAACCCATGCAGCCTCTATAGCTTCTGGAAATGAAGTAAAGGATGTTAGTTTCTTCGGAGTG